>ML800102.1:157052-181406 GCA_009831015.1 Picea engelmannii
TGATTCATGAGGCTTTGGAAGTTGGAGGGGGGATTACACAGGCCAAAGGGCATGACCAAGAACTCATAGTGACCCTCATGAGTTCGAAAGGAAGTCTTGGGGATGTCACCATCTTGCATATGTATATGGTGGTAGTTGTTAAGTTTTAATATATTATTAGGTTTATTTTCAATTTATGAGATAACCATAGCATAGATAGGATCACTGAGAGAAACAAAATCACAAGATACACAACATTTATCCTAGGAAACCCTCATGGGGGAGAAAACCCAGCAAAAACTTCCTTAATATAGATAGCCAATACAATGCCAAGACAATAAACCAAAACACTAGAGAATATCTAGCACTGAGCAATGCACCTCTCTTTTCCTTCTTCCATCAACTGGAAACTACATCTTCCTTCAAACTTGTGCACTAGATGAGTGAGCTGAGTGAGTGATCAAATGAGGCATTGGCTTCCTTTATTTATACAAACTGGCAGGAGCTAAAAATGTGTCTCTTCACTGGGCAGGTTCGACTTGTCTTCTTAGTGGTTAAAACCACTTTAATTAGCCTGGGGGTTGACTTTTCAATTTACATATTATATTTAGGGTTTGACCAATTTACAAAAGGATATTTGGTCAATTACAATGCCCGACATGATCAATCCACAAAAGGGGATTGATCTAATGAATAATAACTCAATAATAAATAGAATACTCTTTGCATTTACAATATTTCAACACTCCCCCTTAACAAGAAGGGTATTCTACAACAACATCAGGAGAGAGAGAGAGGGAATCAACATCAACAACATCTGGAACACTGACTGGCATATCTATAAATCATCGAAAGTTTTATCATCATCAATATCATCATTCGGAGCAGGGACCTGGAATGGCATCATCATCATCTACGTCAACATGGATTAGTATAACACTAATACATCATCATCAATAACAACACAAGGTTGATACAAAATCAACAACAACAATATCACAACACAAATTTTGAAGCATCATCAACAACAACAACATCACAACATGAAGGTTGGAGCATCATCAACAACAAAAACATCACAGCACAAAGGATGGAGCATCATCAACATCAACACTAGGATGGAAATCTTCGGCACAAAGCTAGCATCTCAACAACATCAAATCCAGGTTGGAAATATTCAGCACGAGGTTGTCATCACAACAACATCAGCATAAGTATGGAAATATTCATCACGAGGCTAGCATCACAACAACATCAAAACGAAGCTGGAAATATTCAACACTAGGCTGGCATCACAACAACATAAACACAAAGTTGGAAATCTTCAACACTAGGCTAGCATCACAACAACATCAACACGAAGATGGAAAAATTCATCACTAGGCTGGCATCAACACTACGCCCCCTTTCGAGGGAGGTCCTTTCGGACTACACCAATATTATCTCGAAAGTGCTCAAACTTTACACGAGACAGAGGCTTGGTCAACACATTAACAACCTGTTCATATGTGTTAACATACTAGAGCTTTATGGATCCTCTCTACACCATATCATGGATGTAATGATATCATATCTCATGTGTTTTGACTTGTCATGGAACACAGGGTTCTCTGTCATCTTTATGCAACTCTGGTTATCACATAGAATCATGGTTGCTTCCATTTCCAGATCGAATAGACCTGTCAACAACTTCTGAAGCCATATGGATTCACAACTGGTGGAACATGCAACGATGTATTATGCTTCTGTCATGTTGAGAGAAATGCTTGATTGCTTCCTACTCTGCCATGAAATCATGGCTGACCCCAAACCGAAACAACATCCTGAAGTGCTTTTTCTGTCAGAGACACTTCTAGCCCAATCTGAATCAGTATAACCAAACAGTTTGAAGTCATGATCTCCATTATAACTGAGACCACAATCTAATGTACCCTTAAGGTACCTCATCACATGTTTTGCAGCAACCAGATGAACATGTCTGGGCTCTACCAGAAATTGACTCAAGGTGTTCACAGCAAAACATATATCTCTCATGGTGTTCGTTAGATACATCAATGATCCAATGATCTGTCTTTACAACATATCATCAATCAACTCTGACGAAGTATTGACCAGGATCTTAAACTTTGTTTCCATGGGTGTATTCATGGATTTTCACTCCAACATATCAAATCTCTTCAGTATTTCAACTGCATACTTCCCTTGGTTAAGGAAGATCTTATCTGGGCTCTGCCAGACCTCAAGGCATAATAAATAGTGCATTAGGCCAAAGTCTTTCATCTCAAATTATGCAGCGAGATTCTTCTTACAATCAATGATGATATTTTATTCTCTAGTTAAGAATAAGTTATCCACATACAACAACAATATAACAGGCTCACCATTCATAACCTTGAAGTAGAGGTTAGAATCATCTTTACTCTTGGTAAAGCCCAAGCTCGTCAAGAAATTGTCAATCCCTCCATACCAAGCTCTAGGAGGTTTCTTGAATCCATACATAGCCTTCTTCAACTTGCAGACACGAGTCTTCCTGTCTTCAACTTCAAACCTTGAGTTTTTTATATATACATTTCTTCTTCAATGACACCATTCAAGAAATTTGTTTTCACATCCATATGTTGTAACTTCCACTTCATCTTAGCTGCAAGAATTATGATGGTTCTGATTGAAGTCTATCTGGATATAGGAGAAAATGTCTCTTCATAGTCAATGCCTTCATTTTGAGAAAATCCACGAGAAACAAACCTTGCTTTATATTTCTCAATAGTTCCATTAGCAACATGTTTTATTTTGAAAATCCATTTGGAATATACCACATCCTTTCTCTTTGGTCTGGGAACTATTTCCCATACATCATTCTTTATAATGGATTGGTATTTTTCTGTCATGGCATCTTCCCATTCTTTCTTTTGAATAGCTTCTTCAAAGAAAGTAGGCTCCTTCTCTAAGATCTCACACATCAAAGCCATATAACTGGAGAATGGCTTGGGTTTCTTGACTTGTTTCATGGTTCCTTCAGGGGCACCATACTTCTATCCATCTTGAATAAGTTCCCTAGCCCAGGATGGAATTCTCTTGTGGGAGATCATCATCTAGGGAGATTCTTGAGATTCTTTTATCTCATGATCTTCTAGAATCTCCTCATCAGGGGAAGTTATGACTTCCCTCACTGGTTCTGCAACTCTGGGAGCCACAGGTTCTTCTTCATATACTTCTTCAAGCTAGCATCTTCTTTATTTATTGATTGTTGCATCTTCATCAAAGGTTACATCCATGTTGATATCAATATGATGGTAACCTGTTATATAAACTTTGAAGGCCTTGGAGACTTCACAGTATCCAACAAATATTCCCTTCTTTCCTAAAGGGTCTAGCTTGGTTCTCTTCTCTTTCAAAATGTGTAAAAATACTGGATAGCCAAATATTTTGAGATGGATTACTTCTGGCTTCTTTCCAGAGAACATGTGTTCAAGGGTCTTAAATCTAAGTGCACTATGGGACGTTCTATTTTGTACATATATTGTTTCTTTTGTTGCTTTTGCTCATAAATGCATTGGAAGATCTTGATCATGTATCATAGTCTTCACTGCTTCCATTATAGTTATGTTCTTTCTTTCTGCTACACCATTTTGTTGAGGATTGTAGGGAGTGGTGAGCTCCCTCTTGATCCCGACATATTTGCAAAAGTTTGCAAACTCTTTTGAGGTGTATTCTCCTCCATTATCTTACCTGAGTATCTTGATCTTTCTTTCAGAGAGATTCTCTATCAAGGCTTTGAATTCCTTGAATTTACTGAAAACTTCATCTTTTGATTTCAAAAAGTAAACCCAGGTTTTACGATAATAGTCATCAATAAAATATACATAGTATACATACCCATTGATGGAGGTTGATGGCATTGGGCCACATACATCTGATTGAATGAGCTCTAGGATTTCTTCTGCTTTACTGTCTCTCTTCAGGAAAGGGTTCTTGGCATTCTTTCCTTGTGCACATCCATTACACACACCTTCATGGTCAACCTTGAATTCCAATAGACCTATGACTGCCTTTCTTACATATGGTAATGCCTTGTAGTTGATGTGAGCTAGTATTCTATGCCAAAGTTCACATGGATTCTCAATGGAATGGGTCAAGACTGCTTCTGAGTTACCCTTTAGCTTATACAGGCCACCTTCTTCTTTTCCAGTAACAATTGCTTCTTCCATGGTTTTTCCTTTGGGCCACATAAGAACTTATCCATATATGAAGGAAATTTTGAAGCCTTTCTTCTCTAAAGATGAGATAGAAAGTAAATTCTTTTTCAAACCTGGTACATATAGTACATCCTTCATCTTCATTAGGGTCCTTGAATCAAGTTTCTAATTTGATTCTCCTACTCCTTTGATAGGGTATTGATAATCATATCCAAGTGTAATTTTATGGGGAAACTTCTTTTCTATGAGGCAGGAGAGAATGTCTCTTTGACCTGTCATGTGCTTGGAAGCACCACTATCTATGAGCCAAGTGTCCTCACTAGGTGACACTGATCCTGAGAGGGAAGATATTAAGACATAGCCTTCAATCTGTTCGTTTATCATCTTTGTGGGTGGGTCTTCATCTTCAATTGTATGGTCACGATGCCTCTTGTTTCTCTTCTTGTATTCTTCTCGTCTAGCTGGACAATTTTTAGCAATATGTCCCATCTTGTCACAATGGTAACATTGGTAGGATGAGAAATCTTTTTCTCTTCTTCAACCTTTCTGAAACTTCTGGAATCTCCTTGGAGGGTGAGATTCTTTATGTATGAATTTGTTTTGGGGGTGAGACTCCTTATGATTTTCTTTATAGAAGGAAGACATGGTTATTCCTCCTTTAGTATCAGTATCTAGGGCTTGATATTCATCTCTTGATACTAATGCTTCTCGGTTAGCTACTCTTGCTTCTTCTTGAACACATTCTTCCCAAAGACTGACAAAGTGTAGTTTCTCCTTTCTGGCACAAATAGTTTGGATGAATGCATCCCAAGGTCTTGTGAGACCATTAAGGGTTGTCATTATAAGTTCGTCTTCATCTATAGTATCATCAATTGCTTCTAGTTGTTCTTTGAATTGTGATATTCTGGAGAAATATTCATGAATTGTTTCTCCTTTCTGCATCCTTGTACTTTTGAGTTGAGTTCTTAGATTCATCTTCCGATTGATGTTCTTTCCTTCATACAATCTGGTTAGGGAATCAAAAATTTATTTTGGAGTCTTCTTTGAGGCCACTTGAGGAATCAAGTGATCTTTAATAGACTCTACAATGATTCTCTTGGCCCTAACTGTGTCCTTTGGTGTTTTTCTTTATCTGTAGCATCGGTAGGTTTTGGTACATCTTCTTTGATGAATATTGCTAGGTCATTCTCTTAAAGAATGAGTGCAATCATATACTTCTAGGAACATAATTTTTCCACACCTTCTAGCTTGTCAACAAGCTTAGTGCTTGTAGACATATTTACCTGGAGCTAAGAAAATGACCAAAAATTGAAAATGCTCATAAATTAATTTTGAACTTACCAGGAGGTGTGCTTGGTTGAGGCGAGTAGCCTACTATAGTTAGATTTCAGAAAATCCATATTTATCCACTTCAAACTTGACCAACAAAATTATGGACTGGTACTTCTAGTATTGGTTCTAGTTTCCTGGTTTTATGGTACTTCTAGTTTTTTGGTTTTCTGGTACTGGTGAAAACTATGGTTTCACTTTCTGGGAGTTCTATCCACTGAAAAAGTTCATTGAAGGTGCCAAAGAGTTCCCTAGGCTAGGGCGCACTTTTCTAGATGATTTTTAGGCTGAAATTCCTCTTCAATAAAAATCCCTAATTTTATTGTACGGAAACAGTGACGTTTTTCTTTATCCATTTTTCTTTATCCAGTGAAATATTCCCTCTTCAGCTTAGCTCCAATACCATATTAAGTTTTAATCTATTATTAGGTTTCTTTTCAATTTACTAGATAACCATAGAATAGATAGGATCACTGAGAGAAACACAATCACAAGATACACAACATTTATCTTGGGAAACTCTCATGGGGGAGAAAACCCAGCAAAAAAATACTTAACATAGATAGCCAATACAATGCCAAGATAATAAACCAAAACACTAGAGAATATCCAACATTGATCAATGTGCCTCTCTCTTCCTTCTTCCGGAAACTGGCAACTGCAACTTCCTTCAAACTTGTGCACTAGATGAGTGAGTTGAGTGAGTGATCAGATGAGGTGATGACTTCCTTTATTTATACAAACTGGCATGAGCTGGAAATGTGTCTCTTCACTGGGCAAGGCCGAATTATCTTCTTAGTGGTTAAAACCACTTTAATTAGTGAGGGGGGCGACTTATCAATTTTCATATTATGTTTAGGGTTTGACCAATCCACAAAAGGGGATTTGGTCAATTACAATGCCTGACATGATCAATCCAAAAAAGGGGATTGATCTAATGAATAATAACTCAATAATAAATATAATACTCTTTGTAGTTACAATATTTCAATAGTAGCTAGAACACAGATCAAGTTTAGTGAAATATTGAGCACCACTCAACTCATCCAAGAGATCATCAATGACAGGAATGGGAAACTTGTCCTTGATGGTGAGTTTATTGAGTACATGAAAGTTGGAACACATGCGCCAAGTACCTTGTTTCTTAAGTACCATGACCACATGAGAAGAATAAGGGCTGGTACTAGGGCGGATAACACCCGCTTGTAGCAATTCCTGCACTATTTTCTCAATTTCATTCTTTTGGGAAAAGGGATGACGATAAGGGTGAACATTAGGAGGAAGACTACCAAGAACAAGGGGTATGGAATGATCATGAACACCACGAGAAGGAAGAATCCCCTGAGGAGTGGAAGAAACAACTTGGTGTTTGGAGAGAATAGCTTGGAGGTCAAGATGCATAGAGGGTGTCTCAACCACGTGAATAGAATGGAGTTGAGAAATAATACCGAAGTGGCCTTTCTTGAGGAGATTTTCCATGCGATGGGAATTGATGATCTTAGGAGAACCAGTTGTGAGACCTTGGAAGTGATACCTTTGTCCCTCATGTTGTAATTGCATGGTTAATTCCTTAAAATCCATAAGAATGGGACCTAAAGTGCATAACCATTCAACACCTAGAAAAATGTCACAACCACCCATTTCAATGGAAAACATATTAGATTTCAGAGGATAATGTCCAATTTGAAGATGTACATTTTCACAATGCCCACCACATTTCATGGACCCACCATTGGATATCATGATTTCAAAATTATTGACAACACAAATATAGCAATTGGTTTCCTGGGAAATGTGACGAAGAATAAAATTGTGGGTGCTACCACTGTCAACAAGGATGATGACCTTCCTATTCTTAATATAGCCAATGAGCTTGAGGGTTTGTGAAGTAGAGAAGCCAGTGAGGGCATGCAAGGAAATGAGTGGTTCAACTTCAGGTGGGTCAGCAGGCTCCTGGGTAGCATCGGGAAGGGATGGCTCTTCAACAAGTGGAATTGTCACATCTTCATCGGGAACATCTTCATAAATGACCATAAATTTGTTTTGTTCCTTACACTTGTGCCCTAGAAAATATTTTTCATCACAATTATAGAAAAGACCCTTTAGTTGGCATTCAACCATTTCATCCCTAGTTAGATTATGGACCTTGAGGGGAGTGACAGGGGGGTTAGGATTAATGGGTCGAGGGCGAGGAACAAAAGAGGGTTTTTTGTTCTGGGAAAAAACAACTTGTTGGGCCTCTTTAGCAAGTTTAGTAGCTTCCAACCAAGTTTGAGGGCGAGCCATGAGAACCTGGGATCAAATTTCATCCTTTAGGCCACTGATAAAGCATTCATGGAAGAAAGAACCTGACATACCCTCGGTTCGAAAGGCCAAATGCTCAAAAGTAGTTATAAAGTATTCCATTGTGCGTGACTATTTCAACTTGGTCAAATGACCGAGATAGGGGGTATCAGTGTCAAAGCGGTCATAGAGCTCTGCAATAAACTGGGTCCAGGAAATATACCCCTGACATGAATTTTTACGCCATTGCCACCATTGCCATCGTGCAGGATCTAGATAGAGGACAACATAGCGAAGTTTGGCCAACTCATCAGTAATACCATGCAAAGAAATATAATGCTCCATTTGGGTGACCCAATCCATAGTATCAGAGCCATCAAATGTATTGACCTCGACATGGGGAAGACGGGGGTCATGCTGAAAAGAGTTGGATTGAAAATGAAGAAAATGAGAAGAATAAGAAACATTGGATTGGTCCGAGGAGGAAGGAACCAAAGGATGGTTCAACAACTGGTTGACAACAGACTGGAGGGTGTTAAATTGGTTCATGAAGTTGGTTTCCATGGTGTCAAATTTGTGCTCGATTTGGGACTCTAATTTTGCAAGGATGGAATTGGTAGAGGCAATCTCATATGTCACGTGATTGATGGAATCTTGCATGTCTTGGTTGCAAGTGGTGGTCATTTCGAGAGGGGAAGTGCGGGTAAGGAAAAATAGGTGGGTGGGACCACAAAAAAGGACTTATAAGTGATAGGTACCACAACAATCGGGGAGAGAAAGGGATTATAATGGAATAGGTGGGAAATTAGGGAAGCTAAGAAGGGTTTGGGTCCACTAAAAAAAAGGATTAAAAATGAAAGGTATGACTGCAATTAGGGAGAAAATGGGAATCCAATGGGATAGGTCCCAAATAAGTGTGTCGGCGGGACCACTATACTTTTTTTTTAACTCCTACGAATTTATGCTCTTGCCTGACTAATACTGCAGTGATGAAATACCCAAATGCTTAACAAGAAGAAATGTGTCGTAATTTTGCAACCAAAATGCAGAAGGCATAGTTGCTCAGCAATAGATGTTTGTTCTGTTTTTTTTTTCCATCCCAAGGGTTAGGGTATTCATGGTTTCTATAGACAAGGGTTTTCCTTGTGCTATAGCTCTCTGATATATGTGCGGGGTCCAACAGTAGTACTCGGCCCAATATCTCAGGGCACCAACTAAAGAGGCTAGATCATTCCCTTAGATGTACTACCTAAATACCGAGGTACTAGAGAGTATCTTCTCGAGTGTTGTTCTTGGTGGAACTATAGTATTCAGGCAACCGATCAGTTTATCTACGGAGGGCTTCAGGAGATCTAGGTCGATCTATATACAGGTGTTGTCTGATTCACTACCACTCGAAGGGGTACCAATATGGGTTACAAGGGTGGCCAACAGATGTGCACTTGAGTACCTCTTGTATTTCCTGCGTGTATTACTCCCCGACCGCGGGTTTATGCGTGTAACGACAAATCTTTGTAGTTTTAAGACGCTAGAATACGTCTCTACCCTGAAAAAAATTAACCCACAACTTTTTGTCCAGGAAAGTGCTCTAATACCACTTGTAAGGTACCAGATCTATTATATTAGAAGAATAGATAAATAATGCAGAGAATAATATCGAGATAGCAACAGAATACATAAATATGCATAGATAACAACAAAAAAACAAATTATATGGAACCACAACACCAGAATTATACCTTTATTGATAGGAAACAATGTTCACTTGCCTCTTTGAGGGGGCAACCTCTAGCATAGCAGAGCTCAATTACAATAAGTTTCCAAGACAAAACTTCTCATACCCTCTACTCTTATTTATACTAAATCTATCTATTCAAAAGAACAATCTAGAAGAAGATCCTTCTAGAAGCGGAAGCTTCTATTAGGTCTTCTTACAATTGACTTATTCCTCCTTATTGCTAGGCCTTATTAATATTGACCTTTATTACATGGAAATATATTATTCTACCCACTTGAGAGGTTAGGTAGGTTAGGTCCCTAACAAAGAACCTTGAAACCTCTGCCAAAATATTACCATTGCTAAAGAATCGATTTGAATAACATCAAGAATCCATCACTATAGTTATGGAAGATTTCAATAAGAGTATATTCCAACTTGTACTCTTGGGAGAGAAGGCCATCCAGATGGGTAACTAGTAGGAGTAAAAGCACACTCAAATTAAGATTCGGCTACAACAAGAGTTTGTAGAGAAGGAGGAGGAATTGGCAAAGCTCCAAGCAGTTATCCAAGAGAATTAGGAAGTAACTTCACTTTCCATCTCCACTATTGAAGCCAACACCATGACCATTTAGTTGGCAAAGGATTCACTTCCAAGTTCACTTCCAAGTAAATATCATTCAGTTAGTGAAGGATTCACTTCTAGGCTCCATGTGCATATAATCACACTTGAATTCCAACTTGGACACCACCCATTAAAACTTATTGATATGGCCACTAACTTATACTAAAACACCAATCCAAAAAAAACATCATGACATGACCACTTTCATCAAAATTTATAAAAGATGAAAATATGAGAATTGACTTTATACAAAGGTGGTAAATGAGTCATCAACACTCTATACTAGGTACATTTAACATGGATACTCCCAAACCAAGGCAATTCCCCAATGCAAAATATTAAGAAATCAATTAAGAGTTCCAGTTTTGATTGAGTGGCATGATTTACCACTCATATCTCTTCCAAAATCGCTAAGAAACAGTCCAAGTATACTCACAATCCCAGGCAACCAATCGTTCAACCCCACAGAGAAAGAGGCAACCCAAGCAAGGCATGTATGACTTGTATGGCTAGTGTATGACCTTTAAATTAGCTCAAGTAGATGCATATGTACTTGGGGAGGATGTAGGTGTTGAGTATGACTCTAACGATGGCTACAAGTAGCATACAATATTTTGGGAAACAAAAAAAACGACCTCTGACATCCATGGGAAAGCAAGGAAACATTCTGTCTGCTCCAACAATTAATAAGTTTGAAAAAATGGAATTAGAAACCCTCTACAATAGTGAAACAACTCTATAATAGAAACCACAGATTTTTTTTACTTATAAATCAATGAACATACGAGAATAAAGAGAAGATGGGATAATTCTCTTCCTCGTGGAGATTGTAACATTTGTGGGAAATCCCCAAAATTAAAGTTGTTAAAGAATTCCCAGTGATTAAACAACACATATATCCATTAAAATATAGATAAAATCCATTAAAACTCATAGACATAAAATTAACATAGAATTAAACACAACATAGAGAAATCCATACACAAAGATACAATGTTTACCCTATAAACCCAAATGGAAAAATCGATTTTGAATGGATGCTTAGTCTATTTCAGAAATATCTTGTCACATTGTTATTCATGGCTCTATATCCATGCATCCCCATATCCCTATCCATAAAATCCCCTTTAAGAATGAAAATTTGAAACGATATAGGGAGAGTAGGCGTAATGGGAATTCCAACAAGCATTACCTTTCATTTCCCATTCCTCAATATTTTGTCTCCTTTATTATTTTTCTTTTTCATTTAGTTATCTTTTTTTTCTATTTCGTTTGATTCAATTTTACATTAGATTTTTTTTCCATAGTTTATCTAATCTTCTTTAATTTCTGAATTAGCTTGCAAGCACTAAGTCTTACAACCATTTTATTGTTTGGATCCATTTTGGATCACACCTCCCCATTAAGAGGCTTGTTTGTTTCCAAAAGTTTGAGGGAAACCAATCTAGATCAATGTGCCTTCTATCTACTTCTCTGGAACATGGATCTAAAATCTAGATCCTAGATACAACTCTGACTTTGACTTTGGCTACTAGCTCTAGTTTTGGATATGTCTATGGCTATGTTTGTTGGCTTGCTTGTTCTTGCATTCTAGAAGTATTCTCACTAACTCTCAATGTTGATCAATATCTAGATACTACCTCTATAATTATCATTCATTCCCATCTCTCTTAGGATTGGATACAGTCCATCTTGGAAGTAAATGAATCCAAGATGAATGTTGATCTATGTTCATTGTGACCCCAACATGTTATTTCATCACATAAAAATTCCACAAGGGAACTGTGGTCTGCATTATTCTTCTAGGATTAGTTTCTTCCCAACATTGAAACGACTCTAGTACTTACACATGCTTGCAAGCACATCATTAAGTTCTCAAGAACTCCCCCAATTTCATTGACCTTCATGCACCAATATTTGGCACATCTTCAAGACTGGATTCTTCTGATGCAATATCAAAAACAACAATTGGATTATGGATTCCCTTGGCATCAACTTGTTGTAAATCTTGTTGGTTTCATTAACTTTGTGATGCTATAGCTACTTAGTATAAAATCCAATTTTCATCGACCACGTTTTCATAACAATGACTATTCTTTGAGGACACTTGCGTGCAAGTGATCCGGCTAAACATGGTACATTATGATTATCTGATTTGGTTTATGTGTTTATGTTATGATAGAGTATTGAAATTTGATATGTTATTAATATTGATGTATAGCATTGACATGTATTATGATGAGGTTTCCTGAGTGTGCAAGAAACGTGACATGATGAGGATGTTGATGACATCAACATACTTTCTTGGACTTCGGATAGAGTCAGGGAGTGGACTATTGACTTTGATTATGAGTACTTGTTTTTATTACGCATGTGTTATGATGATTTCAGTTATGGATTTCATGTATAATATTTATTAATATTATATGTTTCAGTGGATGCAGGCATGGTGATGCTTGTTAATTCGACTAACATATGGAGTAAAGGGGTCATACACATATATCAGATAGACGAGGGAGAGGTGTGGCAACATTCCTATCACAACCTACTAGCACTCCCGTCGTGACCTGAATTGAAGGTTAATGACTACCTTGTTTGCGAGAGGTTCACGATGTTGTGAGGGTAGACTAAGACTGTCACTCACGAGGATTTTTGAGGGGCACACAAAAAGTCATATTCCTTATTCCTGAGTAAGCCCTTAGTCTCACAGAAGGTCGACAAGTGGAGTATTGAATCCAAGCGTCAGGCAACTTCCAAACTAAGTCAAATGGTGAGTGGCACCCTTGGAGCACATAGGTACATCTTGAAGGGAATGTCCCATGAATACATTATTGAGTTAATAAATCTAGAAGACCTTAGAGAATAAAACAATTTCTTAGAATTAATTAGAAGAGGAAATAAATTATTTAAGTAATAAACTGGAAACATAACAAAATCAAAGTCTAAAATGGTTATGTCTAAATGAATTTATATTTAAGGGGCCTAAGGAAGAGTTTAGACTAAATAAAACTATTAGGGAGAATAAAACATTATGACATGTGCACAATATGTGCATGAAATCATTAAAATGAGTTTTTAATTAAGAGAAATTATTTTCATGAGAGAATGGGTAAACCAACATAGAGTTAGAATCCTAAGTCAAACAAGACTCTAATCCTAACTAAGAGAAGAGTCCTAATCAAACTCTAACTGCAAATTAGTTAGGAGACACTATAAAGGAGAAATTGGGGAACTAAGGGGCAACTAGGAGAAAACCTAGGAACTAATTGTGGATGTGAGGGAATTTGCATATTTATTTAAATAAAAGAAATTAAAACATGTGCAACTTGGGGAAATTGTGACATGTGTTGGGGGTGAATAATCTCTAATTTAATTATTAAAAATTAGTAAATTGTGCATGAGGATACAAGTGTCAAGCTAAATATTATTATAAAAAAAAAGGTGAGGAAGAAGGAAAGGCACCCTATTATTGGATGAATGAAATGATGTCAAAAATATTCTTGACTAGTTTACTTGTGTGAGATGGGCTTCAAGATTTGCATAGAGGTGGAAGCCTCTCCTTGCGAGGGAAATCTTGAGCTATAGTTTCTTAATTTCTATGTGTGACCCCTTTGTAGCTAGGGGGGATAATGGGGAAGAAGAGTACCCCTAGTGTTGGTTGGGAGGTACTGGTGAAGTCCTCTTGATTGGAATTCAAAGAAGGACATTGCACAAGATTTCCGGATTGATAATCATCCTCAATTTAATCATTCTTTGGTCCCCCTATTTCATTAATTAGTTATTTATTTATTTATTTGTAATAGAATATAAATTTTGGTTTTCTAAATATGTATGGGAAGAAGCTTGGGCTATTGTTATAACAATTCTGCGATTTATATACATATAATTATATTTTATTGTTGACGAAATGGAATGTATTAAGTAGAATGCAGTTTCTTTTCTGATTCAAATCCTATGAGTTCATAAAAGTTCCATAAGGCAATTCTCTGCTTGAAAATTTACATATATGAAATTCCTCTTTATGTTAACAACACCCTGAAACATTGGATCATTCGTTTATTAGAAAACCCAATTATATTTACAATTCAACCTTGTGTTACAATTTTTTAGCATTATAATATTTCAATTGTGGTAGATTCATTATGTCTTTTAGATTCATATGTCCTTTGCTCCAGACCTAACTTTATTCCTTGTTTAAAAATATATATATATATAAATTAATGATGAAATTACTCCATCTTGCGGATTGGATCAGTGGGTTCTAATCCGTTGACATCGAGGTTTTTCTTTTCTTATAGGATTGGGCTAATCTTAAGAAAGATTGGGTGTTTCCGTGCGTATTTCATGGCATTTGAATGCTACAAGGGATGGTAGGTACCTTCTGGCTTAGATTTGATGTTGGGAAATGGAGAGATAACATCCTACCCAGAGCTGGTGGAATCGATTATTAACTACTAGAACCGGTAGATATAATTAAGGAATTCTAGTCGCCTTGATGAAAGGAAGATAATTGATTGTTAACCATTAGATAATTATTAGCGGGACAAAAATTAAAATTGGCAGACAAGAAAAATTAATGACCTCATATAATGCAATAACCAGATTAAAAGTGGAGAACATTTCTCAACGTCATTTGTTCCTTGGTGATTCACATTAGTCCATACGTCATCAATTAATAACCAAAAGGATTAAGGGTCGATTCCAATAATGGTTGGATTTATTTTATAATGCAAAATATTATGGTGGATACTCCCTCGACTTACGGGTTTTTGAAAAATTATTTTAAGGACATTTGGTGATAAGTTGTTGTGGGTTAAAATGCAATAATTAAACTATATCATATATTAGCAAATTTTGATATGTCTAAAAGAAATGGCTCTGGAGAAACTGCAAGCTAGAGTTTGACAGTCGTGGTCTCAGCAACGGACAAAATGGTCACCAAATGGGACGGGAGTGGAATCCCCTCATACAAGTAGGTAGTGGTGGACAGGGGGGAAGGACCACGAGGCTTTGGTTTAAAAGAACCGCTGACAAGCACCTCGGGATCAGGATCAGAAAAGAGTCAGGGGAGAAACAAGGAAAAAAGGGATCACGTGAGGAAAGAAGCCAAATAATCCCAAAATGATGCGCAAGAACCAATGAAGCCCAGTGGGGTAGATGGGCGCAACCCGTATAAACCTAAAACATCACTAATACCCAAGGTTATACTGGAAGACCCACAAACACAACTCTATCGGGACCAAATAAAGACACATGCACTCATCTGCAAGTTCATGGGTCTATGGCCCATAGAAAGAACGTTGCGCAGCTGGATATAATATCAATGGAATCCAAGTGGAGAAGTGGAACTCCACCTGGGCTCGAAAGGATTTTTCACAGCAATCTTCATGAACCTGGAGGACAGGGATAAAGTCTTTTATGGGGGGGCATACTTTCACGCCTCAACAGGGTTATACATGAGGTCGTGGAAGGAAAACTTCTCCCGAGAGAAAGAAACCTTTAAAAATTTCCCAGTCTAGCTGAGACTTTACTCCTTACCGCTAGACTACTGGTTGTCGTCCACCTTCGAAGCAATAGGGAACAAGCTTGGAAAATATGTTAAGACATCAGAAGCAACCCTAAAAGGAAGATATACATCCTATGCAAGGATCTTCATAGAGACGGATGTTTCGGGGGCGCTCCCAGAAGCCATAAGCCTGGAATTCAAAGATGAGGAATGGATACAAAGAATTGACTACGAGTAGATCCCGTTTAGATGCAGAAGATGCCATGAACATGGGCACCTAATAGAAAAGGAAAACACCAAAATACAGTAGGATGAGGACAGGTTTGTAAAGTCGAACCACAAAAATAGAGCAAACAAGAAACAAAGCAAAGCCCCAACAGGAAGCAATTCAGAAGCTAGGACTAGAACAGAAGGGCGGGACAGGGCCAACCAAGGGGAAGAAGGAGGAAAGGAAAAGACAAAAGCTAGAGAAGCTAGGGAACAAGAAACTCATGAGAACATAGATATTCCAAACAATAAGAGAGAACAGGGAGGTAGTGCAATTCCTATGGAAGGAGGAAACGAAGACGCCAACACCCCAATGCAGGAGGCAGACGGAGACTCGGATATGACACCAAGAGAGGTAGGCATGGGAGATCCTGGTCTTAGAGACATTATGGAAAGGGAAGGAATAGATATCCTGAACATATTGGAGCAATGGAAAAGGCAAGGAGTAGACAATGTGTCAGTGGAGCAACTAGATCAAATTCAATACATTTTCCTTCTAAGGGAGGAAGAAAAATCCAGAGGGATCAATTGCATGCATGAAGAGATAGGACACATGGGAATCAAAGAAGGCGAGGGAGAACCACATCATTCACCCAAGCAGACAAGGCGGAGAAAAGGCAGGAAATCAAACAGCATAGCCCTACAAGAACTAGGAGCCATGCTGATAAATTCATGTAAGATCAAAAATCTCTTTCCCAAATCCCACCCACATGTTTAAATGAAGATTATAACATGGAATATAAGAGGCCTAAACAACCCATGAAAGCAAATAATCCTTAAAAATAGACTGAGGAAGGAACAACCTGACCTCGGTTTCATCCAAGAGACAAAATGCACTGTAGACAAAATGGAAACAATCAGTAAAAAACAATGGAGTAAGTACAAGATGTTGTAGGTTGTTGAAGGCCAATAGTTGGCAGGCGGTATTATCACCTTGTGGAACCCACAATTGATGAACCTACTAACAGTTGAAGCCATGAGACACACACTTTAGGTTAACATGAAAATTATAGGTAACACGGAGGTGATTCTATGCACTAATGTGTATGGTCCCCAGATGTTGGAGGAAAAAAGGAGAATGCTCCTAGACCTAGAAAATCTAAAGGCCCGATCTAGTAACCTCCACTGGATCCTGGAAAGGGACTTGAACATCATCACTACACTTACGGAGAAAAAAGGGGGCACCAGGAGATTGGATAGAGATGCAGAGGAATTTTCATCTTTCATTGATACAGTGGATATGGTGGACATTAGGACAAGTAATGGCCAGTTTACCTGGAATAACAAATGACTAAATCACCACCAAGTAGCTACAAGGCTAAACAAATTCTTAGTGTCAGAATCCATCATTCTGCAGGGACTAGCTGTGGACTGCAACATCCTTCCATGGGGGGGTTCAGACCATTGGCCAGTTCAATTGGAAGCAGAATTTCAAACCACTCCGAAGAACAGACCTTTTAGATTTGAGAAATTTTTTATTGAACATCCCACCTTCAAGGAGAACATCAACCAATGGTGGTGGGAGGAACTTCCAGATAAAGGGATAAGGATGTTCAAACTATACAAGAAACTCAAGTACATCAAACATAAAATCAAGGAGTGGAACAAGGAAATCTTTAGAAACATAAACCAAGAAAAAAAAGTATCGAGGATAGAATGAGGAAACTCCAGGAACTCTTCATCGACGAGGGATACACAGAGGATCGGAAAAGAGAAGAGATCCAAATGACCCAGGAATGGGAAGCAAGATGCCAGCAGGAGGAAACTCTATGGCGCCAAAAGTCCAGAATCAAGTGGCTAAAGGAAGGAGAGCGGAATACCAAGTTTTTTCATAGAACAACCATTGCAAGAAGAACCCACAACAAAATATTCAAAATTAGGGATCAGGACATGATCAAAAGAGAATCCCACAAGGACATTGAAAATACAATGGTCAATCACTTCCAGGGGATAGCCCAGTAACCCAACCAAGACAGAACTGAGGACATACAAAGGATAACTCACCACATCCCCAGGTTGGTCACTGAGGAAAAAAATATCAATCTAAGCAAACCCATTGCAAAGGAGGAAATTGACCAAGTGTTCCAGGAGATGCCCAATGGAAAGGCCCCAGGTCCAGATGGCTTCACAGTGGAATTCTTCAAAGCCTGCTGGGAAGTGGTTAAACATGACATTTATGGGGTGGTGGAAGACTCCAGATGCTCGGCCTCCATCTTGGAAGCTTTAAATGCCACAATTATCACTCTAATCCCAAAAGAAAATGAAGCAAGGACCCCAGACCACTACAGGCCTATAGCTTTATGCAATCTAGTTTACAAGATAATCTCCAAAGTCATAGCTAATAGACTGAAATCTCTCCTACCCACACTGATTTCACAGGAACAGGCGAGTTTCGTAGAAGGAAGAGAAATCCTAAACAACATCATCCATGCCCACGAGCTTATACACACGTTGAAAAGCCAAAGGAGAGGGGGGATGATAGTCCAACTTGACCTGGTGAAGGCTTACGACAAAATTAGTTGGCACTATATGGCCAAGATGCTGGAATCCTTTGGTTTCAAATAGCACTGGATCAACTTGATCGTCAATCTAGTCTCAACAACAAGCTACTCGCTTCTAATCAATGGAGACCCAGTAAAACATTTATGGCCTTTGAGAGGCATCAGACAAGGAGACTCGCTATCCCCCTTCCTATTCATTTTTATGATGGAAGGGATAAGCATAAGTATAAAAAGTGCAACTGCAACAGGGGAAATGAAAGGCATCAAACCTTTCAAAAATTGTCCAACCTCCACACACCAACAGTTCGTTGATGATAACCTACTCCATGGCACACCCACAGTCAAGGAAGCAAAGGCCTATAAAAGAATCTTAGAAGACATTGGGGAATCCTCAGGGGTGTAGATCAACCACTGCAAATCCATGATTTATTTCTTCAACACTAATCCTACAATTCAAAGAAACATGGCCAACATTCTAGGGTTTGAGCGAAAATTCTCCCAACGAAATATTTGGAAATCCCCCTGACAGATAGAGCATGCAAAATGGAAACATGGGAAGGAGTGATCAACAAACTGCATGAGAGGGTAAAAAATTGGACTTACAGATCTCTCAACCTAGCTGGGAGGCTTATCCTTACCAAAAAGGTTCTAAAAGCAATTTTGGTGTATATGATGTCAGTGTTTCCCGCTCCCAAAGGAATACTAAAAAGATAAGAGCCATTCAAAGAGATTTCTTATGGCGAGGTGCTGAAAATAAAAAGAAATGGGCCCTGGTGGCCTGGGAGAAGGTTTCTAGACCAAAAATCAAAGGAGGCGTGGGGTTACAAGACCCACATGTAACCAACAAAGCCTATAGGGCAAAGCTCTCATGGAGATGGGTCAAAGACAAATCGGTACCGTGGGAAAACCTCTAGAAGGCCAAGTATGCCCCAAACATCAACTACCAGGATCGAATTCGGTTCATGGTCATAAGGGAGGGATCAGCCATCTGGAATATCGTCTGGTTCAACAAGAATTGGATCCATAAACATAGCTTTTGGGAAGTCAGAAATGGTAAAACAACCAGATTCTGGGAGGACGTGTGGCAACATTAACGCATAATGGAAAATCCAAACAGGGAGGAGCTCCAACAGGAAATGACAGCGCAAGGCAAAACAAAAATCCATCACTACTGGAAGAAAAGAAATGGTAGCGACAAATGGAGGATCAGGGACAAACTCAATCGACAAAATAGAGACTGAATCGCAACACTAACGAAAGAGGTGGAGGAGGAACTAGGGAAAAGGAAAATTGTAGTCTCAGAGGAAGAGGATCAATTAAGGTGAGGCAGGAAAAATGGTGGGGAATTCAACTTAAAATAAGCACGGTATTACATCGCATACCAGGATCAAGAAGACATGGCGCAACAGTGGGGAAAGATTTGGTGCAGCCCCAATGGCCAAAAATCAAAATGTTTGAATGGCTAGTTCTTCACAACCGAATGGTTTTATAGGTCCATCTCGATGCCACCTCTATCAAGCTAAGGAGGAAACAACCAATGACCTCCTCGACGAATGCAGTTACACAACAGAGATATGGGATTGGGCAGCAGGCATCTACCGCCAGTCCAATAGGATCCGAGGTAACATCAACGCAACCATCAACAATTGGAATGAGAGTTACAGCAAAAATGAAATGGTGAACCTCTATTGGAATCCAACGTCGGGGATGATCATCTGGGAAATATGGAAAGAAAGGAACCGATGCATCTTCAGGAATGAAAGCCTATCGGAAGGAAATCTCAAGGATACAATAATCTCACAAATACAAGAAATGGTGCATCGCTGCAACTGAAAGAAGGAGAAAACGCAACTCACAGACCAAGACTCCTGCATCCTAGATTTTTTCCACCTAAAAGACGGGTGCAAAAACACACCGGTAGGGTGGGAAACGCAACTCCAAATAGGAGACTGCAACTGGACTCCCCCTCTGTTAGGGTTCCTCAAATTGAATTTTGATGGGGCAGAAAAAGGAAACCCAGGAGTGGCAGGGACGGGAGGGGTGATCAGAGACAATGGTGGTAACATCATTCAGTTGTACACTAGGAGTATGGGAAACTCAACCAACAACGCAGTTGAATTTGGAGCCCTGGAGCTTGGCCTTGAAATCCTAAGTCGCGAAAGGATGACAAACACTATCATGGAAGGTGACTCCACCTTGGTTATCAACATAGTGAAAAGACTCCAAAATGGCACCAGAGTGGGCAAGGTTCAGAGACACAGGCGCCTGACACACTCCCTACATAAAATCTAGGAGCATCTGAAAACTATGAATACAGTGGAGTTGCATTGGGTGCGCGGGTCAGTGAATGGCCTGGTGGACAGACTAGAAAACGAGGGGGTTTGCAAGGAAGTTCTGGAACTAGACACTACCTGGATCAACATCCCAGATGGACAACTCAGAATATACTTCATCCAACTAGTGACAAAATACCATGAAGGCATATTAAGAAAGGAACGTCACATTGAGGAGGGTAGTGAAAGGCCTATCGGTAGGCACGCGGGAACCAGGAAGGATATGATTGCCTCACACTCGACCACCAAATACCATGTATGATCAACATAAGCAGCAAGCGGGGGTACAGAAGCAAGGCCCTTTCGACAGTAAAAGTAGCAGGGAAAGAACGTGGGAAATTACAGATGGCAAACCACATGCAACGAATGACGTAAGGCATGAGGGCGTGACATGGTCTAGAATCGATCCACCATACCAAACTATAGGTATGAACAACAGTACATTCGGATCTCAAGCAAGCAGGGGCAAGGACCCGCACAGGGATAAAGGTTGAGTCATCATGATCATATGAGCCGCAACAGGGAAAAAGGATGGGAGATCTCACCACGGCGGGGAAAACCATGATTGGAAGGACAAGATCGCAGCAGAGGAAGCTAAATAAGAGGAGAGACAGCAGGAAGAGATGCAAACAAAAGCGGCGCAACGACAGGGGCTATCATAGATACAAGGGAAGGGAAAGGAAGAATCCCTGTGAAGTGAGGTACAGGTTGAGTATACAACAAAGGAGTTGCGACAGGCCAAGCAGGATGGTGTGAATGAAGCGAATGCACAGGAAGAGGAACCCCCTTGGTAAGGAAGTTCTAAAAAGTCCACAGCGGGTGTCAAGAATGGAGCAGGCGGCAAAAGATGCGGAGGGAACTTTCCAAACTATGGTTGTGCCAAAAGGAAAAGCGACCATTACCCAGTGGGAAAAGGAAATAAAAGAAAAACGCAAAGGCAAAGTGTGGGATGCACTGGCACACGAAGTAGACTGGGTAACTGATTTGGGGGCCACGCAGCCCAGGGAAACCCTCTACCATAAAACAGTGGAGATGGCTTGGCTAACTAAGATGATGATCGACAAAGTGAGTTCGGAAATGGAAGACGCCAAACAGGAGGATCACAAGGAAAACAAGAAAATGTTGGACGAAATCCGGAGTCACCTCAGCAGTTTGGAAACTATTACCAAACTATTAGTTGAGGTCGAGAAGGACCAGAAAACCAAGATGGAGCAGTTGGTTTCTGAGTTCCACCTCTATCTATGCTATGTCCATCACATGGACAACACGTCGGTCGATCGACGCGGTGCGCCAGCCCAAATCAGAAAGACTCACACGATCTCCCAGAAGGATGATAACAAGAGCCAGGCAGATGGTGGAAAGAAACACATCATCGTCCTGGACTAGTGAATGGTCAGTCTAATGGCAGTAATGTCAGGCTTAGTCAGGTTAGTTCGAACCTACTACCCACTCGGGTCTAGTGGGTTGTTTCAGCTTCTGCTTTTTATGTATGTGTTGCTTATCTTTTTCAAACTGGATATGGTAGGACTGGCCTAGTTTCCCCTGGTGGCAGACCAGTCCCACCCCCCGTAAATATTAGCACACGCAACTCAGGAACCCCTGGTCTGGTTTCCTTCTAGGCAGACCAAGATGCCCCCCTTTTTTGTATCATAATTTTCTACAATAATGAAGCTTCTTACACTCACTTACAAAAAAAAAGATAAGTTGTAATGGGTTAAGTAACGAGGTATGTTGAAGAAAAGTGGAGTCACTAGATAGAGTCCTTAAGGTTAGAATCATTATTAAGAAGTCCCTTGATAAGTTGGGTTGTAATAAGAGTAAGTATTGTAATAAATTAATCCATTAATATATATTAAGAATCTCATTACTAATTCCATTAAGCTAGTTATTATTTTAATGATTTTTATTAATGAATTTACATTAATGATTTATTTAATGTTTATTTTAATTTTTAAAAAAATATTAATGTCAAGGAGTTATATTAAAAAAATGGATTTAAAGACCTTATATTAATGATTTTATAAATGGTTATATTTCAATGATTGATATTAAATATTGTATTAATGACCATGTCTTCTTAATGATTATTATTAATGTGTTATATTTACGGATATGATGTTTAAGACTTATAATAATGAATCTCTACTAATGAATCGATGATCTATAATAAGGAATTTGTATTTGATTTTATTAAAGGAATTATATGTTGAAGCAAAAGACATATATAAATGATTTTATTTAATTATAATTAATGAATGATAATATTATTCTACATGTTTATATGTATAGATATTCATAATATAATTGCTAAATTATAAATCATGAATGGAAAAGAGAAACGACATTGGTCAATGAATTGTTTTAGTTTATCGTAACAATGAATTATATTTTAAGATTTGACATTAATGTTATATATTAGGATTGGAATGAGTTATGTATTAATGATTTTATAATATTTTAAGATTTGACATTAATGTTATATATTAGGATTGGAATGAGTTATGTATTAATGATTTTATAATGTAATACCTGCGTATCGAATTAAATTAAAAGGCGCAAGTTGTGAAACCTTAGTAAGGGTGGATACGAAGAATTTACAAGTTTATCGTGTTGCGTCTCTAGTTAGAAACTTTAGATTTAGTAGTTCTTGACGTATTGGGTTTGTTCGTTCCATTTTGCGTAGGTGAAGTTTTATTTTATTACATGTTTATATTATGGATGAAATTAGTTACGCTATGTTAAAATTTGTTAAAATTATTTTTAGAAAAAAATAAAAATAAATAAAAAATAATAATATGTTACTTTAAAATTTGTTAAAATTATTTTTAGAAAAAAATAAAAATAAATAAATAATAATAATATGTTACTTTTATCGCTTACTTGTTGAATGCTCTTTTAACTGGAGATGTGTTACACTTAGATAACGTATGTTCCTCAGATACAACTCTTTATCTTTTTCAATATTCACTCTATATGTCTTCTATTAGTTGTATGTTTTCTAGGGTGAATCTTTGGATGAAGGTGCCGACATTTTTCTTCCCAGTGTCCACTCAAATTGTAGTGTTGGACAAAGGTCTTGGGGTTGTTGTATGGACTAGTTAACTACTCCTTTTCTCCATGTGCCTATGAATTTGTTGGTTTGGGGACATCTTTTTTCCATTTTTCCTCTGGAAGCAATATGTCTTGTGGCATGTGGCTTGCTTCTCCCAGCAATATGCCACACAATGGCCTTTATTCCCACATAATGAGCATACCTCTGAGTACTAATAGTTGGTAGTGATATGGCCTTTCTTCTTGCAACAATGAAAAACAAGGGATGTTTTACCTGATACATACCCATGATTCTTCTTCTTCTTCTTCTTCTTTTGGTTGATCTGCTTGCTTCTTCTTCAGGGTGCTAGTTGAGTCTTCAAGCTCTTCTTATCATTATCTTTCTTCAATCTTCCATAAGAGGGTTGAGGTGGTAGTGAGATGCCACCTTCATGTACTACTTCTCTTTCTTGTGATGAGTAGGTCAACTCTATCATGTATTTCTTCTTCACAAAATTGGTCTTCATGTTCATGGGATTTTCCCCTTTACCGTCAAAACCTAGGCCTTCATACTCGACCCTCGGTTCA
>ML800103.1:14065-25869 GCA_009831015.1 Picea engelmannii
TATGGTCTGTGGTATCCCAGAAATCAGAATTTTTAGTTAACTCCTTATTCAGATGCAGATTGGGCAAATTGTGTGGATGAGAGAAAGAGCACCAGTGGAGGTGCCTTCTTCCTGGGTGACTCGTTGGTAGCATGGATTAGTAAAAAGCAGGGATCTATTTCCTTATCAACTACAGAAGCAGAGTGCATTGTTGTTGCTACTTGGTGCACTCAGATTTTGTGGATGATTCAAACTCTTGCAGATTTCAAGGTAAACTATATTGTTCTGATTACAATTCACTGTGATAACACCAGTGCCATTAGTGTCTCCAAGAATCCTGTTCTTCACTCCAAGACTAAGCATATCCCAATAAAATACCATTTTCTCAGAGAACAAGTTACAAACAGAGTCATTCAGTTGAATTATATTCCTTCCACAAAACATATAGTTGATATCTTTACTAAATCGTTAGCAGCGACCCCTTTTGGATATCTTCGTCAAAAGTTGGGGGTTATAACTTTTTTCATCTAATCTGTTCACCTGGTCAGGGGGAGTACTTATTGAATATTTGTTGTATTTCTAAGCTGCTCATAGTTGATAGGGGGAGTATGTATCGTAACAGCTCAGGGGGAGTGTGTTTCTTCTTTGAAATTGATGTCAAAGGGGGAGAAAGTGTGGTAATTTCAAGGATGCTACAGTGGTAGTAATTTCAAGGATGCTACAGTGGTATAGTTGCATGTTTTTCAAGGGGTTGCCATCAATGCCAAAGGGGGATATTGTTGGCATGTTTTCAAACAGAGGTAGAGTATGTGTCTTTGTCATTGATGGCAATGTCATTGATGGTGAAGATAAACACGATCAGTAGTGCAGCGATAATGGCATGATAACGGAAATATCAACAATGAAGAGAAACAGTTATCATTGGATCCCATTCATAATTATCCATGACCGTCAGATCTGAATTCAGATAGGAGGAGTGCACAGTAGAAGAAAATAGATCTCAGGCATCAGATCTGAGCCCGAAGACCGACTGTCATTGGATCCATAAGAAGGAGCACGGTCTTCACGTGCAAGATGAAGCGGGCCTACAAAATCCCGAAAGCAGGAGGACCGTCCATCTTCAAGAAGGACACGTGGCAAGCGACTATAATTTTGCTGACCTCCACATTGGATGAGTCAACGGAACATGGTGTGGGAACTTGCGATATGCGAAATCCCGAGAATTGATCTGGACCTTTGGATCGAGATATGTTGTGGAATGTTGGATGCAGAGGGCACATGGTGAGCGATTGGCATTTTGCTGATTGGAAAGTCAAAGAAAGGAGGTGCTCTATCCTATGATATCGCGAAATGTGAAACCATGACTTAATTTGAGTCATTGATCAAAGGGAGATCGTGGACCGTTGATCAGGCGTGACGAAGGCTCGTGAAGTTCTGAAATCGTGATAAGATCTTGACCATTGATCCAAGAGGGACATGTGGTGAGGGATTAACTTCTCACTGACTGGAAATTCAAAGGAAGGAAATTCTCTAACCTTGCAACTCACGATATGCGAAATCGCGATAAGGTCTGGCTCGTGGTCATAGACAAGGTCACATCGTCGAAGGCTTAAGGGAAGGAGATAATTTCTAAGCCTCATTTCGGGGATCACAACTTGGAGTGTCGACACCCTTCATCATAGTAATCGCGATATGCGAGATCATGAAAAGATCTGGACCATCGAATCATCAAGATTGTGGACCATTGATCTGACTCCATTTCAAAGTTTCAGATACCAGGAGTTGGAGGTGTCAAGGACACTCACGACAAGAATGTTGAAACGCAAAATTGCGAAGCACCTTTTGGTGCAACCTATGGTTACTATCAATGGTCACGTGAGAGGGAGGAGCTAGTGGGGCTAAGCTCCATTTCAGGGATCGCAACTTGGAGCGTCGAGACCCTTCGACACAGGATTTCCTAATTGTGAAATGTGAAACACATCTTGATTAGGCCATGGTCACAGCTAGTGGGCATATGGGATAAACGCATGACCCTACAGATTTAATTCAACAATGTTGGTTATTTGAGCATCAGATCGAAGGGCTACTATTGATCTTTACGATTAACTGTTCAATTACGATTCAATTAGTTGAACCGAATCATGGTTCTTGGACGGTTAGCGATTGAGTGGCTGAAGAATTGTTGGCCTAGGTATTCGAGGTGTAACTAAAGTTGTGTGAAGTGCATAAAATAAAGACGAAGTCACTGTGAATTGTTGGTTGTTCTAAATGAAAAATGAGTTGAACTGTAAGAAAGGGAAAATTATAGTATGTGCAGTGTGAGACCGACAGTATGCATAGTGTGAGATAAAACTCAGAGGTGAGTAACAAATGATGAATAGACAGAAGAAAGAGCAGAATTGCAGAGCAACTTGAAGCAGAGTAGAATTGCAGAACATATAGAAGCATAGAAGAATTGCAGGACAGAAGAGAAGTGGTAAGAATTGAAGCACCTGCGTTGTTGGTTATTAAATCATTTTACTTATAATCAGGGAGGTAGGGTGGTGCTAGGGAGGACTGTGGTTCTCTGATATTCGAGTTGGTGCTTGAATATTGGGAGTTGTAGCTTCCATCTAGTTGTGGCTAGGAAACAGGGTGGCAAGGTGGTGCTTGAGAAAACAGAGAGTTTTTTGTATGGAAGTTGGTGCTTGTATAAGTGGAAGTAGGTGCTTCCATTCAGTCAGTGTTGTAACACTCAGGGAGTTGGTGCTTCCTTCTAGTCGGTGCTAGAGAAACCAGAGAGTTGGTGCTCTCAAAAAGTTGGAGCTTGTAAAACATAGGTAGTAGCCTCACTTTGAGTTGGTGCTCAAACATAGATGATGTACAAAACTTAAAAGACTACCTATCATTTTGAAGAAGAAGAGGTTTTCTCCCTTTATGGGTTTCCTCATAAAAATATGTCTCTGTGTATATCTTATGTGTGATTGATGCTCATTATTTATGTTGTTCATATGATGTATAATATTGATGGTCACTTGATGAAAGATTAAAAATGGTTTAATAGACTTAAAATTGTTTAAGCACAATAACAACTGATTCACCCCACCTCTCAGTTCTCTTAGTAATTTCAACATTCTCTTCTTTCAGCTTCTGGGTTTAGTAGGGATTGGATCCTTTGGATAATGAAACTCACCTCCTCTGCTTTCTTCTTTATCTTGGTTAATGGAGTTCCCTCCCAACCTTTTTCTCCCTCCCGTGACATCCATCAAGGGGACACTCTTTCCCCCTTTCTTTTTTTCATCATGGAAAAAGGTTTGGGATGTTATATAACAACTTCTATCACAGAAGGCTCCCCTCCAAGGTATTCCTTTACATGGAATGCAATCTGATAGCTCTCATATCCAATTTGTGGATGATACCATGCTAATGAACACTCCTACCACTTAGGAATCCAACAAGATCAAATCCATCCTTTTGGACTTGAGTGAAGCCTCTGGAACAAATTTTAACTTGGAAAATTCCCAACTCTTATTTTTCAACACTCCCCCTATAGTTCAACGTCGCACCTCTCACCTTCTAGGAATACCCAGGAGATCCCTTACATCCAATTACCTAAGCATTCCCTTATCTAATTTGGATGCATGGAACATCTCTTGGGATACCCTAATCCTCTCCCTTTCCAATCGCTTAAGCACATGGACCTTCATATCCCTCAATCTTGCTACCAAACTAATTCTCATCAAATCCGTCCTCCAAGATATCCCTACCTATCTCTTCTCATCTCTAGAATCCCCACAAACTATTGTTAAAACAATAATAAATATATAGAGGAATTTCCTTTGGCATGGTCATGATCCAGGGAAAAAAGGGGCCCTTGTCACCTGGGAAAATTTTTGCAAGACAAAGTCCATGGGGGTCTTTGCCTCTAGGATCCTGGATGGTTTAACAACATCATGAGAGAGAAAATTTGGTGGCACTGACTCAAACATCCAATTGAATTATGGGATAAACACTGGAAGCAAAAATATTCCCCACATATCCTGGAGGCACAACTTATTCGGATCAATGAACAAATCCAAGGCTCTAATATTTGGAATGCATCTTGGAAGAATCAACCTCTCATACAGACTTGTCCATTCTGGGAAATACATAATGGTTAGAATGCTCTATTTTGGATGGACTCATGGAAACAATTACCTTCATTGCAATCACTAGATCACTTGTGCCCCATTCAGAACCATATACAACAGTTGGAGCACCTCAAAGTTGTTGACCTTTGGTTAAATGTCTCACATCACTCCCTCTGGTGGAGCTGGAAAATGATCCCTCATGACCTCAATACTATTGCATATTGTGAATTACAACCATGGCATACAATTGCATCCAAAAGGAAAATCTGTATCAGAGAGGTACCAAATATCCTACATTGGGGTCATACCCCATTGGGTACATTCACAATCAAAGAGGCCTACTTTCTTCAGGAGAAATTTCATAACCAATTGAAAGAGAATATCTGGCACATCATATGGAAATCTAAGTTATGGCTGAAATTTTTCACTTTCCTTTGGCTCATGGTACAAAATCAAATCCTTACTTGGGACAACCTCATAAAATTAGGCTTCATTGGACCATTGATTTGTCACCGCTGTTAGCAATAGGAAGAATCAATGGAGCACATATTCAACCAATGCTCGAACTGTGGGGAGATCTGGGATTAGGCCTCTCATATTATGAGGAAAACCAACAGAGCAAGGGACAACATTATAAACACCATCAGGAATTGGGGAACCAAGGCTTACAAAAGCCCCATATTAAACAAGATTTGTCATCTTCTACCAAGCTTCATTGTATGGAAGCTCTGGAAAGAATGAAACATGTGTATCTTCTTCTCCCAAGCTTCCACCCCTTCTAGCATCTTGTCAAAGATATTTGGGAACATACAAGAAATTTTTTGTGCCTAGATTTGGACCCAGGAAGACCTCCCCAATGAACCCCAAGAATATCTCATCCTTTCTTCATGGAAGTTGAACTTACATAGTACTCCACTCAGTACGAACCCCCTTCCCAACTCCATTTCCCATAGCCCCTCCACTTGGCAATGCCCCCCTCCTGGATTCTTCAAATTGAACTTTGATGGTGCTTCAAAAGGAAATCATAGCCCTGTAGGATTTGGTGCTGTTCTTCGAGACAACATAGGACAAATCAAGTACATCTTAGCTAGACATATGGGTCATGACTCCAAAAATTTGGCAGAGCTCTGGTGTCTCATAAGAGGGATGCAATTAGCCTCTGATCTAAATATGAATCACTTAATCATTGAAGGGGACTCTAAGGTAATTATCTCACTTTCCACCAAATTCATTAGTGGGACTGATCCTGAGAAAGTCACCCCAACTTGGCACCTTATTGGCCCTCTTAATATCTTGTGAATGCTTCTACATCCCTCTCTCACTCTTATCCCCTCTCATGTGCGACGAGAAGAAAAAAAGTTTCTTGACAAAATGGATAATGAAGGAGTCTCTTCTCAAGCAAAGGACATCCTAATCTATGCTCAACATCACTCTTCTTCACAACTGTTGTTTCAATGTACAGATATTTCCCTCAAATATTTCTCTCCCCCAGATGGGGTGACACTTGGCACTCATGTCACACTTGACACACATGTGCCTGGTGTATTTAATACCCATGGCCACCACCCTTCCTCCCTGTCAAATCAATATGTGTAGAATTTATTCATGAATTTTGGTAGTGTGCCTGCACACAAAGGAGGTTTTAATGTCGCACATACAACAAAGGTCAAGGCTTCACATAGAAGGTATGCAAAAGCTAAGGGCCATCATTTCATTCTTTAAGGAACCTTTTCCTATCACTTCAACTTCTTTAATGGAGGTAAGGTATAACTATTTATATTTCATTATGGAGTCATTTTGTTTCTCTTTCCTCTCCCATTTTTTCTCCCTTCTGGTGTTCGGATATCGTTCTCGTCCTCGTCTCTCCAATGTTGCGTGAACAGGGAAACCCGAAGTGCAGACCAACCTATTACAGTTTTTTGGCCTGACATCGTCAACCTAGCCTCTCTTCGGTCCTTTCTCCACCTCCCATCCCCTCCATAATCCCTATTGCTCCTCCCCTGTATGATCAAAATTGGGTTGACAAAGACAATTTTGTTACTTATGTCGAGGAAGAAATTCCTCTAGTTCTCCACCAAGCTCCTCTAGACTCTCTCCTATGCACTACTTCATACCTTCAAGAACCCCTGCACAATTTAGGACAACTGCCTCAAAGTGTCGACCCTGTGACATAAATGGTAGGTTGTCTCATTAAGGAAGATATTCCTCCAGAATGGCTTGAGGAAAGAACTATGATGAAAACACAATTTGTTAACGAGCCTCAAAATGTTGCATCCTTGTTGACCAAAATTTGGTCATGTTTATTTTCCTGCTCTTGTATTCATAAAAAACATTGATACCAAAAGAAGACATTTTGGAACTTTTATAAGTTCACTCTGCATCCCTCAGTCTCAACTTCACCATGCTTTTTTCAGATCAGAAATTTGTTTCTATATGCCTAAGTTACTCAAGATCTTGTCCAAAGGTCTGATTTTGAAGAATCTTTTTAAGTATCATGTTCTCCTCTCCTCTCCTATATTACAATGCTACCATACTTAGAATTTTCACTCAACATCTCTCTCTCCTTACTTAGTCATTTTCCAGTATTGACGGGTTCACAGGTTGGCAGACTCATACATCCCCACACCTCCTTACACTTCCTCATCCTCTTGCTACCTACATTTCTCCCCTTTCCCCTAAACTACTCACAATCCTCATCAGGTTCACGGACATCGGTCATCCCTCACTATCTTATTCACCTCACTCCCCAACCCACCAACTCGTCCCCGCAACCTACAAACTACCCCCTTGAATTCCGCTACCTACAATTTTCCCTTGAATTAAACTTCCCCTTGGTTTCCCATACTTAACCATTATTCCAAATTTTTCCCCTTTTAAACCATGAACCAATAAGAACATTCCACATGGAAGCATGGAATTGTGACACATGACAACTCGTGGAGGGAGAAACATGGGATATTATTATTAGAGACACGTGGAAAGTTATTACAAATACAAATGGAAGTATATGAATGGTTGATTCATCAATGATTGGGCATGATATGGATGACAACAAAATTCCAAAATTATTATTTTATTCGACAATTTTCCAAGGGCTGAATCCTCCAAGCTCCATAATTTCCTCTCTTCTCGTGTTTCTTGCTAAGTTATCAAACACTTGGTATTATATATCATAAAGAATATAATATCCCAATGCATGTGGGCTATAATTTTAAACCAAAAAGTCCAATTTTATGAAGGGAAGCACGGAAATCAATCCAAGGGCTAAGATTTGCCCATCAACTTTGATCGACAGTGGCTGAGCGTTGATCTTGCAGAGGCCATAACTTGAGCTCCGGGTGTCGGAATAGCACAAAATTTATATCGTTGGAAAGGTATTTCAACATAGAATATGTTGGTACAGGTTTAAAATGTTGAAAGTTGATAATTGTTTCTAAGAAATTAAAATATCAATCAGATGCAGTTTTAATGGGCCTACATGAAAACTCAACTTCACGAGCTCATATCTTGAGATCTGGGTGACGGATTTGAGAAACAATTATATCGTTGGAAATATGATATGATGAAGAGAAAATAAGAAGTGGTTTTAATGAATAAAAATTTGGTTTTCACTTCCATAAAATTAAATTACAGTCGTCCTCTTTTGATCGAAAATTAATCAAATTAAAAAAAAAATAATAATTAAAAATCTTTTATTAACAAAGGAGAGGGACCCAATTTAAATATAATTTTACTATTGATGTGAATTAATTAATGAGGAATTAATGAGACATTTATTAAAGGGAATGTTTCAATAAGTAACTTGTACGAGAATTTCTAGAAGGGAGAAACCCTAACTACTCAAATAGTTAGAAAATCTCTTCTTAAAAAGGGAAGAGAGGCTTCATGAAGAGGCCAAATATCAGTATTGTCAGAGGGGAAGGGAAGAAGATCAGAGGAACAAGAAGGTATAGCCATGGATACACAATCAAGCTTCTGATCAAAAGAAAGAAATCTCCATCTTCTCCATATATATATATACCACTTCTCATAGTTTTATGCTCGAATCTCAGAGTTGGGCACAAGATTGAGTTGTTAAGTGTTCTTCTTATATTCTTCTAATATATTTTCTTATATGATCATGGATTATTTTCATCCACCTATATGGCTGTCAAATCGTTTGTAATGAAGAAAATCTTTCATAAATAAAACTCCACAAAGAATTGCTTCCGGGTTGATCTCGATTGTGCTTTGTAACCTTGTTTTAAGAATATAAAGTATTTGAGGTTGACCTATCAAATTCTCTTTGATCTTGATTACAGTACTCTATTAAAATTCTTTGAGATGATCAAATCATTCTCTCCTATGAAAAAGATATGGATGTATTTATATATTATTAAGAAGATTGTGTGTGATGTTGATCATAATTTAATTCTGATGTTGAATCCCTCCTTCAATCTTTTATGATTAAAAGACTTTTGCTACATATAAATATCATATTGGGTTATTGAAAAACCATTCTCATATAAATACAAGCAATAAATATCTGGGGTTTGTTGTCTAACACTCTCCCTACTCCAATATATTCAAATATACATCTTTTAGCCAAAGAGAAGAACCACCTCTTTAAAAATGAAGGGGGACTAATGTCCTCATGAGGTTGTAATTTCAGTCCTCACAAATTCAAGCGTCAACAAGCCTCTAAACCAGAGATGAAAAACACTCATAGGTTCTCGAAAGATCATCTATAGATCATCTTTGAAATGCGATGGGAAATGGCCGACCAACTTCACCGCCAGGATATCCTTAGCCATCACCTAGATGCCTTGTTTGATTCCCTCTCAAGTGAGCGTGTCAAGCAATGATGCCCGACCTGCTGCCAACTGTTCATTTTTTCTCCTGCATGGCCACAATCTCCCAGCATTGAAAGATTATTGGGTTCACCTATTGTCTAGTTTTATTTTCTATTGTTATGTTTTCATATCCAGAGAGGCCACTATTACAGTTTGGTTTAGGATTAGTTTTGTTTGGCATTGTGAATGAAAACATGATTGCTTGCTTTGTAGGCCACCTATTCTGGTTTCCATATGTATGGAAGAATAGGTGGAAAACTTCGCCATGTGTATTGCTATGAATACTCTTTAAGGACATATAATATTTTTATTTACAAAAAAAAAAACATGTCCAAAGGGTGAATCTCGCATGAGAAAATTCCACAAATCATGTGGTAAACCACAGTAACCTATCCTAATTTCTAAGGTGTCAAATCCTGCACGTGAAACTTTTGCATGGAAAGTCCGCAAGACATGAGGTGTGCGGGTAAATCATGTGCTAAGTTCTAAGGTGACAATTTGAAACTCCCACATGAGAAATCCCGCGAAGATAAGATCCTGCAAATTATAAAATAATATAATGCAATGTCCCAAGTGATGCACGAAGTGTAGATTCTGATAGGTTTGTGGAGTGCGGGGTTTGGATAAATCAAGGTATGCCTTAAATTATATTATTGTATTCCCCATGGTAATCTCTAGCGTAGGTAAAGGCGATAAGTCTGAGCCTGCATAGTTGACAGTTGGTGAGGGAGAGTTGCACATGTAGGTACAAGTATACCCATGGGCTCATGCCTCAAAATATATATATATAAAGAAATAAAAATAAAAATATAATATTAAAACAAAAATAAATACAATCAAGTTTTGAATAAAATTAAAAAAAACAAAATCAAAACCAAAAATAAAATGTCCCGACTTAAAAATAATGAAACACATTTCCTTGGGACTTTGTGGAAAACAAATAAAAATAAATAAAATAGGAAATAGAAATAAAAAATAAAAAATAAAAATTAAAACAAATATATACATATGAAATATATATTAGGGATTTAGGGTGAAATGCACGACATGACTAGTAATTTCCCTAAGTAGAATAATTTCCTTTGTGTAATAGTAATTTACCCGTGTGAAAATTGATTTTACCCATGTAATTCAAAAACCAAGGGTAGGTTTGGGAAAACCATGGGCAATTTTGGGAAAACCATGAGAAACTCAAAACCATGGGAAAAATAAAATAAAAATGAATGAATGAATAAATAAATAAATAAAATAATCAAAATTAACAATAAAAATGAAACAAATCCTATATACAAAAATAGAAAAAATTAGGCCTATTTTCACACGGCTCAAGGTTCCATCACTACTCAGGGTTCCACACCTAGGGACCAAAAATAGAAACAAGGCATATCATGTAGATTCTGAATAACCAATATGTTGAGTTAGTTAGGCACATCAAGTCAAGGTCGAGGTCGTGCAAATATGGAGGTGACAAATGGCAAGTGACTAGGGGAGAAAGGGTTGACATGTCACACATCATGCTAACGTCACAAAGGGTAACCCATACAAGACAAAGGAGTTTGACACCAGTAGGGGACATGGGACATGTCAATTCGATCAAGGAGAAAATTGTAGAGGGAAAACCCGATAATCTTGCAAGGAGAGGGAATCTGATAGGGTCAGGGAACTGGCTCCCACATCATATCGCAATGCATGAATATGGAGGCGAGGAGTGGTGATCAAGCATTGGGTGACAATATGACAAGGTTCCACACCCAAGAAGCTCGATAGGTCTTTGGGCCTACGCATTCAAAGAGAGGGGAATCTGAAAGGAGAACTGGATAGAGATAATTTCAAAGAGGCTCATGCCTTTCGGACCTTGGAATTATCACAAGGGACTTCACTTGGATAGCCTGATGAGACAAACCTGATAAGGGGATCCCGGTAAGGATCAAGGTTTTGACAACATAATACAATACAATAAAATTTAGGCCTTGGAAAGGAAGTGAAAATAGAAAATATTGCAATTGTGAGAAAAGAAAATCTGGTTGAGGTTTGGAAGAGAGAAGGATTAATTTTGGATGATGAATGTTGGTTTCAAATGGTAGACAAGATATGAATAGAGAGATTTTTTTTCTAGAGGAAGAAGACCGAGGGACCCCCCCATGCATTTCAAGGCTGAAGTGGTCATGTAAAGGAAGTGATTATTCATATGTACTCCTGCAACCATAGAAAACATAAAATCAGTTATGCGAGGAAGAAATACTTTCCAGTATATCATAAACATTACATTTTTTCCCTTTTCCTTTAAAAAAATTATGAATAAGTGTTGGGTTTGTTTGCAACATGAAAAAATGAAGAATAATTTTCTCAAAGATAATCATCCATGATCTTGTCCTTTTATAAACAACTTGTTTTTGTAACTAAATGTCATCAAACCTGTGCGTATCTAACCTCAAACTCATAGAAAGGATAAATGATCTCGTGATTCTAGCTAAGAGTTTTAAACTGAAGAATATGATTAATATATGTGAGTTTGAGCATAAATGATGACATTAGGTACAACATGCAAGCAAGAGGATTCAAAATTCACATATGTTCTTCATTTAAGTCATCCATTTGGAATTCTTGAAAATGAAACTCATGCAAGGCATAAAATAGAAAATCAAACTTTGCAGTCATATAGGATCATAAAATACTTTGAAATCTACAAAAGGCCTCAAAGACAATTTATCAATTTCATCACACAAATCTCTACCAAGCACCATAAGTCAAAAATCATCATGAAGACATTTGAAAGTATAAGATCAAAAGGATTAACTAACCTCCTCAAAGACAATCAACAATAGAGACTCAAACCCCCAACTCTCTCAAGGTAGGTAAAGAATAATAATTAGGGTCATAGTAG
>ML800103.1:49330-84083 GCA_009831015.1 Picea engelmannii
CACGAATTTTGATGTTAAGCTCTCAGCCCTTCTACTCCCGAGTTCCTGAGATGCGAGGTGCCACCTGTCTGCTTGCCGACTCTCGTGGCCCCATCTCGTTCTCGAGTGCCGATATCCCGAGATGACGTTAGCTAGGCCCTAAAACACGGAGCTCTCGCCTCCTCGCCACTCGCGAAGTTGAATGACTTCCTCTTCCAACCTCCAGTTCCCGAGTTCCTGATGTGGGTAATCTCGTGACACGCGTCCGCTTCCAACGAATGGCCCAGATCCTCGTCGTCGTTTCCACCTGCTGTGGCTCCTCCTGGACGTAATCTCCTCGATGGTCCAGATCTGTTCTCCTACCGATCAAACGACTATCGCTGCTCCTCTTGAGCTTCTCTGCTTTCTTCCCTGCACTTGGGAGAACTTCACTCTTTCAAAGGTCTCGGCCTTTGTTGTCTTCTTCCTCCGTGAGCTCCTTGAGTTCGAGCCTCGTGCATGAATGAAACGCTACCCTTCCTGAGCTTGTTCTTCTCAAATCTTTGGAGGTTTGACCTCTACCTCCTGTAGAGTCTTCGCGCGTATACCACGTTGTCTCTCCTGATATTCTTTGAACACTCAGACCCCTTGGGATTTTATCCTTCTTCTCCCTCAGATGGAGAATGAAATGGATGCCCTCCTGGCTATCCTTTTTCTCAAGCTTCTTCTTGAGTACTTTGGGGTATTCAGCAACTCAGTGGAGGCCCTTCAGTAGACTCTCCCTTCACATCCAGAACTCAAAGAGTTCTCTGTTCTCCTGTGCCTGCTTGCACACTTTCTCGATGCCCTCTTGGCGGAGTCTCTTCTCTACAGAACGTTCAGCACTTCTAGGTCCTTGTGCACCTATGCACTTGCTCGATGCCCACCTGGCAGAGCTCTCACAGAATCCTTAGTGATTTTGTCTTCTTCTTCAAACTCTCAGCAGAGTTCTTCCTCCAACACCTCGTGCTTATGCTCAATGCCCACCTAGCAGAGCTCCTACAAAATCTTCAGTGATTCTGTCTGCAACTGTGTCTCAGCTACATAGCCTTACCTCCTAAGGTGTTCAACAACTTCACGGGTATTCTTCTCCCTGGGTTGTTGATTCTAGTCATGTGCCTCAGCACGTCTTTGTCTGACTCCTCCGAGTTCAGAAGTGCATCCTCAGTACACTGGCTCTCAGAACCCTCTGTGTTCTGTCACACCGTCCTGGTATGAAGCCTCAAATACCTCTCAAGCCTAAAATCACACAAACCCCTGCATAATGCATCCATATAACATACATTCACAGCATACATAGGGAACACACAGACATCCATATACATAGAATATGCAGGAAAAACTGCTCTGTTATATTAACAATGGCAAATGCCTATATTTTACAATGGTGTTCCTCAAGCTCTCTCTGGCTCTCTCATACAACCATTCTATCTAACTCAAAATGAGATCACGAATCTCTTTTACCTGAGGGCTCATTCCTCCATGTTCACCTACTCTATTAAATTACAATCAATTACAATGAGTGGCTGTCTAGTCCAGCATATAGATCTAGATCTCAGCCGATCTGCATTAAAGCTGATCCTATCTAACGCCTGCACAAAGGCACGCTTCCATGGCTCACCAGCCTAATACATTAAATTACATTCAATACAAATATTAAATGAGGTTGTGCCTCCCTTCAACATTTGAATGCATGCGCACTGACGTGGTTGGTTGGCTGGCTGGCTGCATGGAGAGATGCTCCTGCATCAGGGTATAAGAGAGTTGGGATTATGGTATTCAAAAGGAAAGGATCTATCACTTATTGCCTACACAGATGCAGATTGGGCAGGTTGCATTGATGACCGAAGAAGTACAAGTGGAGCAACATTCTACTTGGGTGAGTGGTTGGTATATTGGCTAATCAAGGAACAGTCATCAGTTTCATTGTCTACAATTGAAGAAGAATATATATTAGTAGCAACATGTTGTACATAGGTTCTATGGATGAAACAAACATTGATATATATATATAGTTTGAGTATGATGAGCCAATTTCAATATATTGTGACAATATAAGCACAATCAATATCTCAAAGAATCTAGTGATGCACTCCAAGATGAAGGAAATTCCAATCAAGTTTTATTTTCTAGGGGAACAAGTTGTAGAGAAGAACATTCAAGTTGAGTATGTTGGGACCAAATAATAGATTGCAGACATATTTACCAAACCACTTCCAAGGGAATCTTTTGAGTATCTTCGCTAGAAACTTGGCATACTTTCTACCCCATAATGAATTTTGAATTCTATTATTATATGTCTTAGATTTACATGAGGAAGCACCATAAAGAGGACAATTTAGTTTGGGGGAGTAGTCTTAGGGAGAGTTCATTCAGGGGGAGAAACCCTAGGAATATTTCATTTTAGGGAAATACCTTTGCTATTGATGTCAAAGGGGGAGAGATTCATCAGATGCATGGAAAGAGAGTCATATTCATGGAGAGAGAGAATAGAGGCATGATTCTAGGGTGAGTTATGGTCACATGGGGAACATGAGAGACATTACTTCAGTTTTGCATCATAGTGTTGCCATCAATGCCAAAGGGGGATATTGTTGATCAATTGGGTTGGTTTTCATTTATGTCAGCCCTTGAAGCAAGTCCAATAGAAAATTTTGGTAGCCCCAACAGTGTGGTTAAGGAACCCAAATTTGGTTGAGGAATAATGTAATGGAGATCAATAAATTTGTAGATGAGACTATTCTAGATGGATAGTATATGTCGTGCCATTTCCAGTGATATGTGGTATGCCACGTAGTTCCTCATGGTTGAGGATATATAGATTAATGAAGTCAGAGAACCCATCATGATTTATCTAGAATCCCCTAGAAGGTCAAAGAAGTCAATTTATTCTAAAAGATCCTAGAAGAAGTTTACTAGTCAAAGTGTTTATAACTAGGAGTTAATCATGAGTTAAGCTGTTGCAAAAATAAAATAATTATAAATTAATTAATTGCAACTAGAAGTGGTGAGTTTACTATTTGTGGATAAATTGGTCGTAAGTGGACAAAGTAGTTAGAAGTGGGTTAGCCCTAAAAGAAGGAAGTTGGGTAAAACAATTAGAAGATAACCCCTAGAGAAAGCTACTTGAAGAGTATAAATAAGAGAGAAAGGGTCTCCTATTAGCACCTATTGAGCACATTGAACATATATTATTGTGAAAGTTTTATTACAGGTACTCATTGATATATCTGAAGTTGCATAAGTTTGAGAAAGAGAAAGTTTTGGTAGATGGAGAAATTAGAAAGTTTTGTAGCCGTGGGTGTTTCTTTAGCCATGGGTTTCAGTAGCTACAGAAAGTTTCGATAGCTAGAAAAAGTGGTAATTTCAGTAGATGCGGGTGTTTCGGTAGCCACATTTTTCGGTAACTACAAAAAGAGGAAGTTTTGGTATCCGCGGGTGATTTGGAATCTACAAGAAATTTGACAAAGGTCAGGTACACCAGATCTATCTACATGATCAAAAGGTATGTTATATGCTTATGTGTAGTTGGATGTTGGTGTTTGTGTGAGACATGGTTATGAGAGGTTGATGATTTTTCTTGGAGGGAATATTGGTTGTATGGTGCATACTGTATGAGATAGATTTACAAAAGTACAGTTCCAGTATATTTATAATTTATCATTACAACACTTTGTTGGGTTAGTTGTTGAGGCATATCTTGTATTTCTTGGTACATAGTTGAGGTTTTTTGGTTGATATGTGTTGGTGAATTTGTTAGTACAGTTTGAGGCTGCATAATAGTAAGGGTGTGATACTTGGTTGATGTGAGGGTTAATTATGCATGGTTATGATTGTTTGCATATGCATGGCACATGATTAGAGAGACATTGGTGTACATGGTTTGAGCTATAAACTTGTGGTATGAGATCTATGTTATCGGATCTGATCTATTGAGTAGATTCTTGGTACAGGTTGTTGGTATATGTTGGTATAGGTTATTGGTAGAGGTTGTTGCTATATGTTGACTATAGGTTATTGGCACAGATTGGTTACAGGTTGTTGGCACATATTGGTACAGGTTTATAGTGATAGTGTGACAATGGTTTCATTAGTTATTTGACACTTATATTTCAGGGTAGTTGTACAGGAAAGGATATATGGTTGTATCCACCTTCTCATTGTAGTCGGAGAACATAGGGGGTTATAACCTCATTCTAGTTGGATCTAGAGAATTGGAGAGTTGGAGCTTCCCTCAGGTTGTAGCCTAAAAATATAGGGGGATGGTTCCTCCTTCTAGTTGCATCTAGAAAGAAAGGAAGTTTGTGATTCCAATGAATGCAATTCTTAAATACATATAAGAAAAAACATTCCATGGTTTTCTCCCGCATTGGGTTTCCATGTAAAAATACTAGTGTACTGTGTATGTGTATGATTTCTCATTGTTCATGGTTTATTTATTCTGCACTTGTTGAATGATATTAGTAAATTGATAATAAAGATAAACAACACTTATATACTATGATTAAAAAAGGATTAAAAATATCTATCCTTGATTCACCCCCCCTCTCAGTAATCCAACATTTTGCATACCATAATCCAAATTATTTTGTACCCTTGAGATATTTGAATATCCTCTTTACTACCAAAACATGTGATTCCTTTGGTTTTTCTTGAAATCGTGCCACCTGTCCAACTTGCTGCATCGCATCTGCTCTGGAAGTTGTCACATAAAGTAAGTTTCCAATCATTGACCTGTACTGCCTCTGATTTGTAGCATTTGAATCATCATATTTACTTAACTTGCAACGGGTTTACGTAGGAGTACTGACTGGTTTGAAATCTTTCAGTTTGAACCTATTTAGAATTTCTATGATATACTTGGTTTGAGAGATAAAAATGCCTTGGTTTATTTGATATGTCTGAAAACCCAAAAAGAAAGACAATTTTCCAAGCAATGACATTTTGAACTCAGTTTGTATATCCTTTGCAAATTTATGGCTCATCCTGTCATCATCACTTCCAAAGATAATATCATCAACATAAACTTCAATTAACAAAATGTTATCTTGATTTACCTTGATGTAGAGGTTGTTGTGTGCATTCCCTTTCATGAACCCTTGTTGTTCTAAGTATATGTCCATTCTGGAATACCATGCTCTAGGGGCCTGTTTGAGACCATACAAGGCCTTCTTCAACTTGCAAACATAATTTTCATTCTTTGACAACTGAAATCCTTTTGGTTACTCGATGTATACTTATTCCTCCAGATCCCCGTTTAGGAAATCTTATTTCACATCCATCTGATACATTTTAATATTCTTATAACATAAGCTAGGATCAATCTGATTGCTTCCATTCTAGCAACTGGGGAAAATGTTTCTTCAAAGTCTATACCTTCAACCTAAGTGTATCCTTTACATATCAATATTGCTTTGTTCATGGTAACCTGCCCATCTTCATTCCATTTGTTTTTGAAGACCCACTTTGTATCGATCACATTCTTGTTCCTTGGCCTTGGAACCAATTCCCAAATGTCATTCTTCTCTATCTGATCTAACTCTTCATCGACATATTTGATCCATAATTCGTCCTTATTGGCTTCTTCAAAACTGCTTGGCTCAATTGTGGATAGTAGTGCTAGGTGGAAATTTTTTGGTGAACAAATTCTTCTTCTAGTTTCAACTCATGCATCTTTATTCCCAATAATCTGACATGATGGATGTTTCTTCTGTATTTGTCTTCTACGTGTCTTTGGAGGTACTTGAAGATCTTGTTGTTCTTTCTCTTCTTCTGGTCTCTCTTCATCAACTTCCACGTCTACTACTTCTTATTCCTTTACTTCTTCTTCGTGAACCTGTTCCATTGAATCCTTTCCTTCTTCTTGTATCCTTCATCCACCTGTCTCATCAAACGTTACATTGATACTTTCCACAATTTTGTTGAGCCTTATATTGAATAATTTGTATTCTTTCCTTGAGATTGAGTACCCAACAAGTATTCCTTTGTCAACATGAGAGTCAAATTTCCCATTCTTCCATATTCTCTTTTGATGTAGCATTTTCTTCCAAAAACTCTGAAATGATTCACATTCACTGGTCTTCCTTCCCATAGCTCATAGGGATTTTTATCATAGTTTTTTCTCAGCATTCCTCTGTTTTGAATGTGAATTTTTGTATGCACTTCCTGTACCCAAAAAATGTTTATCAACTTGGAATCCATTAACATAGTTCAATCCATTTCATGTATTGTCGTTTTCTTCCTTTTGACGGCTCCATTTTGTTGTGGTGTCCTAGCAATCGAGAATTTCCTCTTTATCCCATGCTCACTGCAGAAGTCCATAAATTCCTTTGAAGTAAACTCTCCTTCATTTTCCGATATCAAACATTTGATTTTCGAATCTATTTCATTTTCAACCATCTCCTTGTACATATTAAAGTTATTGAATGCCTCTAACTTCTTCCCGAGAAAAAAAACTACAATCATTCTTGTATATTCATCAACCAATAGCATAAAATATTTCTCACCTTTCAACCCCTTTGTTCTATTTGGTCCAACTAGATCAGTATGCACAATTTCCAGTGGTTTTTTTGTGGGGTATTCCTTTGATTTGAACTTGGTCTTGGTTTTCTTTCCTTGTTGAAAATTCTTGAAAAATGTGTTTGTTGGCTTCATGATCTGGGGAAATTCTTCGACTACTTCCTTTTTGCTGACCTTGACAAGATTATCAAAAATTATGTGACCCATTCTTCTATGCCATAGACAAACTTCATCTTCATTTCCTAAACAACACTTTTCCTTTCCAATTTCATTTAGTACATATTTGTTGCTTGGATTTCTCACAACTATCGCCACTAATATTCTTGAATCTACTTTTCTTATCTCGCATTTCTGTGAATCAAACACAAGTTTGTGACTTTGGTAGCACATTTGTCTTACACTCAGATGATTTTGTTTCATATCTTCCACTAGTAGAACATTTTTTTCCTTGGCATTCTTACTTCCAATCTTAATTGTGCCTCTTCCAATGATTTTGGTTGAGTTATCGTTTCCAAAAGAGACTGACCCATATATTTCCTTTTTTCAAAGTTAGAAACCTATCCTTATCATGTTTCATGCGCTTTGAACAACCATTGCCAATGTACCAACCAAGTTTATTGTGTTGACCTTGTAGAGCGAGTGTGCATTCTTCATTGTTGTACTAATTTTGCTTTCTTATCCATATTCTTTGAGGCTCATGTCTGTAGTTGTTGTTGTTTTGTTGTGATTATCTTGGAGGAATGGTCATTCTACAATCTTTGGCCTTGTGTCCAAAGTTGTTTCACTTGTAGAATTCCACTTCAGTACTCAAGGATTCAAACCTATTGTAGCTTATGCTTTGTGTTTCACTAGACCTTCTTGAATAACTATTTCATGCATAAATTTCATGGTTGTTTCTATTCCTGCTATTTTCTATGCAATTTATAGCCTTACGTCCAAAATTTTTACATGAATAACATAGTCCAAGAAAGATAGTTTAATACTTGGGAGTTGAATATCTTGTAAATTGAGTTTCTCTTATGAATCCTTATTCCTCTTAAGGCCTTTTTGTTTCTGACTGCTGGTGATTATGAAATCTGAATCTTCTTGGTGGTGGAGTATCTATGTGATATTCCTTATGAAACTTATTTTCTTCTTCCTTCTCAGGAGATCCTTTGACTCTCTCTATGTAGCTTCTTGGTTTTGTTTATTGATATGTTGTTTTGGAGATTGAGTCTTTTTCTCTCTGATTGTATCCTAGTCTAGACCTTCCATGATGTGTCCTTTGACTACTAATAATCTCATCCAAAATGTTATAACTATCCTGCATGTTTTTCTTCTAAAGGTATTTTCTCAATGTGACAATCTCCACTTCCAAAATYCCARTGATCATGTCTCTTTCTTCTAACTGTTCTCTAATGATTATTCAATTATGTTATCTTATTCTACTTGKAMTTTTAATTTGGTGATCATCTTCTCTAGTTCTTCAGACTTSGAATYMTGAATTCCCTCTTTTCTTTTTAATTYTKCCTTGAAGTGACTTGTTTTTCTTCTTTTCCCTTTTWATAACTTCTATGGCACTCAACAATTCTTCTCTATAATCAACTTATGCCTCTTCATATTATTCTTCAGAGACTTCTTCATYARAGTCTTCTTCTKCCATGAATAATACCCTATCTCTATCACTATCTCTRACATCATATATTGACATGAATAATACTGCCATGAACAATACCCTTTTTGTTTCTTTTTCCTTTTTGTATTTGTTTCCTTTTAGGGTCACCTTCTTCATGTCTTTTCTTTTTTCTTATGGGGACATTTACTAGAAAAATGACCAATATCATCACAATTAAAACAAATCAATGGAATCTTACCTTTATATGTTTTAGTTCCCTTTTTCATCTTTCTGACGAAGTTGTCTACTTTTTCATCATCTTATAATACATCATTGTTGTTACTACTTAACGTTGCCTTTTTCTTGCTATTTTTCTTTGTTTCCTTAGATGCCTTGAATGTTTCTTCCTTTATAATCATATTTTCTTGTTCTATCCTCATCTCATAAGCTATGAATGTCCCATGCGACTCATCCATGGTCATTGTAGCTAGGTCCACTCTCTCTTCTAGTGTTGAAATATTTGAATCAAATATCATTGGTAGGGAACTCAATACATTTTTGAAAAAAAAAAAAGTTCCTTTATCTTGTCTCCCATACCTTTGATATTTTTTACTACTTCATCAACTCATAGAAAGTAAGCTGCTATATATTCATCTTCATTCATCTTCAAATGTTTGAACTTTGCTCTAAAAAATTGGAGTCTAGATTCCTTGAATTTTTCATCTCATTCGTTTATATTCTTCAATTCATCCCATATTTATTTTACAGAATCACAGTGCATAACCTTGGTGTATATTGATTTAGTCAGACCATTCAAGAGTGCACTTGTGGCTCTTCAATTATCTTCTTCAAGTTTCTTTCCATCTTTATTTGTTGGAGGATTGGTTGGTGCTTTGTATCTATCTACTATTGGTCGTCGAACATCAAATCCTAATGCATGTATCTGTGTCTTCATTATTCTACTCCAGAAGGCATAATCTTTCCTATCAAACTCTGGTATCCCAATATTTAAGTAATCCATGATCTCCTTCCAGTGCTTAAACTGCCTTTTGAAGGACCTGCTCTGATACCAATTGTTGGATTACTGAGAGAGGGGGTGAATAAGTAATAGTGTCTTTTAATCCATTTTAACCACAATTTATATAAGTGTTATTAACTTTATGATCAATTTACCAATATCATTCAATAAGTGCAGAATAAATAAACCATGAACAATGAGCAATCATACACATACACAATACACCAATATTTTTACGTGGAAACCCAGTGTCGGAGAAAACCATGTGATGTTTTTTCTTATATTTATTTAAGAAGTAAAGTCATTGGAAGACCAACTTCCATTTTTCTCTAGATCCAACTAGAAGGAGGCTCCAACCCCCTAGATTTTTAGGATACAACCTGAGGGAAGCTCCAACTCCCCAATTCTATGGCTCCAACTAGAAGGAGGCTACAACCCCTCTATTCTCCAGATACAACTGAAAGGTGGCTACAACCACCTATACTTTCCCCATCCAACCACCCTGAAATATAAATTCAAAATGTAGAAAACCTGTCATTTTCACTAAATCAACTCTATCACTGTCACAACTGTCACTAAAAACTTGTCACAACCTATACCAATCTTCTTCAAAAATTTTTTATAGATCCGCGACTTGTCTATGCTGCAACACATAGATATATGTGTCCCTCTTTACTGCAGCTCCTAGATGTCCATGACTCGCTTCTATGAAACTTGTGGATTACTACAAAAATCCCCCTAGTTTCATTATCATTGTCTCTGCTTCTCTGAATATGTTATTGTAAAACCTGATACTAAGAACCTGTCACTATAATCTATCAAACAACCAGATATGATGTCATAGAACTCATATCAATGACTTAAGTATGTCTAGCACAAGCCATGTACTAGGATCACAAGTATGTCTCACTGATCATGTGTCATATAGGAAACCCTCACATCAACCATACATCAAACCCTCACTATTATGTAATCACAACCTGTACTTATAGAAATATGTCTCAACCATAAACCCTCAACCATGCTCCATGTAACATAAGATATTGTTAGGACCCATAAATGTCCCTTTTTCACCACATCTTTTGCCCATTTAACATTATCATTTCTAACCTAATGCCTACTATAATGCAAGCTAAGACCCCTTTTCCAAGGTATGAATCATTTATCCTACTTTTATATCTTCATTTACTTAGCATGTTTGATTGGTAACGTTTCACATGTTTTACCCATTAAATGATTCAACTAATGATCAAAATGAATAGAACAACCAAGTCTTGAAGAATGGTGGTTGTTGTTACAACCAATTGTTACAGCTATGCGCCAATATTGGAAGTTGTTACAACTATGCGCCAATCTTGGAAGCCGTTACAGTTATGCGCCAATATTGGAAGATGTTACATGGATGCCCACCAATCCTGGAAGCTATTACACATCTACTGCAACAGGTGCCACCGATTCTGCTATTACATAACTTCTGCAACAAATGCCACCGATCCTCAAAGTTGTTACACCTGTTGTTACATGTTTTGGCTTACAATATTAGTTCTATATCTTCTATTAATGATATCATACGAACAGCTTGAGAATCGGGGATTCTCAAGGTTGTTCTGATTTTTTTTTAACTAAATGACTCCAACTTTAAATAACAGAGCTTTTGTAATCAGAAGGAAGGGATTTTTGATTGTGAGAAAGTGAAGTGAAGTAAAGTGTATTGTACATGAAAATTTTGGAAAATTAATAAAAGAGTGGATTGAGTTTCTTTAGCGGGCTGTAGCCTATTTCTTTGAGTGGATTCAGTGAGAAGGAAAGGGTCCACCTTCCTCACAGATTCCCCTCTGTTTTGAATTCCAGATTAGTTGTTTTAATATGAATTATTTATCTGTTAAACATTTCTAGAATACAATTGTTGTTATAGTCTAGTTCCTTCCTGTTAGATGCACATAAATCTGTCTCATGAGAATTAGAAGTCGATTGCTTAACATTGTTGGAGAACTGCTTTCCCTTTTTCTGCATTAGATTAAAATCTTGTTTCCAAGTAAAAGAAAATAAAAGTGTGAATTGCTTTCTTGCAATAAGTAGATTTCCTTTCTGCAAATAGTATAGAAATTCTTCCTGCAAAAGTAAAATAGAAAGTTAGACTAGAGTAGGTAATCCAGGGTTCTTATACACTCATCAGTTTAGATTTTAACTATGATTTCAATTATGTAGAACTCCAGTTGTATCAGCACAATTGTGTTAGTGATAATTTTTGTTTCTTTTTAAACTTCCCTACTACAAATAGATTAGTGTTGCTTTCATAATCTAGCATAGACTGTGCACAATTATCTTGCAATAGCAGACTTCCCTGGGTTGACAATTTATATTGAACACCTTAATTTTCTATTTATTTAGATGATTAAAGTGCCAAACATTTTGGCACCGTTGTCGGGGAAGATAATTATAGATTTTTGTAAGCACATTAGTTTTATTTCTTAGGAATGATTAGTCTGCATGAATCAAGGAATGCGAGGATGTATCCCCCAAAATACTAACCCTACAAGTACCAGAGGACGTGGAGGAAGAAATCCTACAATGGGAAGGAAAACCTTTGTTGATGAGATTATAGACATAGCAGATTCTTCTTTAGGATCAATTTTTCGCCCTGCAAATCCTCCAAGAAGATGTAATCCTCAGTCATCAAAACTACCCCTTCTTGAAGCATCATTTTCATCAAGGGTTGAAGCTGAAGCTAAAGTCGAAGCTAAAGATTTGTCACCAACAAATCAGAAAGCAACACTGGAGAACATTGAAGATCAAGGAAGTATAGCTCGGAATAGGGAAAATCCAGAAGAGGCAGTTTATCAGATCAATGGTCAAATAGTCACTAAAGAAGAGTGGGACGCTTTTCATATTGAGTGGAGAGAAAGAGAAGATATGGAAAATCAAGGGGATAATGAAGAAGATTTCCACCACGATAACCCACAAAATAATGAAGATCATATAAATAATGAAAATACTATCTCTAACCTAGTTTTTCCTATTTCTGATGTTCCCACACGAGGGATGGCTCCTATGAAAAACATACCTCTCTCAGCTCTACCAATTTTTCATGGATTGTCTACTGAGGATCCTGATGAGTTTCTATTTGAATTTGAAATTTTGTGTAGAAGCTATGACTACACTACCACTGCACAAAATCTTAAACTGTTTCCAGCTACATTGAAGGGTAATGCATTAAGATGGTTCATGAGCCTTGGAGGAGAGAACATTTCAACATGGGTACAAATGAGGTAGATTTTCCTGAACAAGTACCAAGACTACTGCCGAACAAGAGAATGAAAAGAGGAATTGTTCAAGATGTCTCAGAAGGAGGATGATACCCTTGAAGATTTTGTGGAGTGACTCCAGTATAATCTACAAAGGTCTGGACATCCGGATGTGAGTAAGGACATTCTGAAAACTATTTTGCTAAAAGGAGTTAGAGAAGATTTTTTAGATATGTTGAATATGCTTGGCAAGGGAGATATATCTAAGGAATCCTATGAGGACATTGTAGATCTCTGTAAAAGATGTTCTCGAGGATCTACAAAGAATAGGTCAGCTACCAAGGATACCACTTTTTCAAGGGTACAAAAATCAGCCAATGGAGGAGCAACAAGAGCAGAAATAGGTAATTTGTTAAAAAATTTCAAAATAGAGATTATTAACTCTTTTTCTTCACAAATGGACACTTTGTAGGTCAAGCAAAAACAAGCAGAATCAGAGAAAGCATTGTGCATTTTTTGTCTGAAATGCAGAAAGAAACATCCACCAAGGGAGTGCCCGCTGAAAAGTGTCCAGGTATGTCTTATTTGTGAATTAGATCATGCTACTAACCAATGTCCCTCTCTACCAGGAGTAAACTAATCAATGAAGGCAACCAATGAGGAAGCAGAGGTTGTCTATCTAATAACACAAATGAGACAATGACAGCCAAGAGGTCAAGGTACAAACTCTCAATTCTCTTCTGCAACACTTAATTATTGGAACAATTAGCCACTATATGGCTAGACGAATTTCCCCCCTCCACATCAGATACCACCCCCGTATCAAGATCCTAATGCATGGTTACCTATGCCCCATCAACAGAATCATCATGGACAATGGAACCCATATTGGAGAGGCCCTAAACAATAGCTCAGTTATCAAAACCATCACCAACCAAACCCCTATCAACAATAGTTCCAACCCCAGTACCAACATCAACAACTACAGTTACATCCTAATGCCCCACCGAACAATCCTCCCTTACAACCTCAGATGCTTGTGCAACCTAACCCAAACCCGAGTAATAAGGCCATTCAGAACATAGATATGCACAATGTGCCATCCTTGTCTATTACTCCTATGCCTTGTGATGAAATAAAATTAAGGTCAGGGAGAATAGTCGAGCCAATAATTGAAGATGCTCCATCTTCATAATCAGACAAGGAATCAGGGGAAATACCATCTACTGATACAGAAGAAATTGACCAACCTATTATAGAATCAACAGACCCACCATTCCCTAAAAGACTGACAATTACGAAACCTGTGGAATTACCATCTTTCAATCTCTTAGGAGAATTGCAAAATCTACATGTTAATATTCCACTATTGCAAGACATAAGATATGTCCCTATTTATGCCAAGACTGTAAGAGATCTATGTATAAAAAGACTTGGACGAAAACCCAGGGACCCCCTCACAGTGCATGTAGTGGGGGATTTGTCTGAACTAATGTTAGGAAAAACCCCACCTATTAAATATGGAAACCTAGGAAACCCTACAAACACTGTCAAAATTGTGCAGGCATCTATTCCCCATGTGCTAGTTGACTTAGGGGCAGCAATTAACATCATGCTAATAGAAACTACACAATTTCTTCAACTTAGAACACAAGTCCGACCTACTCCTACTGTTTGAGAATTAGTTGATCGTTCTACCATGAAACCAGAAGGAGTAATTGATGATTTAGTCATTTCAGTGGATTCATGGGAGTATCCTGCTAATTTTTTCGTTTTGCAACCCAAAAATCATCTGGGAGGCCACCCTCTAATTCTGGGAAGACCATGGTTAGATACAACTTATGCTTTTATTGGTTGTAGATCCGGTTCCATGACCATCTCTGATGGTTATGACACAAAAAAACTTACCCTATATCCTCATGCTACACCTAGTATGGAACCTAAAAATTCTTTATGGATGGACACTGAAGATGAAAGTGCTCTGCCTGTGCTAACCATAGGAAAAGCCCTGAGTTTCAAATATGAGACAGAGGACAAGTTAATCAACTGCTTTATATGTGACTCCTCTATTGTTACACAGAACACGCACCACCAATTGATTAGAGTTTTCAACCTTATCGCCCAGGGAGAGATGAGCTTAGAAATGTTCTCAGAAACTATTGAAAATCAAATTGATTCAACTGTAACAGCAAACGTTGTAACAACAGACGATGAAACAACAACAACTGAATTATTTCCTAAAGTCATTTCTAAGAGCATCGTTGTAGAAATTGAACCTGGAAAAACCTTGAACATCAATCCTGATCTATCCAGTGTTGAAACTCGTCGATTGATGAAATTACTGATTGAACATAAAGAAGCATTTTCCTTGGATTACATGGATATGAAAGGAATTTCCTCTGAACTATGCACCCACCATATATACATTAAGGAATAATGCTGACCCATCTTCCAACCCCAAAGGAGGATGAAACCAAACCTTAAAGAAATTGTTAAGGAGGAACTCCAGAAACTTCTTAGTGCCGATTTCATTTACCCAATATCAGATAGCGAGTGGGTCTCACCGTTGGTTATTGTACCTAAAAATAATGGGAAATGGAGAGCGTGTGTGGACTATAGAGCCCTGAATAAGGCCACGCAAAAGGATCATTTCCCTCTGCCATTTATTGATCAAGTTCTAGACAACCTAGCTGGGAAAAAGTTTTTCTCTTTCCTAGATGGATTTAGTGGCTATAACTAGATAAATATTGCTCCACAGGACGAAGATAAGACCAACTTTACCAGCCCTTGGGGTACATTTTCCTACAAGGTTTTCACAATTGGCTTGTGTAATGCACTAGCCACTTTCTAGAGAGTTGCAATTGGTATTTTTTCTGATATGGTGAATGACTGTATGGAGATATTCATGGATGATTTTACACCTTATGGTATTGATTTTGATGAAGCTTTGTCTAATATGGAAAAAGTGCTCAAAATATGTATATGCTCTCATCTTTATTTAAGTACAGAAAAGTGCCATATGATGATGAGCGAGGGTGTAGTGCTGGGAAACTTCATTTCTTATGCAGGAATTCAGGTAGACCCATCCAAAATCCAGGTAATTTTGGACATTCCAACTCCATCAACTCAGAAAGAGGTAAGAAGTTTTTTAGGGCATGCTGGATATTACAGGAGATTCATTAAAAAAAATTCCAAACTTTCCTCTCCCTTGTTTTTCCTATTAACAAAAGACGTTGACTTTGGTTGGACTGAGAACTATGAATTGTCTTTTGCAGATCTGAAACAGAAATTATCCACAAATCCCATTTTGAGAGGGCCCAATTGGGCTCTGCCTTTTCACATTTCTTCAAATGCCTCAGATACTTCAATTGGTGCAGTACTAGGGAAACAGGAGGACAAAGAGCCCTATGTTATCTACTACATCAGCAAGAACATGGTTCCTACTGAATTAAATTATACAGTTACTAAAAGAGAATTCTTAGCAATAGTTTATGCAATCAATAAATTCAGTCATTATGTCACTAGTTATCCTACTTTTATTTATATTGATCATACAACAATTAAATATCTGATGAATAAACCTATTACTAATTCTTGAGTAACAAGATGGTTGTTACTACTACAAGAATTTGACATCACTATAGTAGATAGACCAGGAAAATAAAATGTGGCTGTTGATTTTCTCTCAAGATTACATATAAATGATGATAATTCACTTGTAGATGATTCCTTTCCAAATGAACATTTGTTTGCAGTATCTACTCACTCACCTTGGTATGCAGACATTGCTAATTATTTGGTTTCAGGGAAGGTACCTCCACATCTATCTCCTTGAGAAAGAAGGAAGATTATTCAAAAGAGTGCTCGGTATAGTTGGATAGGAGGATACCTTTTCTACACAAGCCTGGATCAAGAAATCAGGACATGTGTAAGGGATGATGAAGTGTATGATCTGGTGAAAGCTTTCCATGATGGCCCTCGTGGGGGTCATTTTGCTGATAAAAGGACTGGACATAAAATTTTAAGGATGGGCTATTTTTGGCCCACCATATTTCAAGATGCCAAGAAATACTTCCAAACTTGTGACAGTTGCCAACAAATGGGTTAATAAAATCACAGGGATGAGATGCCTCTCCAGCCTCAGGTAGTGTTAGAACCTTTTGGAAGATGGGCCATGGATTTGTTAGGGCCCATTAACCCACCTTCCAATCAGAAATTCTATATATTGGTCTGTACAGATTACATGACCGAGTGGGTGGAGGCAAAAACACTCATTAGAGCCTCAAAAGAAGTTGTCTTAGCATTCTTGTTTGAGGATATCTTTGTTAGGTTTCGAGTTCCCAGAGAATTAATAACTGATGGAGGACCCCCTTTCACATCACATAAGTTTGAAGCCCTACTCAGTACATATCATGTTTTACATAGAATAGCTTCTCCATACCATCCACAAGGCAATGGCCAGGTGGAAAGCACCAACAAATTTATCGAAGCCATTCTTACTAAAACAGTGAAAGAACATCGTAGGGATTGGTCTAAAAGATTGCATGAAGCTCTATGGTCTTATCGAACTACTTGGAGGAACACAATTGGTTTTTCTCCTTATGAGCTGGTATATGGAAAAATCCCTATTTTCCCCATTGAATTTGAAATAAAAACCTTAAGAACTGCATCAACAGTCAACCTTGACTTGACTATGGCACAGAAGACCAAACTGCAACAACTCAATGACCTTGATGAAAAGCATTTGGACTCTATTCATCAAACCACGGTGATTCAACAATAGAGAACAAAATGGCATGACCGAGTCATCAAGAAGAAATTATTCCAGAAAGGAGATTGGGCCTATTGTATGATTCACGCTTTAAATTTTTTCAGGGTAAGCTGCGTACACGATGGCTAGGACCTTTTGAGGTAGACACTATTTTTCCCAATGGGATAGTCAGGTTGATCACTATTGATGGATCCAATACACAGTTACATGCAAATGGTCATCGCTTGTGTCTGTATCAACGTCCATTGTCCAAGGCAGAATTTAAATCTAGATGTACAAATGATACGGGTTATCAATTCTTAAAAGGAAAGGAGCTTGCTCCTTCCCCTTCTGAACATTAGGACTTATATTGCTCAGACCTTGTATATAAATAAACTCAGCAAAATTTGCATTTCTTTGTTTTTGTTTGAAATTTTTATATTTCTTTACTATGCTAATAAATTCAGCCTTGAAGGGTATCAGGCAGTTATGTGTGTGTAGGTGAATTGATTAACAACAAGATTGATTACAGTGAAAGGAGTCAAATGATTAGTTTATGGAAGTTGAAAAACTTCCTAAAATCTAAGTGATTCAACGTTTGGCCGATTTCCATGATGTTACACCCTCTTCCGATTTCCATGTTGTTACACCCTCTTCCGATAAATTGGCCGACTTCCATGCTGTTACACCCTCTTCTGATAAATTGGCCGAGTTACATGTTGTTACACCCTTTTCTGATAAGTCGACCAATTTCCCTACCATTACAAAATGGTCGATTTTCATGTGGTTACACCATTTTCTTTTCTGACCATTTCATTTTCCATGTTGTTACACCTACCTCCGCCATTTTGGATGAAGTACCTACTGATACACTAATCGATTTTATTCTTTCTTGCCACTTCACTCTTTCTTTTTCGCATTTGTGCCAATGCTGCTACTCCAGCTCTACAATCTTTTTGTGCTGCAGCACCATTGATTTGTCAATACCGCTGCTATCGTTTCTGCTTTCTCTATCCGAAAGTGTTGCTTCATCATTACTTGAATTCACATCTAATGATTTCTAGCTGGTCAACTACAGAAAGGACTCCATATCTGCTCCAGTTGTCATATCATCATTTCTCATGCCATCCTTCATCATTTCAGCTATTCCACACGACTCAGATGGTAGTTGGATAGTGTCATTACTCCGACAAATCGTTATGTACGATAAGATATGAGGTACATGAATAATCCTACGTGTTAAAGTAATGAAGATATAAAAGCACACTTTCATGCTTACTCACTGGTTGTCCTAAATCGATGCACCTGGAGCCAATCCGATTAGTTGGGGGGGGGGGAACGCAAATCTAGCCATCCAATCCACATTTTATACTCACCTCCACCACCTTTTTAACCACACTTCTTTTTTATGAGACATTGTATTCTTTATGCAAACCATGTTCGGACCTGTTGCGTCTTTGGTTTAGGTGCTAGTTTCTCCTCCTACTTACCTATTAAACTCTCAAGCAACATCATGGGAGGATCAACTGTGAGGTATAAACCAAAAAATCTGGACACTTTGTTGTTACACCTAGAGGCCTACCAAATATTTCTCCAAGCCGGCTAGATATCCTATTTAAGAAGCTGTAGGGGTATAATGAAGATGAGGTATTGGAGTTTAGTCAAAATCTCATCGAAGGGTATTCAATGGTGAATGGGGTGAATATTCCAGTGACAGAAGAAAGCATTGCTGCTGTGACAGGATTTCCAACCATGGGAGATCGATGATTTAACAGAAAAACACATCTTCCAGATGCACAGAAGGGTTTCCTCGTCGACAATGAGCAAGTTCAGACCAAAGGCAGAGGTGCAGATGTCAATTCCTTACCAAATCCATGGGGGAAAATTGCATAGTTTGTCAAAAGGTACATTACCTGCGAAGGCAAATACCAAGTTGTTTATTTTTCTGATTTCATATTATTATCACATCTATGACATCAGAAATTCATAAACATTCCTTATTTTCTCCTCCATTCATTGCATAACATGGCTCATTTTGTAAAAAAATCCAAGAACCCCAAGAACTGCCTTTCTAATCACAAACTCATCAGACTATTAATTCACAGAGGTATGGGCATTTCCACTAACCCATTACCTGCTGTAGTAGACCAGCCACATTCTATACCTGTAGATATGATTGCACTAGTACTCGAAAACACAATCATTGGACCTTTTCCTAAGTCTCTTCCCTCGGCTGCAACAACAGTACAAACCCCTACTGTCGCTTCTCGTAAGACAACTCAGAGAAGAAAACGCACAACCCGAGGCCATTCTAGCACCAGCCAGACAAGCCTCAACGAAGTTAAAATGACACAGCTTGTCACTGTGGTCGAGCCAACAGATGAACAACCAACTACTAGACCAAGAAATGAGTCACAACCCTTGGCTACGACAGTTGTCATTGAAAAACTAACCCCTGCACCTAAAATAAAACCCCTACTCCTATCTCTCCATCACCTGGAAATAGAACAAGGTTAGCACAGTCTACTGCAATAGCATTTACGGCCCCCGCTGTACTAGCAAGACCGACTACCCCCTCTGTTATTGCACCGACAGTAACACAAGAGCCTCCTATTGCTGCAAAAGTCGTTCAAGGCCCTACTATCACTGCCAGTGGATTATCTTAGAAAAGAAAACATCCATTCAAGGGAAAACGTCGGAAATACCTTGATCGAATTACATCAGCAACAACTCAGAGCCCTCCTGCTGCTGTGATAGATAATTCTATGGAGATACATATACCGGGTTTTACTTTGTGCAAAGAAATTCAAGAAACTATTCTCTCAATTCAGACTGAATGTACTCAAATCGCAGCAGAATCATCGGCTCCACCTGATGATTCTATGCATCACACTCAAGTGACGATGTATAGGTCATAGCAGAACCCAGTATACCAGAATTTCCTCCTTGTGTGGTTGAGGAAGAATGCCATGTTCCTCCTCTAGCAATGAAGAAAAAAGCCCCCACTTTAATTTCTATTTTACCTAGGAGAAGAACCAGGTCCACTAGGTCTGCAGAAGAAGTAATTGGATGGCAAGATATGGCATAGGAAATTCCTATTCTTCATCCACTATCCTCCATGATCGACGAAGGGACTGCCACGCAAGAACCAATCTCTTCCAGCAAACTAGCACTGACAGTAGAGACAACTGCAAACGATGGGACTAGTCTACAAGAACAAGTCATGCAGGATGTAGTTTTTCCACAAGAACCAACTGTCCAAGTCGAGACTATTCCAAAAGAACCAGTCATGATAGACACAATTGCTACACAAGAACCAATTGCTCCGCAGAGGGTTGTTCAACCAGAGCTAGTAATGCAAGAAAATTCTATTCCACAAGAAGCAACTATTGTTAGTATAGCTGTCACACAAGAACCAACTACACAGAATATTGAGGATGTGCCACTTTCCCAATTGTTTGCCCAAATTGAGAGGAAGATCAAGAACACAGAAAAATTCTAGAATTTTTTCACTAATAACATAGAAAGAAAGCCTCAAAGTAGAGTTAAATACCCTGAATCAAGAGATGGAGGTTGCTCAACAGAAGAATCCATAAGGGATAACCTTCGAAATCCTAGCACTAACAAAAGTTGTTATGGACAGAAATAAATAACTCATGTGCTTTGAGTGTGGAAACATTTACTTTGAGGCAGGATATAAGATAGTAAAAGTTTCAATTGTTGAAGGATCAACAACTCTTTCAGTCAAGACTGAACATGAAATTACTGCTACACAAAAACCAATAAAACAAAGGAGATCTCAACGTCATAAGGTAGTTGTTGGTTTACCAGCAACTTTCAAACAAGAACCTATGTTTTCCTCACGATTCATTACTCAAGAAACTCAAATTGATTCTGTTCTTGAAGACAAAGAAACTCAAACACATTGATGACACAACAAATTTTCTTTTTGACACAGAATTTTTCCATACAGGCACTTAGCAAATTTATCTTAGCAATTTTGCACTGGAGGGGCCAGTTCCCTAACTCAGCTACAAAGTGAGGTTTGAATGTGTTTTTCATGAGGACATGCAATGTCTTTAGTTGGGGGGCATGTTAGGACCCAAAAATGTCCCTTTTTCACAACATCTTTTGCCCATTCAACCTTATCATTTCTAAGCTAATGCCTATTGTAATGCAGGCTAAGACCCTTTTTCCAAGGTATGAATCATTTATCATGCTTTTATATTTTCATTTACTTAGCATGTTTGATTGGTAATGTTTCACATGTTTTACCCATTAAATGATTCAACTAATGATCAAAATGAATAGAACAACCAATTCTTGAAGAATGGTCGTTCTTGTTACAACCAACTGTTACAACTATGCACCAATCTTGGAATCCATTACAGCTATGCACAAATCTTGGAAGCTGTTACAGTTATGCGCCAATCTTGGAAGCTGTTACATAGATGCCCACCAATCCTGGAAGCTGTTACACATATGCTACAACAGGTGCCACCGATTCTTCTGTTACATGACTGCTGCAACAAATGTCACCAATCCTGAAAGTTGTTACACTTGTTGTTACATGTTTTGGTTTACAAGATTAGTTCTAGATCTTGATGATATCATACGAACAGCTTGAGAATCGTGAATTCTCAAGGCTATTCTGATTTTGTTTTAACTGAATGACTCTGACTTTAAATAGCAGAGCTTTTGTAATAAGAAGGAAGGGATTTTTTATTGTGAGAAAGTGAAGTAAAGTAAAGCTTATTGTACATGAACATTTTGGAAAATCAATAAAAGAGTGGATTGAGTTTCTTTAGCAGACTGTAGCCTATTTCTTTGAGTAGATTTAGTGAGAAGGAAAGGGCCCACCTTTCTCACAGATTATCCTCTATTTTGAATTCCAGATTAGTTGTTTTAATATGAATGATTTATCTGTTAAACATTTCTAGAATACAGTTGATGTTACAGTCTAGTTCCTTCCTGTTAGATGCACATAAATCTGTCTCATGAGAATTAGAAGTCAATTGTTGAACATAGCTGGAGAACTGCTTTCCCTTTTTTTGCATTAGATTAAAATCTTGTTTCCAAGTAAAAGAAAATAAAAGTATGAATTACTTTCTTGCAATAAATAGATTTCCTTTTTTCAAATAGTATAGAACTTCTTCTTGCAAAAGTAAAATAGAAAGTTAGACTAGAGTAGGTAATCCAGGGTTCTTATACACTCATCAATTTAGATTTTAACTATGATTTCAATTCTGTATAACTCCAGTTGTATCAGCACAATTGTGTTAGTGATAATTTTTGTTTCTTTTTAAACTTCCCTACTACAAATAGATTAGTGTTTCTTTCATAATCTAGCATAGACTGTGCACAATTATCTTGCAATAATAGACTTCCCTGGGTTGACAATTTATACTGAACACCTTAATTTTCTATTTATTTAGATGATTAAAGTTCCCAACAGATATGTCTTAAAAATATTTCCAATAAAGCACCCCATCAACAAACAACCAATACAATAGCAATGTCTCTATGTAGATATGTCTTATACAAAATATACCATACAACTAATAGTCCTTCAAGGTAAAAATATGAATCTCCAATGGCCATACCCCAAGCATTCACCAAAGAGCTACTTTAGATAAGCATATAACATACCTTTTGTTACTTTAGATAGCTATGTTATGTATTCTCACTATTAGACCTTCTTGTAGCCTCTTCTTAGCTGTGCAACTTGATAGATTTGATCTTCCTTTTCTTCAACTTTGACAACAGATCCACACCCAGTCTTCAATAAAATTGTGGATGTCCATTCTTTGTCCCACAATTGTCCACGAATGTTTGCATCCTTCTAGTTCTACAACCCGTGAATATATTTAGTAAAACCCTGATCTAGTAACCACAATCTTGATTATTTGACTCCTGCAACTTCTCTCTTCGCTAACCATCATTGTTTTAGACTCATTGCTTCATATTTGTCAATAATACATGCCTAGAACATTTCACAAAAGAGATATTCAATGTTCTCAATAGTTACTAATGGGAGACCCTTTCTCTCTTATTTATACTCTCCAAGTAGCTTCCTTTGAGGGTCATCTTCTAACTGTTTTCCTCAAATTCCCTCTTTTAGGGCTAACCCACTTTCTATTGATTAAGGTTAGTTGTCATTGACGTCAAACCTTGAAGAAATCTCGGTAGAACAAAGGTTTGGGTAATCGACCCAAGTTGGGGAGATTGTTGATTAAGGTTAGTTGTCATTGATGTCAACCCTTGAAGAAAGCCCGGTAACACAAAGGTTTGGGTAATGGACCCAAGTTTTTTTTATATAAATATGACTCATTATTGTCTTGTCATGGTTGATAAGAATTACATATGGATGAAATCCAAAATGGTCCCCTTATGGTGAAATCCCTCACGGGAAGATGCCTTGCAGATTGAGTTATCCTAGAAGTATGGTTAGAGAACCCATGCTTATTTGTGGAATAATGAGATTAAGGTCAGTGATTTTTTCATTTAAACTATCCTATATGGATAGTCCTTTTCATGCCATTTCCAGTGGTATGTGGAACGTCACATAACTCCTCACGGTTAGAGAGTTATGGCCATGAGAAGTTGGAGAACCCAGGTTTGGGTAATGGACCCGATATTGTTTGATGGATAATGGTATGATTTTTGATATATTTGCAAGTAATAATATTCTATATGGATGGTACATGTCATTCCATTTTTTTTGGTATGTGGAACGTCACATAACTCCTCACGGTTTGAGAGTTATGGCCTTACGAAGTTGGAGGACCCTCTTATGTCATCTAGAAGCCCCAAAAGTTCAAAGTAGTCAAAGTGGTTTAAGATATTTTAGAGAGTAAATAATAAAGTGAAGTGATGGGTGTACTCTAATTCAAAGTGAATAAAAAAAAATTTATTTAAATAATAAATTTAATGGAGAAATTAGAAGTGGGTTAACCCTAAAATAAGGAAAGTGGGCAAAGTGACCTAGAAGATGTTTTTAAGGAAGCTACTTGAAGAGTATAAATAAGAGGCAAGGCTCTCTCATTTAAGACACACTTGAGAATATTGAATACCTATAGGTGTCTGAAGTAACCAAAGGATATATAAGCTGAATTTCTGAGGAAAGTGAAGAAACGAAGGTCGGAATTCAAGGAAGGATAAATTCTTTTGATCATGCTTTCTAAGGTATGTTTTTTCAGGTAATCTCACCATTTTCGCAATAACGTTTTTTCTAGAATGCTTCGGACCTTGAAATTTCTATTCTATTGAGGAAACATATCCAAGTATCTATGGTAAAAAATTCCTCTTGTGGGTCGTTGTATTTTTGGATTTACACTCCATTGAAAATAGGGATTGTGGGTACTCCTGAAACTAGTCAAAAACAGGTGTTTCGGGTAAAAACGTCATAACATATTCATAATAGATCAAAATTCAATAATACCAAATGTGTTGGTTATATTAAAGTCTGTAGTATGTTTTGTAACATTTTCATATCAATTCAACAAATATTCTGTTTGGGGCACGCTCTACAAGGTCGCTCTCTAGAATAAGCCAAAATTCAACAAGGTGTGCCATTTTTTCTATAACTCATTTTCTGAGAGGTTCCAAGTAGTGACACCTATAGGAATTGAATTAAATACACTAAATAATATTTTGTATCAGTTTTATATCTTTATTCATTACAGGTACAAAGTTATGATTATTTCAAGTTAGGGTTGTTGACTAATCCAAGACTAGTCTTGTGAGACTAAAGAAACGTTTGATGAAAATGCTAGTCTCTTGTTGTTAAAGTTAAGGAAGGTTTTTAGGTATGTAATCATATACAACAGGTCTATTACATAGTTACAAATCACATTTGGATGATGAAATTGATGAGCGCTTTTGGTTGAGGTACAAGTTGGGTACATGGTTGAGACAAGTAGTTGATGAGTTGGCACATACATGAGGTGTATAGTTGATGATGTTGGTACATATTGATGAGTCATAGTTAATGAGTACTTGACACATGATTAGTACATACTTGGTACATGGTTGGTTTCACTTGTTTATGGTACAGGTTGATTACAGATTGTTTGGTCTCATCTTCCTTCATTTTTAGTTGTTCGAACTGACCTATGTATAATTGCTCAAAAGGTACCAGGTACAGGTTGATTACAGATTGTTTGGTACACAAGACCGGACTTGGACACAATCAGACAAAAAAGGGATCAAGCTCCAAAACAACAGAGCAAGAAACATATTCAAAAAGCTATGCAGAAACAATCAAAGGGGATAGGAAGATATACAAGGAAGATTACAGGGACACTCCAATGAGAAGATTCATATTTCAGAATCAACAATCGACAGATAGGCCTCAAGAAGAAGAAGGATTCACAAGAGAACCTCATTTTAGAAAATCCTCAACTCCTAGGTATCGAACTATATTTTTCGTTTTATGTTATGCATGTAATAATTTTGGACATAAAGCTGTGAATTGTAGAGATAACAACAGAAACAATAACTACTTTGAGAGTAATACACAAAGGGGTTATACAAGAAGGTCTAGTGAAAGATAGAGAAGAAGTTACAACAGATTTGAATCTTTGAGAACTGAAGTGGAATGTTACAAATGTAACAATTTTGGACATATGGCCAAAGATTGCAAAATGACAGTCCTTCCTAAAAAACTGCAACAGAATAACAACAATCATAGACAAGAACCTCAAAAAAGAACATGGATAAGAAAGCAGGATCAATATAGCAATGAAGAATGTGCACTCACTCTACAAGATAAATAGAAGAAATGTGGTTGGTATGTTGAAAGTGGATGTTCAAAACAAATGACAGTTTATAGAGACAAGTTTCTTACATTACGAAAGGAAAGAGATGGATCAGTCTCCTTCGGAAATGATGATTCAGCAAAAATCATTGGAAAAGGCACAGTCTGAATTGGGAACAAGAATGAAAAGGCAGAAAATGTTCTACTAGTATAAGATATGAAATATAATCTTCTAAGTGTGATTTAAATGTGTGACCAAGGCCATAAAGTTACTTTCGATTCACAAAAGTGTGAGATAAGAAAAGAAGGTTTAGGGAAATTGGTCACTACAGCTACAAGAACTTACAACAACATATATGTGTTAAGCGAAATTGGAAATGAAAAGTGTTGTCTAGGAAAGGAAGATGAAAGTTGGCTATGGAATAGAAGAATGGGTCACATACATTTTGATAACCTTGTCAAATTCAGCAAAAGAGAACAAGTCATAGAAATGTCCCAGATCACGAAACCAACCAACACTTTATGCAAGCATTGTCAACAAGGAAAGAAAACAAAGACTAGGTTCAAATCAAAGGAATATTCAATGACAAGACCACTAGAAATTGTGCATATTGATCTAGTTGGACCAACTAAAACCAAGGGCTTAAAAGGTGAGAAATACTTTATTCTATTAGTTAATGATTATACAAGAGTGACTGTAGTTTGATTTCTCAAGAATAATTCAGAGGCTTTTAAAAACTTCAAGATCTACAAGGAAATGGTTGAAAATAAAATGGATTCAAAAATCAAATTCTTGAGATCTAATAATGGAGGAGAGTTCACCTCAAAGTAATTTATGGACTACTGCAGCAATCATGGAATAAAAAGGCAATTCTCCATTTCTAGGAAACCTCAACATAATGGAGTTGTTGAGAGAAAGAACATGACAGTATAGGAAATGGCTCGAACGATGCTAATCGATTCAAAATTGACAGATATTCTTTGGACATAGGCAGTGCATACAATAGTTCATATTCAAAATAGAGTAATGCTCAGAAACAAAACTGACAAAACCCCTTACGAACTATGGAAAGGAAGACCAACAAATGTAAAGCACTTCAGAGTTTTTGGAAGAAAATGTTATATCAAAAGAGAAGATGGAGGAATGGGAAAGTTTGAATCTAGCGTGGACAAAGGAGTACTTGTTGGTTACTCAAGTACAAGGAAAGCATTCAAGTGTTACAATCTCAGATTAAATAAAGTTATGGAAAGCATCAACGTGACAATTGATGAAACAGACATACCATAATCAAAGGAAGAAGAAAATAAATCAATGAAGCAACCCTTAGAATAAGAAGGAGAAGATGAAAAAGAAGTAGAAGAGGAAGATGAAGAGAATCTGACAGAAGCATAAGAGAAATTTCAGGAAGTGTCTCCAAAGACACCTAGCAGACGAGTACAGAAGAATCATCCTTCAGATCAGATTATCAGAAACAAAGATGCAGGAGTTGAGACTAGAAGAAAAATCCATTCACCAGAACAAACTCACCTAGCACTCTTATCTACAATTGAACCAAACTGTTTTGAATAAGCCGACAAAGATGAATTTTGGAAAAAGTCCATGGATGAAGAATTGGATAAAATAGAGAAAAATGAAACTTGGGAACTGGTTCCAAGACCAATGAATAAGAATGTGATTGGCACAAAGTGGGTCTTCAGGGATAAATTGAATGAATATGGATAGGTTATAAGGAACAAAGTTAGATTGGTATGTAAAGGATATGCACAGGTTGACGGAATCGACTTTGAAGAGACATTTTCCCCAGTTTCCAGAATGGAAGAAATCTGTTTGCTTTTAGCTTATGCATGCTCCAAAAATATTAAAATTTATCAGATGGACGTAAAATCATCTTTTTTGAATGGGGAACTTGAAGAAGAAGTCTACATTGAACAAGCAGAAGGATTTCAGTTATCAGAGAATGTAGACTATGTGTGCAAATTAAAGAAGGCCTTGTATGGTCTAAAATAGGCTCCTAGAGCATGGTACTCTAGACTAGATAAATATCTACATCCAATAGGGTTTAGAAAAGGAAGTGAAAACAACAACCTCTACATCAAGGTAATTCAAGGTAATATTTTGTTAGGAGAAGTTTATGTTGATGATATTATTTTTGGTAGTAATGATGACAGGTTACACCAGAAATTTGTAAAAGATATGCAGAATGAATTTGAGATGTCGTTACTTGGAGAACTATCTTTCTTTATGGGAATTCATATACGTCAAAGAAACCAAGGAATTTTTATTTCTCAAACCAATTATATCAGAGAAATGATAAAGAGGTTCGGAATGGAAGAGTGCAAATCAGTTATCACTCTCATGCAAACCAGTTGCAAGTTGAGCAAAGATGATGATTCAAAGTCTATAGATCAGAGGAAATACAGGTCAATGACTGGTAGCTTAATATACGTGACAACATCCAGACCAGATGTAATGCAGGCAGTTGGACAGGTGGCACGATTTCAACCAACACCAAAGGAATCACACGTATTAGGAGTGAAGAGGATTTTCAGATATCTCAAAGGAACAAAAAAGTTTGGATTATGGTATCCAAAAGGAAAGGATCTATCACTTATTGCCTACACAAATGAAGATTAGACAGGTTGTATTGATGATTGACGAATCACCAGTGGAGCAACATTCTACTTGGGTGAGTGTTTAGTATCATGGATAAGTAAGAAACAATCATCAATATCTTTATCTACAGCTGAGGCAAAGTATATTGCAGCAGCATCATGTTGTACATAGGTTCTTTGGATGAAAAAAAACTCTGACAGATATACAGGTTGAGTATGATGAGCCCATTCCAATCTATTGTGATAATACAAGCACCATCAGTATCTTGAAGAACCCAGTGATGCACTCCAAGATGAAGCACATTCCAATCAAGTATCACTTTCTACAGGAGCAGGTTACAGAAAAGAACATCAGAGTTGAGTATGTGGGCACAAAAGAACAAGTGGCAGACATCTTTACAAAACCACTTCCACAGAAACCCTTCGAATATCTTCGCCTGAGACTTGGAGTTATTTCTACTCCAAAATGAATGTGTTTTGAATTATTATCTTATATGTCTTAGATGTACACGAGGAAGCACCATAAGAGGACAGTTTAGTCAGGGGGAACAACCCCGAATGGAAAAATATCTTTGCCATTGATAACAAAGGGGGAGAGATTTATCATATGCAGAGGATATAGGCATGGTTCCAGGGGGAGCATGAGATAGAGGCATGGTTCCATGGGGAGCATGATACAGAGGCATGGTTACAGGGGGAGCATGAGTGATATGATTTCAGTATTGCATCAGAGTGTTTCCATTAATGCCAAAGGTGGATATTGTTGATTAAGGTTGGTTGTCATTAATGTCAACCCACGAAGAAATCCTGGTAGCACAAAGGTTTTGGTAATGGACCGAAGTTGGGGAGATTGTTGATTAAGGTTAGCTGTCATTGATGTCAACCCTTGAAGAAAGCCCGGTAGCATAAAGGTTTGGGTAATGGACCCAAGTTTTTTTTATGTAAAGATGGCTCATTATTGTCTTGTCATGGTTGATAATAAGTATAAATGGATGAAATCCAAAGTGGTCCCCTTATGGTGAAATCCCTCACGGGAAGACACTTTGCAGATTGAGTTATCCTAGAAGTATGGTTAGAGAACCCATGATTATTTGTGTAATAATGAGATGAATGTTAGTGAATTTTTCATTGAAACTATCCTAGATGGATAGTGTTTTTCATTCCATTTCTGATGGTATGTGGAACATCCCATAACTCCTCACGGTTAGAGAGTTATGGCCATGAGAAGTTAGAGAACCCAGGTTTGGGTAATGGACCCAATATTGTTTGATGGATAATGGTATGATTTTTGATATATTTGCAGGTAATAATATTCTATATGGATGGTACCTGTCATTCCATTTTTTTTGGTATGTGGAACGTCACATAACTCCTCACGGTTCGAGAGTTATGGCCTTACGAAGTTGGAGGACCCTCTTATGTCATCTAGAAGCCCCAAAAGGTCAAAGTAGTCAAAGTGCTTTAAGATATTTTAGAGAGTAAATAATAAAGTGAAGTGATGAGTGTACTCTAATTCAAAGTGAATAAAAAATAAATTATTTAAATAATAAATTTAATGGAGAAATTAGAAGTGGGTTAACCCTAAAATAAGGAAAGTGGGCAAAGTGATGTAGACGATGTTTTTAAGGAAGCTACTTGGAGAGTATAAATAAGAGGCAAGGCTATCTCATTTAAGACATACTTGAGAATATTGAATACCTATAGGTGTCTGAGGTAACCAATGGATATATAAGCCGAATTTCTGAGGAAAGTGAAGAAAAAAAGGTCAGAATTCAAGGAAGGATAAATTATTTTGATGATGCTTTCTAAGGTATGTTTTTTTTTTTAGGTCATCTCACCATTTTCACAATAAAGTTTTTTCTAGAATGATTCAGACCATGAAATTGCTATTCCATTTTGGAAACATATCTAAGTCTCTTTGGTAAACAATTCAGCTTATGGTTCATTTAATTTTTGGAGTTACACTCCGTGGAAAATAGGGTTTGTGGCTAGTCCTGCAACTGGTCAAAAACAAGTGTTTCGGGTAAAAATGTCATAACTTCTTCATAACAGATCCAAATTCAGTAATAAAAAATGTGTTGGTTATAGTACAGTCTGTAGTATTCTCTGTAATATTTTTAGATCAATTCAACAAATATTCTGTGTGGGGCACGCTCTACAAGGTCACTCTCTAGAATAAGCCAGAATTCAACAAGGTGTGCCATTTTTTCTATAACTCCTTTTCTGAGAGGTTTCAAGTAGTGAAACCTAGAGGAATTGCATAAAACACACAAAATCACATTGTGTATCATTTTTCAGATCTTTATTCATTACAGGTAGAAATTTATGATTATTTCAAGTTAGGGTTGTTGACTAATCCAAAACTAGTCTTGTGAGACTATAGAAACGTTTGATGAAAATGCTAGTCTCTTATTGTTAAAGTTAAGGAAGGTTTGCAGGTATGTGATCATATACACTAGGTCTATTACAGAGTTACAAATCATATTTGGATTATGAAATTGATGAGGGATTTTGGTTGAGGTACAAGTTGGGTACATGGTTGAGACAAGTAGTTGATGAGTTGGCACATACATGAGGTGTATAGTTGATGAAGTTTGTACATATTGATGAGTCATAGTTGATGAGTACTCGACACATGATTAGTACATACTTGGTACATGGTTGGTTGCACTTGTTTATGGTACAGGTTGATTACAGATTGTTTGGCATAGGTTGGTCAATAGTTGATGCACTTGTTTATGGTACAGGTTGATTACAGGTTGAGGTACAGGTTGATGCATGGTTTGGGTTTATTGGTACATGTTTACAGCAGTATATCTCATAGTGATAGTGTGACAGTGGTTCCATCGTTCTACTTCTACTTTAGGGTGGTTGGATGGGGCAAGGATAGGTGGTTGTAGCCAGAGAACATAGGGGGTTGTAGCCTCCTTCTGTTTGTATCCAGAGAATTGGGGAGTCGGAGCTTCCCTCAGGTTGTATCCTGAGACACTAGGGGGTTGGAGCCTCCTTCCAGTTGCAGCTGGAAAAAAAAGGAAGTTGGTGCTTCCAATGAATGTAATTCTTCAAGACATATAAGAAAAAACATTCTGTGGTTTTCTCGCGATTTGGTTTTCCACGTAAAAAACTGGTGTACTGTGTATGTGTGTGATTGTTCATTTCTTATTACTCATTATTGGATAATTATTCTACATTGATATAACACTTGGATTATTTGGAGAAAAAGGATTATAATTATGCTATTACTGATTCACCCCCCCCTCTTAGTAATCCAACACTTTCAACTACTTTACCCACTTGCAACTACTTTATTCACACTTAGTAAACTCACCACTTCTTGTTGCAACTAATTTATTTTTAATTATTTTCTTATTGCAACAATTTTACCCATGATTAACTCCTAGTTGCAACCACTTTGACTAGTAAACTTCTTCTAGGAGCTTCTAAAATAATTGACTTATTTGACCTTCTAGGGGATTCTAGATAACTCATGAGGGTTATCCAACTTCATTAAGCCATATCTCCTCAACCGTGAGGAACTACGTGATGTACCACATATCATCGAAATGACATGACATGTATTATCCATCTAGAATAGTCTCTCTTGCAAATTCACTGGTCTTCATTACATTATTCCTCAAAAAAACATGGGCTCCTTATCCACACTTCGAGGGCTACCATAATTTTATATCGAACTTGCTTCAAGGGTTGACACCAATTACAACCAACCCAATTAATCAACAGGCAGTCAGAAAAGGGTCATGTAAACAAGAATCGTTCAATTTTCTTAGGTATACACAAATTCTAATACCCCTTGTTTTCTTATCTTGAACTACCATTGGGCTTATCCATTCAGACTCTACGATGAGCTCAATGATACCAGCTTCTATCATTCTATCAAGCTTTTCTTTCACTTTTTCCTTGTACTTTGGATTCAATTTGTAAGATCTCTCTCTTACTAGCTTAGCATCTGGTTTTAACAGAATCTTCATCTCGCCTAATTACCCAACTATCCCGTTCGTCTCTAAATTTTTTTTCGGAAATAGATCTTGATACTCACACAATAATTATGCAATCATTTCAATAGTCTCATCGTTCCAATTGTCACCAATATTTGCAAACTTCGGGTTTCTCTTTCTTTCCAATATTCACTTTGTGCACTCTTAATAGCTTCACACATGCATTGAATTTGAGTTTTGTACCTTCTACTATGTGCTCCCCTTCAGTCTCTGGTACTTGCACATTTATTGGATCCTCTTTCTCTTGATCTCTTCAGTAACACTGTAAAATCCCAGTATTTCATGGACAATTTCAGATTCTCTATGCGCACTACACCTAGGTATTATTTCTATCTGATGTTCTTCCATAAAAATATTACTTATAATGACTTGTAGAGTTGCATCTATTAAGGGTGACTCAGTTTCAATCTAAATGTTACCTTGAAATTCCAGGTGATCTCTTCTCAATATGTTGTCCCTTTGCACACTTGTAGTTATAGATACCAGTTCTTGGGAACTATCTCAAGTGTATGTATGAACCTGTGCATTTATTCCTTCTTTGGCACCTGTCCCCAAGTTGTCATACACCTCATAATACAATCCTTCAAACTGCACATCCATGTATACTTTTGTGTCATTCTGTCACCTTTTGTTCTAAATCTGATCTGCATTAGCCTTTTACAGTACTACCAATCCTCTATGCCTTCCTTGTGTGTAGCCCACCATCTCATTGGGATTTCTTTCAGTGCACCATCTAATGCCAACAATATTTGTTGTTCAGGTATATACAACTCAAATTATTTTACAAAGGAACTCACATCAGTTAATCCATCAAACCTTGGTGCATCACATACCTATGTTTTGATCTAGCGCAAAGAGTGAGTGATGCAAGCACATCTTCTGGTTGATACTTCGTGCAACCTATGTTTCCAATGTTCACGACCTTCCTATGAATCTGATGCACAAGAGATAATGATTCTCCAACTAAGCACACAATCGACAATAGGATTGACGTAATCATCCATGCAAACAATCATATTATACAGGTTATCAATTTCTTTTCTTGCAGGCTCCACATACTTTCTTACTTCTGTAGGTTCTAATGGTGCAGTAACCTTTAAGCCTCCTTAATCCTCCTCCTTCAAAAATCATTTCTCTCTTCTTCAATTTGATAATCGTTTGGTTTTCAAAGGCTCAATCAAGTTCAAGTAATGTTGGATATGAATGAGTGTTATCCATGATCTCAATAACCTCAAAGTCAGCTACGTTGTGCACTCCATCTATGTTAACAATTACTCCTAAAAGTCTCAAGATCGGTACTATCTTATGCTATTTGGCCAACCTCAACTGAATGGGTGACCAAATTAACTTCAGTTCACCCATCATTTCCCACGTCTTCCTTGGAATAACATTTACATTTGATCCTAAGTCCAAGATGATTGAATTCTCTGTTTGTCCTCTTCTTGCGCAATACTTAGTTCACTACTCTCTGTGTCATGGGTACTTCTCTGTCTAGGGTGCACTGATTGATCATCACACGTAGTGAATTCAACATTGTTTCATCCTTCATCAACTCTAAATAAATCTAGGAAATGTTTCAAAGTGTTTACCTTTTTTACTGTCCTTTCTAGAATGGTGTGATAATAGACTAATGGTATATCATATACTAGTGGTGCATTTTACGTTGATGCTATCCATTCCAGTCCTAGTATTTCCTTTCTATCTTGTTGATACATCTCGTTCTCTTTATTTGGGTTAAATGTTGGCATAGACTCAACTACTTTCCTTATCCATTGCTAGATCCCATTTCCATTTTTTTCGCATCCAGTCCGTTTCTCGTTCCTCCATGTGTAAAAACTACTATTCTGGGTTGATTGTCATGCTCCTTGGATTCTATCATCTGTATGTTCTGGTTCTAGTTTTGATTCTAATTCTGGTTCCCTCTTTCCTTCCATTTCTCTATCAGTTGAGGACAATCTTTCGTCACATGGTCCAATTCTCTATAGTACATGCATGTCATGTAAGGATTCAAGAATCATCTCACTAAATGTCCTCATTGATTGCAGTTATAACAAACTATTGGTCCTCTTCCTCTTCTACCAAATCCTCCACATCCTTGAACTCTACCAAATTGTTAAGCCCTAATATTGGCTCATTACCCCTTAATTGGGGCATATTAGATTAGTAATGTTATTTTATTTATGTCAGCTTTAGGCCATTAGTTGTAATTATACCTCCTAGTCTCCTATATATACCAAGGAGAC
>ML800103.1:90513-103761 GCA_009831015.1 Picea engelmannii
TCATCTTGTACTTGAACATTTAAGTGGGGTAAAAGGAGGTTTCCCCCTCGAAGAGGCTTATTATCTGAAATTATCTCTTTTTCAAGGTGTTGAGTACTTTTTCTGAGGTTTTTCTATGCTATATTGATGTTTGGTTCTTAACACAAATCCTCCTCATCCACCCTGATTAAATCCTATTGGAGTATTACAATGTGGAACTCCTGCTTTTGTTGCTGCATTTTCTTCCTAGATTTTGTACACATATGAAGTGCACTCTCTCATTAAGTATAATGCATGACAATTATTCTCATCATGTCCTACAAATTTGCAAAAATTATATAACAAATTCTTGGGCATAATTTGGTACTTTTGCAGTGATGAACAAGGATTCAGATGATGTCCCCATGTCTTGCATATTTCACAATACCCTTCTCATCCTACCAAGGGGTTCAATGCTCATGTAGCCATATACTATGCAAATGTTTGGCATTCATATTTATGATGTCCTTCTGTCTTACATGTAATACACCAAACTTGTTCACGCTTTTCCTTTTCTTTTTTTATTTCTGATCACTGGATTCCTAGCGCAACCAACTGTGACTAAACCTATACCACTCTTGTGCCATCTCCTTATAGGATATGCTTCTAACTTCACCACAATTTCTAATGCTTATGGCTGCAACATGACCTTCTTCTATGTCAGAGGACAACGAATGTGCGGAAACAGATCTGCAATAAACCATTCTCTATGTTGTTCATCAGGAATATGAAAAGTTAATCTATCCATCACATATTTAAACCTACGGTCATAATCCCAAACTTTCTCATTCTGTATTTGCTTATTTTATTTCAACTTTGTGATGTATTGCAACTTGGATTTTGTCTTTTGAAATTCCTTTAAAAAAGCTTGTCCAATCTCTACCAATGTCCTTAATTGTCCCGCCGATGTAGTAGTCTTATACTTAATGTACCAAAATAGTGTGTGACCTATGAATGCGAATGCTAACTGTGCAATCTTTGTTTCCTTGTCCTGGACATTCTTCACAGTGCATAACGTCTCACATAAAACTATATGTTTCTCCGGGTCTTCCAGCATCACTCCCTGGAATTCAGGGATTTTTAATGTATTATCTATTCCTGCCATTGTATTCGGTGTAGTAATTACCTTTGGTGATGTTGAATTCCTTTGGTTCGCTACACTACTTCCACTATTCTGACTAATGTTATGACTTCCTCCACTAACTATAATTTCTCTTGAAAAGGTTATGAGTTCTATTTTAGATCTTGGTGATGCACATGAGGTCGTGGGTTTGACATAGATTCTGATCTGAGATTGACTTCCTTCTTCTACTGGACTGCACTGAGGATTCTTTTCTTTCTCTTCCTTTCTCTGTACGGTGTGATTTCAATTATTGTCTAGGGATCGCTTTTCTCAAACACTCTATGCTCCTCTTCTCTCTCAACCATTGTCTCCTTCTTACTATACATAAACCTTTTCCCATAGCGCAATAATCCAATCTCTTTGTCTGAGTCTGTGTATTCCTCTCTCGACATCCTCATTCCATTTGTTCCTTACTCATCCTTTTCATCTCTTTCCACTCTCATACTATCCTCCAATCATCCCCCATTCCCCCTATGTTCACGAAGGCACCTAACAGTTGGATTCCATCTTCATATCATTTTTATCACACGACAAAATATATATCCAGGTAGACAGTGTATTCAAAAATATTACGTGTTGAACCTTGAATAATTCCCTCTTTATGACACTATACAACTGGGTACAATCTATTACAAACTCTATAATGTAACTACCCAGTACACTATTCAACCAAAAATCAACTACGCAAGAAACTTTATTACTTACTGTATTCAACTGTCTGATCAATTCAAGAGTCCAGTTTCTCATAGCTTGATAGCAGACCCCCTACCCTCGGGCTGAGATCTGCTCACAATTGATGCAAACCGCCTGCCCTCGGGCCAAGATCTGCTCACAACTGATGCAAACCCCCTGCCCTCGGGTCGAGATATGCACAGGATCGTTCTAATTCTTCTCGAGCCAAAGTGGCTCCTTTGCTTCCCTGCTGGAACCTTCAACAAATCCACAGGTCTTTTATGAAAACCTACCCTGTGTAACTTAACACCAGGTGTGAGTCCTACATCACCATGCAACCAAAATCGGGCCTTAGCTCAAGTGCTTTTCACAACTCGCAACTCACGAGTTCATGAGTCGAAGACCCTCGACTCCTCTTTTCCAAACCTCCGATACCTGAGATGACGATACGGGTATGGTTCCTCCTTGTTAGTGCCTCACACACATAACCACCATCTAGGGCTTAACTCTAACACCCCTCGCAACTCACAGATTCACGAGTTGAAGTGTTGAGGCCTCATGCTCCTCCTCCACGAATCCACGAGACGCAATAAGTCAACAATGGGTTGACTCCTTTCCCAGGCAATGTATATCCTCCACCTGTCACCCGCTTCCACTTTTCTCTGAGCGCTCGACATTGCACCACCTATCAACCATACGATCCCCAGCTAAGTATGTACCACGTTTTCGCATGAGCCCTCAGCACTCGGCACTTTGTGACTTCTACAGTCGAAAATAAATTCCTTCAACCCCGAACCCCCGAGACGCGATACCCGTCGGAGGTTCTGATCCAACGGTTCTCCCGTGGCTTGGATCCAATGGTATGGATCTCCTTCTCTGTTCCTCGCAACTTGAAACTTCGCTCAAAACCAAGAATTTGGTCTGCCCTCCAAACTCACGAACCCCGAGTTTGTGATATGATCCAACGACTTACGCAAAGCATGATCAACGACTCTCGTTGATAATGGATCCTAAGGTGATGGGTTCATCCTCCTCTAACCACCTTGCAACTCTGCCTTGATCCTATGGTCCTCACAAATTTGCGAGTTCTCCACAGAGAATTATGACCGTCCACCACTGCTTATCAAGGACTTCTAGCCAATGACTTGGAGTCCTCCTTCTGCTAGTACGAGGCTTAAACCTCGCGCGCCTTTTTTGGATCCAACGGCTCACGGCAACTCAACACTTCTCCCCAAAGTGTCTCCACCATCCGTCTCAGCTCCTTTTTCATGCGACCTCCCAGAGGTTAAACTCCATTTGCCTTCCTCCGAATCTGATGGATATCGATCCTTTGCACTAGATCTGACAGCCCAAATTTGTTTTTCTTCCTTGTACGCTCTCCTGCGTGCCTCTAGATGTAGACTTCAATGGTCAAGGTCTCGCCTCTCCAGCTAATCTAATAGCAGTTGTTGCTCCTTCCTGAGCACGCACTCTCTTCGATCCTTGGAAAATTTCTTACTCCAAAAAGGCCTCAACCTTTGTCTCCTCTGCGATCTCAATTGCTTTGGATCTCGCCTATGTTCTAGGAACGTTGTCCCTCCTGAGCTTTGTTCACTCTGAAACCTCAAAGGGCTCCTCGGCCTCTGCACTCCTTGCAGGGTTCTTGCACACAACTGCATTATCCATCCTAAGCTTTTCCTGCTCAAGCCTCTAAAGGATTCGACCCTTTCCTTCTACTTCAAATGGAGATTGGTACCCTCTTGGCAATCTCCTGTTCAAGCACTCCTTGCTGAACCTATAGGGTGTTCAGTAACCCTATGAGTGTCTTCCCTTGACTCTTCTCTTCCCAATAGAACTTGAAAAGAATCCTTTTGTGCACTCTATGCACTTTCTCAATGCCCTCCTAGCAGAGCTTCCACAAAACCCTCATTGATTATGCTATCTCACTGAACTCAAAATGGATTTCTCCCTTCTATGCACTCTGTGCATCCACTCAATGCCCTCTTGGCAGAGTCTCACAAAATTCTTAGAATTTTTGTCTGTCCTGTGCCCTCCTCGGCACAGTTCTTCCTTCAAGGTATTCAACAACCTTGAGGCCTCCTCCTTGAGCTAGTGACTTCCTCTAGTGCGCCCTCCTGGCACGTCTTTGTCTAAATTCTGCAGAATTCAGAAGTGCACTCTATGCATTGGCTTACAGAACTTGCAATGTTCTATCATGCAACCTCTTGCATGAAGCCTCAAAGAACCAGACCTAGAAATCAAAGAACTCAACAGACAACGACTCTTGTCTGTAACCTACGAATGTAAAACAACACATACATCCACAACATATCATCAACACATAAAGACATTCATCAACAAACACAGAATATCATGCAGGAAAACTGCTCTTGTTTGTATTAATCAAGAAATGCCTCTTTACAATGTGAGCTCGGACTGTAACAAATTCATGGATTCCTCTCTTCTTTTTTCTCTCTGCAGACTCTAACTCTTGACTATCTCCTACAGATGCAAAGGATCTTTTTACAAAAGGGGGCTCCTCGAGCTCTTCCCTCCATCCTCACCAACTCTCATAAATTACAATGAATTACATTGAATGGGCCATCTAATCCGAATTGGATCTAGATCCCCATCAACATGTCAGCCATTAAATGAGACACTAACTACAGCCTACTCAAAGGCACAGCTTGGCTCTTCGGCCTTACAATCATTTAATTACATTAAATTCAAATTTGAAATTTGAAAGCGAGAGGGTTGCGCCTCTCCTCTCCATTGAATGTGCACTTGATGTGCTGGATGGCTGGTGCTTTATGACATTGGAGCAATGCTCTTGCATCATACTCCTCAGCTACAAAAATCATGAGCTCCTGCTCATGAGCTTCCCAACATGGCTGTCAAAATCCACCTGTATCCCAAACAGTTCTTTAGATTTGTCCATCTTCTCCACTGCTTCGCTGCTGTTGTTGAATATGTTGCCCTGCTGCTATGGTAGGTTCTTCTCTGCTCAACTTCTCCTCACTGGCAGTTTCTGCTGCTGACCTCAACATCATCCTTCTGATTCCCTCAATTTCCTCGTCCAACCGATCCCATGGCTGGCTCTTTGTATGCAGTCCGCCCTGCTGCAATTTTTCCTCCTTATCAGTGGGCCGATCTACCTGATCTCCCATGCTGTCTTTATTTACCTTTGTGGCACTGAGTGGCCATTCTGCTACAGACTCCAACTCTGTAGTCTCCTCAAAGAACTGTTGCTCAGCTTCTTCCTGTGGCAGTTTTGTTGCTGCCATTTCTCCTGTTGGCATACTTCCAGCTTCTTCTAGCTTCTCCTGGGGCTGGTATGCTCCACTACCTTATTCCATCATAGAATGTCGGATGTGCAAGCTTTGCACCATCACCCTTCTCTCCAGGGCTTCCAATTCTTCACATAGATCAACAAAATTTGTGTTGTCTACTTCCTCTTCTGTTGCAGGCTTCAGTGCTGCAGTAATTTCCTATTCAGCTTCTCGGCTGAAAATTTTGAGCCATTCTTTGGAATGCTCATCTTCTACTCCTTGGGAAAACATCAGTGTTTGCTCCATTTCTTCTTCCATGACAGTTTCTGCTGGTTGTCCTCTTGCTGTTGTTGCATCTGCAACACATGCTCTGGCCTCCACTGGGTTGCTTGGTAGGAAAACTTCAATTCCCCCAATGATCAGAATTCTCTTATGATTCTCTCATGTCAACACTCCTTGTTGATATGAACTCTCCTCTGAGTTCATGAGACCTTCAGAAAGTCTCATCTCTTTTCCCCTTCCCACCTAGAAATTTGGGAATTTTATGTTGCCCACTTGGAAGACTATGAGATCTAGTGATCCCATCTCATTGCCCACTTGGCAATTTGAACTTTCACCACTACTCCCCTGGTAGCCTATGAGGTCCTCCAGTGATCTCATCTCATTGCCCTCCTAGTAATATGAACTTTCTTCACTGCCTTCCTGGAAGTTCACGAGATCTTCATTTGATCTCTTTCTATTGCCCACCTGGCAACTTGAAAGTTCATCTCTACCCACTTGGCAGTTTACGAGATCTTCCAGTGATCTCTCCTCCTCATCATCACTGAGATTTCTCCCAGCTTCTGGTTCACACACATGAACCATCTCTTCTTCATCTCTGAGGCTTTCCACATACCTCAGCCATCCTTTCAAAAGTCTTCGTTGTCTTTTGGCCAAAAACTCCTTGACTGGCCATTTCACCTTTGTTTTCATGGGCCATTCATATACCCAATGTGGCTTTGCGTCCTGATGCATCCGCAGTGCAAGTTCTTCCATTCTCGCCCTTCAGCGAGTTCTTTATCCATCTCATCTTTTCTCTGTTGCTTGCGGTCTTCCCTATGACCATGCCCCTGGCCTTCAGTAGCCATCTTCAGCCTTCTACCTGCCCTCTTGGCAAGTCTTTTGCTATCACTCTGCAATCGTGAGTGCTTCCAGCCTTTCCTTTTCCTTCTGCCTCCTTATGCCTGCAATATACTGACAAAAACAAGCTCTGATACCACTTTGATGTGTATCAGGCTACTCCTTTTCCTCTAGCTCCCTTTTCTTGAAATATACAGACAAAATCAGGCTCTGATACCACTTTGATAGCAGACCCCCTACCCTCGGGCCGAGATCTGCACAAGATCGTTCTAATTCTTATTGAGCCAAAGCGGCTCCTTTGGTTCCCTACTAGAACCTTCAACAAATCCATAGGTCTTTTATGAAAACCCACCCTGTGTAACTTAACACTAGGCGCGAGTCTTACATCACCATGTGACCACAACCAGGCCTTAGTGCAAGCGCTTTTTGCAACTCGCAACTCGCGAGTTCATAAGTCGAAGACCCTCGACTCCTCTTTTCCAAACCTTCGATACCCAAGATGACGATATAGGTATGGTTCCTCCTTGTTATCACCTCACACACATAACCACTAGCTAGGGCTTAACTCTAACACCCCTCACAACTTGCAGCTTCGTGAGTTGAAGTGTTGAGGCCTCGTGCTCCTACTCCGTGAATCCATGAGACGCGATAAGTCAACAATGGGTTGACTCCTTTCCCAGGCGATGTATGTCCTCCACCTATCACCCGCTTCCACTTTTCTCTGGGCACTCTACGTTGCACCACCTGTCAACCATGCGGTCCCTACCTACGCATGTACCACATATTCGCACGAGCCCTCAGTGATCGGCACTTCACGACTTCTGTAGTCGAAAAGAAATTCCTTCAACCCTGAACCCCCGAGACGCGATACCCATCGGAGGTTCTGATCCAATGGTTCTCCCGTGGCTTGGATCCAATGGTCTGGATCTCCTTCTATGTTCCTCGCAACTCAGAACTTCGCTTAAAACCAAGAATTTGGTCTGCCCTCCAAACTCACAAACCCCGAGTTCGCGATATGATCCAACGGCTTACGCAAACTACGATCAATGACTCTTGTTGATCCTGGATCCTAAGGTTATGGGTTCATTTGCCTCTAACCACCTTGCAACTCTTCCTTGATCCTATGGTCCTCGCAAATTCACGAGTTCTCCACAGAGAATTCTGACCATCCGCCACTGCTTCTCAAGGACTTATGGCCAATGACTTGGTGTCCTCCTTCTACTGGTACGAGGCTTAAACCTCGCGTGCCTTTTCTAGATCCAACGGCTCACAGCAACTTGGCACTTCTCCCCGAAGTGTCTCCACCATTTGTCTGAGCTCATTTTTCGTGCAACCTCCAATAGGTTAAACTTCATGCGCCTTCCTCCAGATTCGATGGTTATCGGTCGTTTGCACTAGATCTGACGACCCAAATCTATTTCTCTTCCTTGTGCGCTCTCCTACGTGCCTCTGGACGTAGACTTCAATGGTCCAGGTCTCACCTCTCCAGCTGATCTAACAACAACTGTTGCTCCTTCCTAAGCACGTGCTCTCTTCGATCCTTGGAAGATTTCTTACTCCAAAAAGGCCACGACCTTTGTCTCCTCTGTGAGCTCATTTCCTTTGGATCTCACCTACATTCTAGGAATGTTGTCCCTCTTGATATTTGTTCACTCTAAAACCTCAAAGGGTTCCTCGGCCTCTACACTCCTTGCAGGGTTCTTGCACACAACCGTGCTATCTGTCCTGAGCTTTTCCTGCTCGAACCTCTAAGGGATTCGACCCTTGCCTTCTCCTTCAAATGGAGATTGGTACCCTCTTGGCAGTCTCACGTTCAAGCACTCCTTGTTGAACCTACAGGGTGTTCAGTAACCCTGTGAGTGTCTTCCCTTGACACTTCTCTTCCAAATAGAACTCGAAAAGAGTCCTTCTGTGCACTCTATGCACTTGCTCAATGCCCTCCTGGCAGAGCTTCCACAGAACCCTCAGTGATTCTGTTATCTCACTGAACTCGAAACAAAGTTCTCCCTTCTATGCACTTTGTGCATCCACTCAATGCCCTCTTGGTAGAGTCTCACAGAATTCTCAGAAATTTTGTCTGTCCTATGCCCTCCTCGGAACAGTTCTTCCTTCAAGGTATTCAACAACCTTGAGGCCTCCTCCTTGAGTCAGTGACTTCCTCTAGTGCACCCTCCTGGCACGTCTTTGTCTAAATTCCGTAGAATTCAGAAGTGTACTCTATGCACTGGCTTATAGAACCCACAGTGTTATGTCATGCAACCTCTTGCATGAAGCCACAAAGAACCAGATCTAGAAATCAAAGAAATCAACAGACAACGACTCTTGTCTGTAACCTACAAATGTAAAAAAACACATACATCCACAACATATCATCAACACATAAACACATTCATCAACAAACATAGAATATCATGCAGGAAAGCTGCTCTTGTTTGTATTAATCAAGAAATGCCTCTTTACAATGTGAGCTCGGACTGTAACAAAGTCACGACTTCCTCTCTTCTATGTTCTCTCTGCAAACTCTAACTCTTGACTAACTCCTACATATGCAAAGGTACAGAAGGGGTCTCCTCGAGCTCTTCCCTCCATCCTCACCAACTCTCATAAATTACAATGAATTACATTGAATGGGCCATCTAATCCGAATTGGATCTAGATCCCCATCAACATGTCATCCATTAAAGGTGACACTAACTACAGCCTACTCAAGGGCACAGCTTGGCTCTTCGGCCTTACAATCATTTAATTACATTAAAGTCAAATTTGAAATTTGAAAGTGAGAGGGTTTCGCCTCTCCTCTCCATTGAATGCGCGCTAGATGTGTTGGTTGGATGGCACTTTATGACGTTGGAGTGATGCTCTTGCATCATAGCTTCAATTAGATATCTTCTAACATTCTCCACTATCCTTTCTAACGATTCCATCAAAATTATCATAAATTCACCAAAGAAGACTTCGTGAAGGTCTATAAACACGTACCTTTGCAAACATTGTTCATCATTGAGTTGTGGGTTCCTATTCTGTTCTTGGGAAAAGTATCATTCCTTCCTTCTTAACCATTCGATTATCTCTTCCTTATTCGATCTCCAAAACATTCCCCTCAATTACAGATCCTCATCCCAGAAACATAACCATTTTTTGGCACACAATGGGCAGAACCTAGGTTCAAAAATATCATACCAACAAAACTATTAGACACCAACCATTTTGGCATCAACTACAAGAAAGTGAAGTCTCACCCAAGTCATCTATATGGGTTGTAGGAACTAAGTTTTTGTAGTGATGAGGGGAAGAAAGGAATTCAACATGTTCTTACTATGTTCACCATTTTCATCACTTAACAATTACCTTATCATGCAACATACCTTGTGTGTGACATCACTTTAATTTAACATTCACTCATTTACTGGTTACTTCGGTGTGCAAAATTATAAAAACATATATGAATAACACATTTAGAATACTAATCTTTCATCAACATTTTTGTTATGTACATGAATAGATCTGAAGATAAATATCAAAATGAACCCACAATATCAATAAGAAAAACTCAAACCATTCACCAAAATATTGAACACAAGAAATAGTCAAAACCCTTGAGGTAGGGTAACACCATATATTAATCCTTAAGTAAGGACAACACTCCTCAATCAATGCTTGATACATTCACTATATTCTTAACTATCTTTCATTACATTGCTTACACTTCTTTATATATATCTCTCTATCTCCTAGGAACCTTCTAGAGAGCCTTCTCACATTTATTACATCTAACTACCATAGTGGGTCTTTATTAATATAGTGGACCTAGACCACCTTACATTGAATAACCACATTCTCATATATTAAATGAATTCCACTAATAATGCATAACCACATTCCCATTGGGTACCTCCCTAGGTACCCCATATTACCTCCATAGGTATACTACATTCCATCCCCCTTCAAATGTTTCGTCCTCGAAACACTAGAAGAAACCATACAATATGAGTGGCTAAGCAATGTAACCAACTGGTACTAAGTATGACCATCCATCCATCCCAATGGAAGTTGAACATGATTTTCATATGTTGCCTTGCCACCCTGATAGTGCTCTACATCATGTCAGGGTTTCCATGGGATTGTTTCTATAGTCGGATCTCTTCACGTAGTGCTAAGAGTCCTCCATGCACCTTCTCTTGATTGGTTTTATTTTTGGTTCCATGCTGGTGCATAAATGTGTTGATTGTCATGCCCTTTCCTAGAAGACTATTGTGTTTCTATATGATGTGGATGGCAATATACAACAATTGTAGGAATATTTTCTTTTTTCTTCAAATATGCAACACATTGTGCCTTTGAGTCAATGACCTCCTTAGCTTCTCGACTTTGTCCTTCCTATGGTTTTGCTTCATCTCCTTTTATAGACTCTGCCTCAGATTCAACTTCAGACTCGACAATAACTTCTTTGTTGGTCACCGTGGGCCCATCTTTTTGACTAAGAGACACATCCTGCAATGTGATTTTCTTTTTCTTGTACGAAAGCTTTAGAAACTTCTTTTTCACATTAATATTAACTGTACCAGCTGATTCCATCCAAGGATAGCCCAAAACAATATCTTCATCGACCATATTTATAACATGAAAATCAGAATGCAACACATATTTTCCCATGGTGATCTTCAAATATTTAAAAATTCGAACATTTTCACCTGCAACCTGTGTGCGGTGAATATTATTTGCAGGAACTTGCAATCTATTAACCAACTGAATATTGATAAAATTTTGTTTACAACTTAATAGAAACAAAGACATTTTCTTTATGAATACAACCATGAATGTGTAATATAGTTTTTCCACATGAAAATAAACTCTTGGTGATGTCTTTATCCTTACTCTTTGTATGATACCACTTGTCTAAAAGTAAATTTTCAAGTGCCTCCTCAGAAAGTGACATCCACTCAGAATGGTGAAATTATTTCCACCATATGAGAGCATCATCTTTGAAACCCCAGTCTATAAAAGATTTCCACTTCTCTTTCCATAATGACTTGTGAGATTGTATAAATTATTCAATACTAGGATCATCATCTCTTCCAGGAAAAAATATCATGCTTGGAATAAATCTTCAACAAAAACTAGAGTGTAGTAATAGCTTACTGCAGAAAATCGTGACTTTTTCTGGAAAAACCCTGAAAAACTGCTAAATTTAAAATGCTGATAACTTTACTTCTTGGACTCCATTTTGGCTGATTTGTTTTTTGAAATTGGGTATTTTTCCGAGAGGAATTCAAATATCCAATTGTTTTTGCAAAATTCAGCTCAGAAAGCTTCAAATCTAAACTTGAAGTGCGTCGCCCTCCTTTTCCCTAGAAAAAATATGAAAAAAGAGCAAAAAAATCTTCCCTTCTTTGGCCAAGGAAATTTCTATGATACCAATTTTTATGTACCTGAATATATCTGAAGATAAATCTCAAAATAAGCCCACAATATCAACAAGAAAAAATCAAACCATTCACCAAAATACTGAACACAAGAAATAGTCAAAACCCTTGAGGTAGGGTAACACTATATATTAATCCTTAAGGAAGGATAACACTCCTCAAGCAATGTTTGATACATTCACAATATTCTTTACTATATTTCATTACATTGCTTACACTTCTTTATATATATCTCTCTATCTCCTAGGAACCTTCTAGAGATCCTTCTCACATTTATTACATCTAACTACCATAGTGGGCCTTTATTAATATAGTGGACCTAGTCCACCTTACATTGAATGACCACATTCTCATATATTAAATGAATTCCACTAATAATACATAACCACATTCCCATTGGGTACCTCCCTAGGTACCCCATATTACCTCCATAGGTATACTACATTCCATCCCCCTTCACATGTTTCGTCCTCGAAACACAAGAAGAAACCATACAATATGACCGACTAAGCAATGTAGCCAACTGGTACCAAGTACAACCATCCATCCATCCATCCCAATGAAAGTTGAACATGATGTCCATTTGCTGCCTTGCCACCCTGATAGTGCTTCGCATCATGTCGGGGTTTCCATGGGATTGTTTCTGTAGCTTGATCTCTTCCCGTAGTGCTAGGAGTCCATGTTCATAAATGTTCCCTGCTGGTGCATAAATGTGTTGATTGTCATGCCCTTTCCTGGATGATAGTTGGTATACTACAACTATGAAATATCAATTCCATGTTCATAATACTAAACATTCTATGTTATTCATAACACACACATAGCATCACATCAAGACACAAGTTTTAACGTGGTTCACCCCAATCTGGGCTATGCCCACAATGATTGTCTTCTTATATTAGTTAATTATATTCTTCTTACAACTGCATACTGTGCTTATAAAATTATGTAGTAGTAACCATTACTCAAATTTGCCTAGTCGTTCTGCTGCAGTGCGAGCCTAGCTCCTCAGTCATACCTCAATCATAACATATGTATTCTTAGCCAAAAACTCAACTCACCCACAATGCACCATAACCTTTCATTCTTTGAACTCTCTATCTACGCCGACCCTTTACATATTTATACATCAAAATAGGGCTAAGCCCATTATAAAATGTCCTCAAAAGCCAACTATATATAACCATTTTTCTCCTTTTATGCACCACTCCGTCACGTTTCCTCCTATCGCGCTCTTTGACTCCTTAAAGTCCACTCATGTCATGCACTTTGGTCCATCTTCTAACTTCCTTTTGTTCTTTGACTTATTATGGCACAGATCCCAAAACTGAACCAGAACTTATCCTAAACACCTATCCAACATTTAGTCCAATGCTAAGGTTTTCATCTTAGTGAACTATTAATTATGGTACCAAACTACATTATTATATATGTGTGTGTGTGTGTGTGTGTGTGTGTGTGTGTGTTACCTTATAAGATGGCATGCCCAATATAAAGAAAACCAAAAACAAAATGGTTGTTAACTCTTTAAAGTGAAAGAAAAATCCAACCATTACTATACGCTCTAAATAGAAAAGTCATAAGTAATTTTAAGACAGAAACAACTAGTAAAATTATGTTGAAACTCATATCTTCAATAACTTAC
>ML800103.1:127262-141991 GCA_009831015.1 Picea engelmannii
TGCAACAGACCCACCTTCCGACATCTTCATATTAAATAATCTCTTCATTAGAAATACCTTATTGGACGCCGAGGGTTTTTCATACAATTTGGCCAATGCGTCCATCAAACCCTTTGTTGTCTTTTCTTTGGAAATATTGAAAGCCATCGATGCTGTCAGGATTAGCTGTATTGTTCCTAGAGACTTTCTGTCAAGAATCTCCTATTCTTCGTCCTTCGTAGCGGTCGGCTTCTTTGCTATTCCGCCCAATGGTAGGAATAGATCCTTTTGATATAAATAGTCTTCCATCTGCATCTTCCATAACTGGTAGTTTTGGCCATTAAATTTCTCGACCCTAAACTTTCCATCTTCCAACAATGCTCCCACTCGAACCAGGAACCCTCTTTTCCTGCGAGTTACCTTTCGCTCTGATACCAATTGTTAGAAAAACAGGACCGTGGAGCAATAAAATAAAACAAATGCGGAAACAAAACACAAAAGATACATAATACAATAGAGACATAGATTTACGTGGTTCATCCAGTGTGGGCTACGTCCACCAGAGAAATTTCCAGGTCCTTCCTTTATTATTATCCAGCATATGAAGGGATACAACCTACAACAAACCCATTGTAACTTCCTCTTCTTTCTCTCACAGTCTCCTATCTCATAATACAATATTCGCCATCAATCATAGTCAAAATACATTTCCCTCATAAAAGAGGGTTGACTTCTAGGGAAAAAAACCCTAACATAATCTCTATCGTTAGATTTGCGACCTTATAATGAACAGTCCAGATTTACAATGAAATTACAATATACATTTACAAAGCAATTTTTCCTTCGGGGGCCCACTTGCCCCCAAACCCCCTAGCCGGGGGGATAGCCCCCCCCCCGGACCCCATAGAGGGGGTACCCCCCCTCTACACTCCTCCGCATGGAAGACTGTACATACTTCTAGGGTGTAAATACTTCATGGGGTATACATACGGCTGAAAGTAAAATACTTCTGAATCAGGAAGATAATCAGGCTCCACAACCAACAAATCGGATGCAGTCTGCGGTTAGACATGGATCGTTGGAAAACACAATTTGAGGGTTTCATAATAATTTTTATTCGCTAGAGATCTGTCAAGAGCAGGGTTGGAATTTGATGGGAAAAATGCCCATCATGGGGTATTTTTCCCGTATTTTACATTTAAATTTTTGTGGTTGTCGTCTACTGAAATGAGCATCAAAATTGAGAGAACGTATTTATGAAGGGTCATAATTTTATAAAACGTCATTAATTTCAGAGTATGGTTATGCGTTGTTGGAGCTTGGATTGATATGAGCTTGATTGATATGTCATGTTTGACAGTCTGAATGGATGGTAGAGGTGATAGCCTGGTAGGTAATGAGGATTAGCATGCACAGGTGATGAAGCTACCCACAAGTATATGTCTAACTTATTATTCTTATTAGAGAAGCATATTATTCTAGCAACAACCGAAAAATAGTTGGTACCACCCTTTTGGGATTCACATTACATAAAGCAGTGGTTATGGAATGGTCCCCATATGTAGTAGATCCATTTTGAGTTCCAACATCAAAGCTAGCAGCTTCAAATCCAAAAGTGAAGGTAGAGGCACGCACAAAGACAATGGAGCGATAGAGGAGTCGAGTCAATCTATGTCTGAGTCGTGTTGACGGGCGAAACTGTCCGTCCGTCAACTGAGAGAGTGGAACCGGTCCGGGGTTGTCTAAATAACCCAAGCCGTTTGAAATGGACCACCCTGATGGGTTTAACGGCTCCGTTGGCCGCTCTAAGGTCTCCTAAGAAAACCAAAGAGAAAACTGATCTGAACTAACTAATCTAACTAAACTAATATACTAATCTAATTAAAACAAATTACTAAATGGAATTAAAACTAAATCTAACTATTCTAACTATTATATATAATCGACTAACTACTATTATAATAATTCAAATCAGTTATCTAATTATCAGTTATAATATTTCTTATTCACAAATATACCTTATAAACAATCTACAGATTTAATTAAAACCTGCAAAACTCATGTATTTTCTGCCCTAAGACAGCCAGGAATCTTTTTTTTTTTTTTTTAATTATGAAAAGGAAATAAAACTACTGAAATTAAACGATCTAATACAAATTTATCTATAATTATATCTAAATTAAACTACTTAATGAAAACAGTAAGCAGAAGACTAATTGACCTGGAAATGCTCCAAGTCTACCCTGTGTATGATAACTTGTAAGCTGTTCGGAGGAGGGAAACTCACACCGGTTAGTCCGTATGCTTCTTGTAAACGATCAGCTATGCTGCTCCTTGAAGTATTTTACAGGACAAACAAGACATAAAAGAAAATCATAACAATCTCATGATCATAAATTCCTGCAATCAGGGAAACCTATTATGCAGAAAACTTATATATAACAATTCAATTTATGAAGAAGATAAAACTATCATTCACAAAATGAATGAACAATTGTTATGTCTTTTATCTATTTGGAAGAAACAAGATATGGGTGACAATGATTAAACTTATATCATTTGCACATGATTTAGATAGCTAAAGTAATCATAAACCATAAACAAAGTGATATACAAAACATGAAACAAAATTCAGATATATTGAAAAGCTAAAGCTATGAAAAAACATCAATTCTGCTCTAGTCTGTATTAGAGATCCATATCCTTGTTCTCCCACGAATGAGGATGAACATTATTACAAAAATCATAAGTATATATAGGTCTCTTCACAAGGTAAAACTTCATTGTGGATAATATCAAATAGTTTTACATAATCTGGGAGATATCCCAAAATCACCTAAACTAAGAAAATAAAATGCAAGTGAAATCTGTAAAACATCCCCTAACTACTCATTATCTCTAATGCCAATTCGAATTTACCTGCAATAGATCAAAAACAACCAACTAGAAAGATATTTTATTAAGAAAACAATAAAAAATTGATTTCACAGACTTAGCTACAGAATCTTCTGATTCTGTAGCTAGTCAAGAATAGCAAACAGGACCAGATATCAATCAAATCAAATCAAATCCAATCATCTTTTAATAATTATCAAAAACGAATTACTAATGATTCAATTGAAATTATCATTCAAAACAATCTCAAAATGAATGCAATCGAAACAGAGTAAAGGATGCTCTGTTTTCAATTACCATAAAACATGGTCAAACCTTGACAGGCCTGTTTCGTATCAAACGAAATTAAGCAGTGAATTCAGTCATATGAGATACGATATAATCAATACAACCATAATCGAACAGAATTGTAATCATATAAGGTATGATATGCCACAAAAAAAATTATAATCGATACAATTGAACACAAAATAGATTTGTTACAGTTGTAACGATATACATAAAATTCATGTCATTTCAATCAACAGTAAAGATAGGCAGGCTGTAGCGATTATGCATAAGATTCATCCTGTTTTAATGAAATACCAATATGGGAAAACTGTTACAATATAGTCAAAACGAAAGTGCATAACAATATTAACCATCTTTGCAATTTTTTAGATCGTTGGGCGTTACATAGTGAAAATTCAACAGCAGTAATAACCATAAGCTGGGCAGCAATCAAATAAAATCGGGCTTGAGTCAAACATAGAATAACTCGTTACCCTGGGCATGACTATTTTCGTTTTACAAATCCATTCGTAACTGAATATCCACTGTCATTCCAATTCAAATGATAACAGGGTCGTCGGGCCACAACGAAATGACTGGCTGGGACTTGCATGACTGTTACGATTTGTATCAATTCACGATATAAAACAAAACCCTTTTTTAAACAAAATCCAAACTGTATCCAGGCTGGTCAAAGACATATGTAAATAAAATTGTAACAGATAACCATGTGTATCATAACCAATTCAGATCGCGACATAGATTGTGTTCCAAAATTTGAAATGCAAAACAACTTGTGGCTATAATGGATATAGTGACTTTAATTAGCAACAGGGCATTCAATTGAAACCAAATTAAAACAATCAAAACCATACTATGATTCAATCAAATCAAAATCCAATCCAATCAAAGCTAAAAATGGGAAAACGACATTCGATCTTATCAAAACGAAACTATGTACAATAACGCATGTTTATGTGACAAAGCCAAAATCATGCTGTAAACAGAGCTATTCAAAACAAATTTGAATCGTTATATAAACTCATACTATTTACAAAAATGATTGATATTACACTTACCTGTGTGGCGATGGGATAGCTTCACAGGTGAGAGGGAGTTCTGAAAGACAGATCTAAGGAAATGCATACAGACTCAGAACGCATGTTCCCGCCATTGGAAAATTGACCTGGAAAACGAGAGCTAGATCTCTGTAGCCACTCAATTTCTGAGGAAATCGCCTGCGAAGAGGGTAAAGGAGCTAAAAACGGTTATGGGTTTTCAACGGTTTGAGCTAATTCAAATCCCTTTGCCCAGAATCGCTCACGCAAAAAACGTGACTCTGGGGGCAATTACGGGGCAAACTTTTCTGGCAAAATGAAACCAACACCAACTCTGAAAACCATGAGGGTTCAATTTTCCCTTAAGGAGCTAGGAGATAACACATAGTGAGCTAGGCTAAGGGACAAGGGTTTGAACAGATTAGGCTCAGAGATTTTCCCAAAAATTAACAGAGGTAACCCTGGTAAGGAGGCAAGCATTAATGCAAAGTGTGCGGGGGTGGTAGAGTTGTTTACCGCCATGCAGACCAATAGTGGTCGCAGTACAACCACCAATATGGCTATTCAAATCGTAATGATGGATTATCTATTAAGTCATGTGTACAACTAATCAAAATCCAACCAATACACGCCAGCACTATCATAGTGTTCAAAACATTCATCGTATAGGTTAACACCAAAATTATATATGCGCCCATGTATCAATCATCATTCAACCAAAGTGCCAAACCGAATTCAAATAGTCGACAAGCCTAAGTTTATGAAAATTATCATAAGGATTATATCATATATATAAAAATTAAATAAATCATAACCCCCATGTAGAATAAAAGATGAGGCAAGTCATAAAAAGTTTAAACCCAAATGCTCAACAACTTACAAAATCAATAGAATCAAGTTGTGCAATCAATATGAGCATGGTTCGAAAATCATGTTGCTTGGCTAACCTATGAAACAAATGACAAGTGTTATGCCATATAATCAACGTTACACCATAGTTTTAAACCATCAACGCTTAATTTGAAACCAATATGAAATGTTGAACATGCGCCGATGTATTGTGACAACTCATATTCATAGTTTAACCAATGTACAGATGGGTTTTCATATAATCAAAACATCGATAATTATGAAAACATAAACATGGGCATTAAATTATAAAGAAAGGTATATATAAAAGTTTTAATCATAACACCCATGTATCTTATGAAACCAAAGGTTAAATGAATGCAAGTCCAAATGCATTGCAAACCAAGCCACATAATAAATCGAAGCACGAGTACAGATTGAAAGATTCGCCAACTAGGTAATGATAAGTGTAATGTAAGCGCAAAGGGCATATCAATCAGAAGGATGACAACAGTTCAAACAATGATTCTAATGTGACTTTGAAGGACTAAGATTTCATGCTTACAGTCGTGAAAACAAAACGAAGATAGGCGTGCGAAAAGGCGCAAAGAATAAAAAGCGTCATTCATTTGAAAATTGCGACAGAAAATCGATGTTTGCGAAACATTGGTGTAGGCAGCTAATGAGACAATGGAAAAAATTGAATTGGCTGCCAACAATGGCGACACACTGGTAGAAGCAGTGATCTCTGCCGAAAGGAACAAATTCAGATTAGGACAGCCAAAAAAATTTCAACTCAAAAATAACAACCAGAAAATCATACTAACATCATCATTCACCATCTTTTCCAGCGATGTCTTAAAAGATGAAACTAATAACAGTCTTAAGATCAGCAAGTCGCGATATTAATGATAAAATCTTCAATACTGTTGGCATGGCCACTGCTGCCAGCAGGCGTCCATAGCCTCGACAGGGTTGCCATTTAACCCACTCGGACGTCTGTATCCTGTCAAGAAGTTCTAGATTAGAATAAAGGACTTTAAAAGAGGTTTCTTATAATTTTGCAGATTTTCATTTACTCGACATTGCTTCGCTGCCAACGGGCCTGTTCAGTACCCCGGCGAAGTTGTCTTGGCACCATGCTTGCATTTACCCGCTGCCAGCGGACCTGTTCAGTATCCCGGTGGGTTTACAAACACTTCCCATAGCTCTTATTAATATTTTTATTTTGTTTTTCTTTTATAGATAGCTGAGCGGGGTGACGCTGAAAAATCTTGGTATTTTATCATATTTTTCAGACCTCATCAGAAAATTTTTTGATACTGTCCTTTATTTAGCTCCAGAAATGTTTTATTTCTAAAACAACTTACTCTGACAGGGAGACATCCTTTTGAGTCATTCCTTTACGGAAAAGGGACAGCGTGAAAAGATAAAGATGATCATGACAAACTTCACTCAGAGATTGAAATTAGTAAACTTTTTTCAAACAAAATTTTCCAACATGTGTATCATTTTTAGAAATATGTCACTGATGTTCGTACAACTTTTCAGAAGTTATTTCAGCGAAGAGTTTTTTTCTCATGGTCTTTGTCTGAATGGCTCAGTGCACAGGCATGCATATGTTTCAAAAACACACCAAACTAATCATTCAAATCAAAATCAAAACGAAAACAAAGGAAAAAATAAAAACAAAAGGAAATATTTACATAATATACAAGGATAGAAATCAGGCAAAGTATCTTTTCAGGGCTTGGCCATTCACCGGATAGGTGTCAAGCTTCTCTTCAAGATTCTGCAAACGAAAGGAACTAGGACCCAACTTTTCAGCAATAAAAAATGGCCCAAGCCACAAATTTTGAAACTTGGTGTGTTCACCCTTCCCTTCGTGCGGTTTGTCCCACTTTAAGACGAGATCGCCTACTTCAAAATTTCTATCAAAAGCAGAATTAGAATCAAACCAGCTTTTAATCAGTTGTTGATGTTGATCTAGTTTACGCTTGGCTTGGTTCTTACTTCTTCTAACTTCATCAAAGCGTTAATACGGCTTTCTAAAGGGGGACATTCTTCTTCTAGAAATTTTTGTGACAATTGGAGCGAAGGAAGAAGAATATGAGGTGGCAAAATGGCTTCTCTGCCATAAACGAGGAAAAATGGGGAGTTACCTATAGCGGCTTTGGGTGTTACCCTATCAGCCCACAGTGCATTAAGTAGTGTGTTGTGCCAGTTCTTGTAATTTTCAGCCACGGTTCTCTTGATAATTTTGATCAAGTTCTTGTTTGTTGATTCTGCTAAGCCGTTGCCCTGGGGGTAATAACTAGCAGAGCACTTCAGCTTTATTCCTTTTTCTAAGGCGAACTCACTCATCTCACGAGAGGAAAAGTATGAAGCGTTATCAAAGACTAAACAATCACGGATACCAAAACGGGTGATGATATTCGAGTTTAGAAAAGCGATCACCTGACTTGTATTAACAGTTTTTAGCGCGGCGGCTTCAGACCATCGAGTAAAGTAATCAGTGGCTGTCACAATATATTTGTGTTGTTGTGAGGATGGAGGGTTAATAGGACCAATGATATCAAGGCCCCATTGCTGGAAAGGAGAATCGACTGAAACGGGTTGCAAGGGGAAAGCTGGTTTTTGCAATCGCCCTGATGCTTTCTGACAAATGATGCATTTACGGCACAAGGCATAGGCGTCTCTAAAAAGCGTTGGCCAGTAATAACCGTCTCTTAAAACTTTATGAGCAGTGGTATCGCCACCGAAGTGACAACCAGCTTCTCCTACATGCAACTCAAGCAAGACTCTTTCTGCTTCGTCTTTTTCAAGACAACGCATGAGTATGCCATCGAAATTCTGACGAAACAGTGTACCGTTAACTAGATGAAAGGAGGCAGACTTTAGTCTCAACGCTCTTCTCTTGGCAGGGTCAAGGTGACAGGGTGCTGATCCATTTTGAAGACAGTGTCTAATATCATCGTACCAAGGACTTACTAGGTTCTGTGTACAACAAATCAAACTTTGATCACGTTGTTCTAGGTCTGACGTATCGCTATCTTCTTATTGTTCAGTTTCTGAATCAACTACCAACTTACACAACCCTTGGCCTCTCACGATCTGAGCTGGAGTGATTTCTAAGTCATACTCCTGCAAGGAAGTGACCCAGTTGGCTCTTTTCTCTCCTAACACTTTTTGCACTAACAAGTTCCTTACGACAGGGTAGGGGACAATGACCTTCGTCCTTGACTTCAATAGATAAGACCGGAAATGCTTAACTGCCTTGAAGACAGCGTAGGCTTGCCGATCGACCGCTGGGTAATTAAGTTCAGCACCTTTGAAAGCAGAGCTCATAAAGGTGATGGGTACTTCGTTGTTCTCGTAATTCTTCTGAGTTAGGACTATGGCATAGGAACGATCAGAGGCAAAAGTATAGAGTGTAAAGTCTTGAGAGAAATCAGGGATCATGAGAGACGGAGCTTCTATTATGGCCTTCTTTATAGCGTTGAAAGCTTGGTTTTCCACGGGTCCCCAGCGATATTGGGTGTCTTTCTTAATCAGGTTTTGGAGAGGCTTGACCATTTCGGAGAAACTGGGGACAAATCTTCTCACAAAATTAATCTGGCCAAGGAAAGACTGCATGGATTTCTTGGAGGTAGGTGGGGGAAGTTTGGCGATGACTTGGGTCCTCTCGGGGTCAATAATCATTCCATCACTAGACACAATGAATCCTGGTAGTTTACCTTGTTCTACTGCAAAGATGGATTTCTTGGGGTTCAGAGAGATGTCGTATTTACGACATCGTAGCAGAACGGCTCGTAAGTGATCTAGATGATCGTTTTTGTTTTTAGAGTAAACGGTCACATCATCTAAGTAGACTACTATGGAGTGATTGATCAAGCCTCGGAAAGCAATATCGATTGCTCTCTGAAAGGTAGCACCAGCATTAATCAATCCAAAGGGCATTTTACGATAAGCATAAGTGCCCCACGAGGTACGGAAGGTAGTTTTTAATTGGTCTGATGGAGACATTAAGACTTGGTTGTATCCAGAGAAACCATCCAACAAGGATAGCCTCTCGAAACCAGATACTTGTTGAAGTATCTGTTCCATGGGAGGGACAGGATAATTATCTTTATCAGACGCTTTGTTGAGGTTGCGGAAATCGACACAAAGTCGAATTTCCCCGTTTTTCTTCCGCACTGGGACGAGGTTGGATACCCATTGAGTGTGTCGAACAGGAAAAATTATTTTAGCACTTAGGAGTTTATTTAATTCTTTTTGTACGGTCGGTTCTAGTTTAGGATGCATTTTCCTTAGTTTCTGTTGGAAGGGTAAGATTTGAGGCTTCATTGGGATGACATGTTGTATAATATTAGGATCAAACGTTTTAAGATCTTCGTAAGTCCAAGCAAAGACATCCTTGAATTCTTTAAATAATTTAACAAACGCATCTTTTTCTTGTCTAGAACATCCCAAGCCTAAGTTGATACACTGAGGATTTTCACTAGTCCCTAAATTGACTTTTTCATAAGACAATGAGGAACTGTTGGTTTTACAATTGACCATCTTTTTAAATTTATCTTCAAAATCATAAAACTTTTCTAGTCTAACAACAGATTTGGGTAAGGAATTTACCATGTCCGATAGAGCTTCAGGAGATTTCGGATTAGGTATTACCGTAAAGTCATGCAAATCGTCGTCGTGTGTTTGCTCATCTATCACAGCACCTTGAAAGGTTTCCTCCATGTGCAGAAAGTTAATGATTTGATGATCATCGTCAAACACTCTCCAGTTTGTGATATTGTCAGGAACAGATGGTCGAAACAATAGCTCCACGGAGAATGCGTTTGGAGATAAGCCTTCTGCAGGAAGAAATTTAGAGGCAACATTAGCAAGTAGATCTGCTTCAGCATTATTTAATCTAGGGATGGAACTTATATTAAAAGCAGAAAATTTGTTTATTAAACTCCATACCTCAGACTGGTAACATTTGATATGCGGGGTAAGACAATGTATAGAATTTCTCACCTACCTGACCACTATCTCAGAGTCTTCGAATACAATTAGATTTTGAATGTGCGTGTCCAATGCTTTTCTGAGACCTTGTAATAAAGCCTCATATTCTGCAATATTGTTAGTACATTCAAATTCTAATCTACAAGCCAATAATGTTTTGTTACCTGCCAGATCAATAATGATGCAGCCTACACCAGCTCCTTCTTTAGACTTGGAACCATCGAAATATAAAGACCAAATTTGATTTTCATCGGGCTCACAGGACTGTTGGATAGAAGCTGTTGGTTGTGTACATGCTATGATCTCGGATTGTTGTTGCGAATTGTTGATAGGTGAAACTTCAGCCATGAAGTTTCCAAAGAAGGTGTCCATCCCTTGGACTTCAGGCGAATCCGTCGGAGGTGTATATGGTTCATTGGATTCGTTCAAGTCTGTTACCGTGAACTTGAGGTAACGTTCACGATTCACCCTGATCTTGTTGGGCTTGCCGTTTTCTGGAAGCCATAAGTGAGACCAGTCTGTTGCGAAGTAACCATGTAGCTGCTCCGACCAGTCCCTGCTCAAAAACATACCATACACTTCTGGAATATCCACCACAATTATATCAATAACCTGATGAACCTTTGGGTTAGACGATAATCTAATCAATACATTTTTCAGTTCGCCTATAACTTTAACATCTGTTCGATCAAGTTGTATGATTTTCAAAGAAGATGGTTCTACTTCAGCGTTAATCTTTTGGCAGACTGACCAAGGCATCACATTTGACGATGCTCCTGAGTCAAACATACAATTATGCACATTTCTATTAAAGATTTCGAAAGTTAAAAGAAAAGGAGGTACATTCTTGCAAGTATTTAGAGATGTAGCTTGTGGTTTCTTACTCGCATTTTCTAATGCTACTTTATCTACACTATTTACATTATTCACATTATTATTTACAGGAGTTACAGGAAGGCTTCCTTTGTCTTGAGGATCAGGATTATTTTTTGTGGAAGTCTTATACGGAACTTTGCTTTGCACAACCTTATTACCGTTTGAATTACCATTCTTGCCATTGTCTAAAATATTTTGCAACATCTTCTGTAACAAAAATGGAAATTTCAACAACTCATAAATAGAAATGTTAGCCCTTAATTTTTTAAGATCTTCAACAACATCATAATCTAATTTAGGGCTAGCATAACTTTGTTTAGTTTCTACTGATTTAGATGGCTTAGGGGGGGAAGTTGTAGTGTTCTCGGCAGGAGGTTTACTTGTTGTCTTACTCCTAGTGTTATAAGGGTGAACAGTCTCGAAGTTGGCTTGAAAGATACTATCCGAGAAATGTCCAAAGATATTTGGAGAAGACTCTTCTTCTTCTTCTTGAGAAGGGTAATATGTAAACCCAAAATGTCAAAAAAAAATTGTTTGACGAGTAAAAGTGAATTCAAATTCCACCCTTGGCCAAGAGTCATTGTCGATTCACTAAGGGCCAAGGAAGTTGTTACATTAGCTTAGAGCCACCAATGTCATTCCTTTTGGTGGAATTCCAAACCCTAACTACTGTCAAGAGTCTCAGTAAAGAAATTTTCGGGAAATAACCATATTTGCAAAATAAGGTGCTAAAATTTTCTTATGCTTGATGCTCTGTGTGTGGCGGTATATGCAAAGTATATATTGAAGGAAAATTGAGGTTATCCTGCATTCAAGAAAAAATAATGAATTGAAGTTCATATACTTTTATTTGGCATGCAATTTTATTTTGCATGAGTGTATATGGAAAGTATATATTGAAGGAAAATTGAGGATATCTTGCATTCAAGACAAAATAATGGATTGAAGTTCATATACTTTTATTTGGCATGAAATTTTATTTTTTATGAGAGTTTCTTTATGCATATATATATGGTAATTACTTACATTCATGGTTTCTCCTTTTATGGGTGTATATGAAGAGTATTCATTAAATGGTAATAGGTTAAGGGTTGAGATCGTATTGAGTGTATACTTGGAGATTTGTGAGTAAACTCAAAACTCTTGTATAGTTTTCGAGTTTTTCCTTTGTCTTTTATTTCTTCGACCACAGATCCCAATTCTCATAGGGAAGAATTATTAAGTTTGAGCAATCAAAATGAGAACATTATTACATTCTCAGAATGTTTGGGATCTTGTAGTTCATGGATATACATAACTAGTTGATCATATAGTTGAGAAAGGCTTGATGAATGCCCAAAAGAATCAGTTCAAAGAGAGTATAAAGAAGGATGCTAAGGCACTCTATGTCATCCAAAATGGCTTGGATGAAAGTATATTTACCAAGATCTCAGTAACATGATTCTTATAGACAACGTGGGACATCTTAGAGACCAACTAGCAAGGGATTACCAAGGTAAATACAATCAAGTTGCAGACATTATGAATAATTTTTGGGAATCTGAAGATGAAGGAGTTAGAGTCACTAGACGAGTACATGATCCAAGTCATGAACATAGTAAATCAATTAAGGATGAATGGTGAAAAGATTCCAAATGAGAGAGTGGTAGAGAAGGTTCTTAGAACCTTTCCTAAGAAGTTTGATGCAATGGTTATAGCCATTGAAGAGTCTAAGGACTTGACACAACTATCAGTGGATGAGTTGTGGGGATCCTTGTTATCCCATGAATCCAGAATGAATATATATGATAATTCATTGGCAAAATCATTTAGATCTCAAGTTTCGATCTTAATAGGTAGAGGGGGATCAAGGTCAAGAGGCAGGGGTAGGAGAAACAAATTCAAAAACCAAAGAGATGGTTTAGAACAAGAAAGGAGACCATATGTAAATTCTCATAGATTAAGGGGGAGTAGTAATAGAAGCTCACGACAAAATCAGAGGTACAAAAAATACAAAGTTAAATGTTTTTACTATAATAAGATGGGTCGTTATGCATATCAATGTAGGAAGAAGAAGGTTGACCTTAGTAGAAAAAATGAAAACTATTCTAATACTTCTGAGAACTATGAAGACTCCTTATCCCTTACTTGTCATGATTCTCAAGAGACTTCTAATGATATTTGGCCTTTAGATAATGGGTGTAGCATTCATATGATAGGAGACAAAAGCTTAATTGAAAATCTAGATGACTTAGTAAGGAGTGAAGTCAAGTTGGGGTCATGCAATATTATAAAAGTCATGGGAAAAGGAATGGTCAACATCCATACCAAATAAGGTTAGAAGAGGCACATACCAGATGTGCATTATGCCCCAAGTTTGAAACATAATCTTATTAGTGTTGGCCAACTTACTTAAAAGGGATATAATATAATATTTAAGGGAAATGATAGCTTCATATATGATAAACCACCCTATAAGATTTTGATTGCTAGGGTGAAGATGATAAATATTAGAATCTATCCTCTTTCCATGAATTATGATATACAAGATGTCTCATTTGCCCAAAAGGAAACATGTTTGGATGATTTTTGGTTGTGCCATTTCAGATTTGGTTATCTACATTTTGGTGGTCTAAAACTATTGCAACAGAAAAAGATGGTTGAAGGTTAGATTCCCAGTCAAGAGCCCTCTATTTCATGTGAGAGTTTCATTCTAGCAAAGAAGCACAGGGAAAAGTTTCCTAGATGGGTGTCTTATAGAGAAAAGACACAATTGGAGCTAGTTCTTACAAATCTATGTGGTCCAATGCATACCCAATCACTATCAGGAAGTTGCTACTTCCTAACCTTCAAATATTATTACAACAAAAATACTTGGGTGTACTTTCTTGCAAAGAAATCATAAAATTTTGACAAGTTCAGAGAATTCAAGGCAATGGTGGAGAAGCAAAGTGGTCATCATATTAAAGTGTTAAGATCAGGAAAAGGAGGTGAATATGATTCAAATGTTTTTCATGATTTTTTCAAGAAACATGGGATCAAAAGAAAATTTACAACAAGGTATACACCTCAACAAAATGGTGTAGCTGAAAGGAAAGAAAAAAACATTATGAATATGGCTAGAAGTATGTTGAAAGAAAACCATCTATCAAATCATTTTTGGGGAGAAGGAATGGCTTGCTCTATTTATGTTTTGAACATATCTCCTACTAAAAGTGTGAAGAACAAAGTTCCACAAGAAGCATGGACATGTATGAGTTGCAATGTAGCACAATTTAGAGTATTTGGTTGTGTGGCATATGCTCATGTGCCTAAAGAGTTAAGGAGGAAGTTAGATGGAAAAAGTGAAAAATGTATCTTTCTTAGGTGCAGTGACTAGTCCAAGGCATATAAATTGTATAATCCAATGACAAATAAGATTATAATCAATAGGGATGTTGAATTCGAAGAAAATGAAGCATGGGATGGAAGCATAGAGAAGACTATATCAGTTGGAGTAGTAATACCTCAAGAAGAAGATGAAGTCGAGGAGAATATTTCACAAGGTCGACATCAAGGTTTGGAAACCCAATCACCAATAATAGATACTCCAACAAGGACTCCAAGAAATTTGTTCAAGGTGAGTCATCTAGCCTAATAGCCATTCTACTCCTACTTCTCAATCATTCAGTGCATACGATCCTACAATTATCTCTCTAAGGTATAGGAAGACTAGACGTTCAAGATAAATATAGGAAGATCTAGATTTGCATTCAAATTTTGCATTGTTTTCTTGTCAACCTGCATATTTTGAAGAAGCAATTAAAGAAC
>ML800103.1:177425-196151 GCA_009831015.1 Picea engelmannii
TAGGAGGTATAATTACAACTAATGGCCTAAAGCCGACATAAATAAAATAACATTACTAATATAATATGCCCCAATTAAGGGGTAATGAGCCAATATTAGGGCTTAACATGCCCCTCCCCTTGAGACAAGTGTTGTCCGCAACGATTAAGTAACTCTGGATGCTTCTGTATAAAAGACTCATCTTCCCAAGTGGAATCTTTAGCCAGTAGTTTCCTCCATGTTAAGCTTTGATACCATATGTTAAGAACTAAATATCAATATAGCATAGAAAAACCACAGAAAAAGTACTCAACGCCTTGAAAAAGAGATAATTTCATATAATAAGCCTCTTCGAGGGGGCAACCTCCTTTTAACCCACTTAAATGTTCAAGTACAAGATGATTCAAAATGAAAATGTCTCCTTGGTATATATAGGATACTAGGAGGTATAATTACAACTAATGGCCTAAAGCCGACATAAATAAAATAATATTACTAATACAATATGCCCCAATTAAGGGGTAATGAGCCAATATTAGATCTTAACACTCATAGAAGTGGATTCAATGACACCATAAGCCATGAAGTAACCTCGATATGTACCACTATAACACTTACTCTTAAAGGGTTCTTTTCTTTCATGCTTCCCTCGTGACATATCCCTGTACTTAGGTATTTTCTTTCACCATTTTGGGTGGCACACCTAATAGGGTTTGATCAAGGTCCTCCCATATTCAAACTTGGCAACTTACACAAAGTCTTGAGCTAATGTGAAATTTGAAGGGGATACTTGATGTGAAATTTTTATGTGGCTTATATCTTAAGTAATAGCTTAATTTGTATGATCAAAGGACTGGTATATAGACCTATGAACCTTGGATTTACTTGATTTCATACTTTGTTTTGATTTGGATTTCCTTAACATGTTACTTTGAAGGATGCCCCAATATTTCACCAAGGATGTTGTGTCTTTATTGCAGGATATGACATCTGTGATGTAGATAATTGAGTCACCCAATGGGTTGACACACTCAGATATTGTCTCTCACATCTTCTGGACCTTTGACAATGGGAAAATGGGCTTGTTTATGCTAGATATGGTCATGGTGACAGAGAGATGGGAAAGAATACCACACACTAGGCTCTATAGCCTAGAGACTATCATGCATTGGATGGAGGACTGCACTGGGAGATGATTGCATGACACACATCCTCCTTGGATTCCATCCTTTACACCTTGGATGCTAGGAATTTAGATGATGATGTCATGCTATAGTTTGATGGAGATGATGGGGTTTGTTGCCACTTGGACACCATGTGATGACTTGGGATGTAGCATGGCATGCTCCCATCATGATTTCACCTTGGACAATGACACATGGCCTTGGAGAGGCCCTCCTAGTCCATTCAAGGCTTCATATCACCACACAGGTAACCATTATTGTCTTATTTCCATAATTTATCATTTGTAGAGGGTAATTTGAGGATTTAGACTCACTTGTAAGATGAATTGTTGAAATTTTGTGAATAATTGAGCACTAGGGTTACCTTATAAATAAGTATAACACTCCATCTTATTTTCATGATCACTTTCTTTCACACTTATGGGTGGAGAACTCTAGAATTTTTTTCTATATTTCTCTTTTGTCTCTTGGATCTAGTGCACTACTCTTGGAAGATGATAATTTTGTGGATGGTTTGTTTCCTTTGATGATATCTTGTTGTAACTTGGGTTTCTCTTGGCATAAATATTTATGAAAGTAATTAATTTTCTTTAAGATAATATTCTTTCTCATGGTATAATGTGATAATTGATTTCTTATTGCATGCTACTATGTTTGGTAAAATCCTAGGTAAGAGACATAAGTCTTTATTTCCTTTAATACTTTTGTTTGTCCAAGATTGGTCAAAGCATTAAGAGACCTAGTCTCTTGCTAATATTCACATGCTTAAGGCCCAAGAAGTTTTTCACCTTAAGGTTTTGATCTTTGACCTAGGTCATCTAGAAGAGGGAAAACAACATCTAGGGCCCAACAAGCTTTGCATACTAGAAATCATTTTCTTGAAGGTTTAGTCCTAGGGTTGATCCAAAAATGATATGTTTTACTGACAAATTACAAGTTAAGTTTAATGTACTTTATGCATCGGATTGATAAGAATGTGAAACACATAAAACTCATTAACTGGTTGCAGAATAATACTTATTACTTTTAGTTGATGCTTATAAGTGATTAAAGAGATCATATATCATAAACCATGTTGCAAATTAATAGAAGATAAAAAAAACCTACAATAAGAAATAGAGACAAGAACTTGTTAACGGAGTTCACCAATCGTTGGCTATGTCTCCAGGCCTGCTTCCAAGTGGAGGACCTCTTTATTGCTCTTTAAATGCTCAAATTCTCTTTACATTGGCTCTTTGTTGTTACAAAACATGCTTCATATCTGCTGTGAAAGATCTCCTTTCTCAGATACATGCATGCCTCATCAAATTCCTCTCAACAACATGAGAAAAATGCCTCTCAAAACATGAAAAATGGCCAAAAATACAAGTTGCTCCTCAAAATCCCTACATCAAAAAGTTACCCTCAATCTTCAAAAAGCCTGGTTTATATAGTTTTTATGCTCAAAAAGTGAATCCCCACTTCCCCTGAAGATCTTGTCTCTTTTTGGGATCAAATCTCCCTCCAAATGGCCAAAATATCCTCAAAAAACCAATTTCGATCCAAAAATCAGGCATAAATCAATTAAAAATTGAATAAACATAGGTAAAAAACCCACTTTAGCAAAATATATGGGATAAGCCCCCAAAACTAGGCACACCCCCCCTCAAATATGGTCATATGCACTTAATATGGCCGAGAGCTAGTCCAAAGGGCTAAGCGCTGGCCCTAACCTTGTGCTAGCTCTTGGATTCGTGGTCATATGTTGTTTTTTTATAGGACAATGTCCCTTCCCATGCACCAAGACCGTGGTTCCAACCCCGTATTAAAAGGTGGAGGGTGCCATAAGTTGCGCATTGCTGGTTTAGTAAGGTGCTCGTGCCCTTTTGTTGATCAATGGTCACATTCAAGGATGTAACCATGGATTGGGGCTTAGCCCCAACCCTTTTCCTCCCCAGATATTATTACTTGGGATTTTAAATATATTTAAATGTGTTTCATGTAAAAAGAAACACTTATAGTGCATTTCCGTTTGGTCATTCCCCAAAGTGTTTTCCTCCTATCAATAGGTCGCAGGTTCCATTCTCATGAATTACAAATTTTCTTAACAAAGCCACCAACGATGGGGTACCACGTGGCACCTCCACATTAAACCAACCCCCTACCATGTGTCAAGTATCTATTGGCCAATGTCTACATCATCTACCTAATCAGTTGTGCTGCCACATGTCATCACCTGCCTTTGCCACGTCAGCATATTGAAATTATCTTGGTGATGTCCTGCTGACGTTAGCATTGACTTTTTGCCAGTTTGACCTTTGATTTTTTAGTTGTTTCATAATCTGATCAGAGTGTGATAATGCTTTCATACGAAGCCTGTTTGAGAAATTAAATATATGGTCGGAATCAGCGCGATGATCCAGTTACAATGGAATTGGTTTCATTCAATTCCGAGAACTTTCATTTTTGAGCATTTTCTAGACCGAGGGAACCTCCTAGATCATTCCTCCCCACTTGGAATCTTTTCGACCACAAAAAGTCTACTTTTACTCAGGTAAGAAGTGAGGGTACTGCCTCCCCACTTTTCCTATATCATCCATCCTCTCTACTGGGACAATGATCACCTAACTAATCACAACAAACATAAAAACTGAGATAACATTGTTTATCAAAGTAATCATCTCATTTATCGCATAATCACCTACATTCTTTGTCGCATTTTGCAGCCATACACCACTGAATAACAGCAAATGAAACAACAATATTGAGTATGCAAATGAAAATGACAAAACATGCTTCCTCTTCTGCAAAGGAACAATAATCAAAGTATGCAGCTGAACCTCATGTTGTACCTCTGGTGACACTTCATGACTGTTAGAAACATACAGAATCATCTCATGTTTAGCATCACTAACTTTTGGATTTATTACAGACATAAGTGTTATGCTTTTGCTTGCATTTAACATTATTTTTAACTGCCCTGTAGCTGCAAAAGATCTGACAGCTTTCATGCTATGAGCACGAACAATGTACTCTTTCCCATCTTTCTTGAAGCAATATTTATTTTCCTCCCTGTAGAATATGGCTTTTCTATCATAAAGGTATGGGCTTCCCAAGACAATTCCACATATGTCCAGTGGCACTATATTAATCTCTACTTCATCAACATAATTAGAAGTGATTGCAAACTTAATTTTACATTGTTTGGTTACTTGTAAATTATTATCACCACATATCCATCCCAATGCATATGGTTTCGGATGTGACTTAGTTTCAAGTCCCAAGTTATTTACAACATCTTCACTTATTATATTGGATTGTGATCCAATGTCTACAAGAGTATCAACTTTAACATTATTTGTTATGACCCTTATGTGGAAAAGTTCACTCTTTTTACACTCATCATTTACAACAACTGAATTAGAAGAGCTAGTACTTGCAACATAATTTATACCTCGGATTCCCATAACTACAACCTTTGTCTCATCACTGGAATCTGATCCAAGATCCACTTGAACTTTCACAGTTGTGGTATTCACCCTTCCTTGGTTGGCATACTTCTTTGGCTTCATCTCAGAATGTAGGATCCAACAATGATGTTCATCATGGCCTACTTTCTTGCAATGCTTGCAAGTAGGCTTCTCCTTTCTTGTTGTGGTTGCCCTCTTCTCTTTCTCTTTTCTTTTCCCTGAATCCTTTCTTTGCCAAGTATCTGTAGAAACACTATCACCAACATTCCCTTTACTTGATTCAATGTGAATGGCTTATACACATACTTAATCAAAGTTAGAAGGATTTAGCATAAGAATAGTGTTCTTGAGATAAGAATGTAAACCACCAATATATTTTAGGAGTGTCTCTTGTGTATATAAAGGAATACCCAAATTTAATTCTTTCTTACGAAATATTTGAGTATATTCTTGTACACTTTGACCTTTAGCTTGCCTTAAACTTTGTCAATTCATCATTTCTTGTTGCATGTATGCTAATGGATAAAATTGTTGCTTCAATGCAATAACAAAAACATTCCAGGAAGAGATTGTTTTACCACTTTTCTTGAGATCATCTTTAGTTTTTCTTTCCCACTGTATGAGAGTCGTGCCTCCCATTTTGAGACTTGAAATGTGGATCTTTGTTTCATCATCAACAATGCTTTTTATCCTGCAATAGACTTCTAACTGTCTAACCCAATTATCTAGCTTTTCTCCATCTAATTCACCTTCATAAGTGTGTAATTGAAACTTTACATCTAACTTGAATAAAGGCATATCAGAAGAATGATGAGTTTCTTTAGGTTGCTTATCCTTGGAGGGATGTACACTTGTTTCACTTGTAGATGACGAGGATGAAGGAGAAGAAGGTTCTGAAGGTCCACCACCTCCAACTCCTCCTTCTGCTCTTACTAAAGATTCACCTTATTCAACCTTTGGATTTCTTCCCTGTCCTCTTTCATGGTAAAGATCCTCTACCATGGATTTCATTAATTGAAATGACTCAAAGAAATCATCCTCAGATGCAAAAGGACCTAGTTTTCTCGGTGAAGACATCTCTTGTTTATGTGGTCTCCTTTGAATCTTTGTATTAAGAGCCTCTAGTTGGCCTTCTCCTCGCTTGAGTTTTGCTCTAGTGAGCATCCAATGATTGCAATTCCTGTCAAACCTTCAAAACCAAATTCTATGATACCATAAACTTGATCCAAAAAATGATAGGTTTTAATGACAAATTACAAGTTAAGTTTAATGTACTTTATGCATCGGATTGATAAGAATGTGAAACACATAAAACTCATTAACTGGTTGCGGAATAATACTTATTACTTTTACTTGATGCTTATAAGTGACTAAAGAGATCAACTATCATAAACCATGTTGCAAATTAAGAGAATATAACAACAACCAAGAATAATAAATAGAGACAAGAACTTATTAATGGAGTTCACCAATCGTTGGCTACGTCTCTAAGCCTGCTTCCAAGTGGAGGACCTCTTTATTGCTCTTTAAATTCTCAAATTCTCTTTAAATTGGCTCTTTTTTGTTACAAAACATGCTTCAGATCTGTTGTGCAAGACCTCCTTTCTCAGATACATACATGCCTCATCAAATTCCTCTCAATAACATGAGCAAAATGCCTCTCAAAACATGAGAAATGGCCAAAAATACAAGATCCTCCTCAAAATCCCGGCATCAAAAAGTTACGCTCAATCTTCAAAAATCCTAGTTTATATATTTTTTAGGATCAATAAGAGAAGCCCAACTTCCCTTGAAGATCTAGTCTCTTTTTGGGATCAAATCCCCCTCCAAATGGCCAAAATATCCTCAAAAAACCAATTATAGTCCAAAAATCAGGCATAAATCAATTAAAAATTGACTAAACATAGGTAAAAAACCCACTTTAGCAAAATATATGGGCTAATCCCCCAAAAATAGGTGCACACCCCCTCAAATATGGTCATATGCACTTAATATGGCCAAGCGCTAGCCCAAAGGGATAAGTGTTGGCCCTAACCTTGCGCTAGCTCCTGGATTCGTGGTCATATGCTGCTTTTTTATAGGACCGTGTCCCTTCCCATGCACCGAGCCCGTGGTTCTAGCCCCATATTAAAAGGTGGAGGGTGCCATAATTTGCGCGTGGGTGGTTTAGTAAGGCGCCCATGCCCTTTTGTTGATCAATGGTCACATTCAAGGATATAACCATAGGTTGGGCCTTAGCCCTAGCCCTTTTCCACCCCACATATTATTACTTGGCATTTTAAATATATTTAAATGTGTTTCATATAACAAGAAACACTTATGGTGAGTTGGCATTAGGTCATCCCCCAAAGTGCTTGCCTCCTATCAGCAAGTCGCGGGTTCCATTCTCATGAATTGCAATTTTTTTTAACAAAGCCACCAACGACGGGGTGCCACATGGCAGTGCACACCTGGGCCACATGGCACCTCCACATTAAGCCAACCCCCGACCACATGTCAAGTATCTATTGGCCTATGCCTGCATCATCTTCCCATTCAGTTGTGTTTCCACATGTCATCACCTGCCTCTACCACATCAACATCTTGAAATTAGCTTGGTGATGTCATGCTAACGTCATGCTGACATCAACATTGACTTGTTGCCAGTTTGACCTTTGACTTTTTAATTGTTTGAGAATCTAATCAAAGTGCTATAACTCTCGCATATGGAGACCATTTGAGAAAGTAAATATATGGCCAGAATCAATGCGACAATTCGGTCACAATGGCATTGGTTTCATTCAATTCCGAAAACTTTCATTTTTGAGCATTTTCTGGACCTTAGGGTTTGAACTTCATTATTCTATATTATATGAGTCTTTCTTCAAGTATTTCATAATTGACTCCATTTTCCCTAGAAAAGACAATGACACTAGTATAGAACCCTCCTTATGGTGAAAAGTACCTTTAGAATTAGCATTCTCTCTCAAAGTGATTTTACTAATGCTACTAACTCTAATTTTAGAAAACAATTGATATTTATTGTTGTTATAAACTTTTTCTACAACCACTAGGGTTTACTTTAATTGTTTCATATGTACTTGAATTAGTGGCTAAACTTACTCGAAATCATAGTCTAGCAATTGGACATTATTGTACATGTTGAAGGCTTAATTTCTATGTTCAATTGCCATACTTGTGAGCATTTTTCTTATTGTTGTTGCAAAACATTAATTGTTGTTATATATTATTTTACTGTTGTAATTTTGTAACAACCATTGAATTTATTGATTATCTAGTGTCTGAGAGGATATTAATGACTTCTATGACTTGGTAATTGATACATGAGAAATTTTCCTCTAGAAACAATATTGGTGATTAGACCCAGGGGGTCTTTGAAGTTACTAAGGGAGTGGGTTTCCTAAGTTTGAATAATTGTATTTTCCTATGAATTCTAGAAGAATTGCATATGATAGGGGTTGTTAAGTTGATATTGATTAAATAGAATTTGTCTTGTTTAAGCAGATCTCTAGAGTTTGTAATATTTAGAGAGATCTTTAGGTGTGTGTAGATCTATTGAGGATTTTTTGGATCTGAGAAATCCTTGGTTGAGATATTTTAGGATTTGAACCAAATTATGGTGTCATAATCGATTGTAATTATATATGTAAGCCTAAGAAAATTAAAAGGGATCTGGGACGTGGTTTGAGTTAGACAAAGAGAGGAGAATTAGAGGAGTGTGTAAGAGGCCAAGTGTGGCTTAAGGCCAACGAGAGACCAATTAAATGTAAATCAGGACAGGAAGATTGAATGTCTTATGTAAATTGTGTACAACAATTCATTAATAGAATTCTATGTTTATGGGCTCTTTGTGTTAGTGTGAGAGTGGATGTATTTCTCTTGTATCGATATCTATGTGAAATTAGTACAGTCCATATCAAACCTTCCATGAGTGTGTGCAGGTTATGCATCCCGAGAGGTTAAATATTATTACCAAAGAAGACGGATGGTGAGTGATCATCAATCATTAAAGAGATCAATGTATCCAATGCAAGAATGATCGGTTGAATTCATCGTGGAATCAATTTAAGATCATGGAAGAACATAAGTTAAGTTCCCGTTTGTGCACAAGTTGATTGAGGGCCGAATCCCTTCAGAGAAAAGAGTTCAAAAGCATTTAGTAGGTTTTGAGAAATAAGAATCGTCGAACCAAGGCAAAGAATCAATCATGATCATTGATTCATCAGACCAAGACTTTATTTCTATGTTTAAGGATTTAGATGACTGAGATTAGATCTGGAGTAGATCTCTTCTAGATCAATGACCATAGTTTCTTCATTATTCGAAGTTGATGGGATAGTGTTAAGCGGTTCAAAGTGAAATTTTTGAAGTCCATTTTCTAGATCTTGTTACAACACTCCGACAAATATAGTATTGAAGAATATTATTCTTCGATACCACTCATTCAGCATCAAGAAAAACAGGAAAGTTTCACCACTTTGAAATCAGGGAATTGAATAAGATTCTATCACAGTTTGTTGAGAGATCAAAAACAGATGCATGGAAACATTTTATTGGTTGTTGGAGTGGAGATATAGGAGTCTGTAGAGTCAATGAGCTGGAGGAACTTTGAGAGCGAATCACGAAGAAGAAAAACTTCTCGGTTTGAGAAATGACCTTCCTGCATTGCTTGGAAGATATAATTTCCTATTCAAAGTAATAATAACATTACGAGGCCTAGAATCATATACAACATGATGTTTCCATAAATAAGGTTGTCCCAAAAGAACATCACAAACTTCAAGGGGAGCAACATCACACCATACCTCATGTTTGAATGTCTTGATGTCATATGATAGACAACACTATTGGCTGATGTGGAGATTGCTTCCTTGACAAAGCCATCCAATGGTGTAGGGTTGTGGGTGCAGTGTTGTCAATAGGGCTAGACACTTGACGACCTCTGTTGAGAAGAGATTCTTCTGGCTACCGCGATTAACAATGAAGTGCAATGAAGTGCCTTTCACCCACATTTGTGAATGGAAGAGGTACCCCAGTAGGTGATGAGAAGATGGCTTTGTATTATTCCATGACCTTATCCACTTGCTTCTATTGCATGGAGAGGTCAACCACGAAGGCCATGGATGTGGCTGCAACCTTTTGCTCACTCTAAGAGAGAATCACGAAGAAGAAAAAATTCACGGTCTGAGAAATGACCTTCCTGCATTGCTTGGTAGAGATCAAGGAAATAGCACTAGGTGGGACTACCTCAAATATCCTGTTCAAAGTAATAATAACACTATGAGGCCTAGACTCATATACAACATGATGTTTCCATAAATAAGATTGGCCCAAAATAAAATCACAAACTTCAAGGGGAGAAACATCACACAATAACTCATCTTTGAATGACTTGATGCCATATGACAGGCAACACTGTTGGCTGACGCGAAGATCGCTTCCTTGACGGAGCCATCTGATGGTGTAGGGAAGCGGGTGTAGTGTTGTCGGCAGGCTAGACACTTGACGACTTCTACTGATATGAGGTTCTTTTGGCTACCACTATTAACGATGAAGTGAAACAGAGTGCCTTTCACCCACATCTGTGAATGAAAGAGGTGTTAGCCTTCCTCTGGCTCATCAGGTTTACCGTGTTGGATCTTGGTGGTAGAAATGGTTGCATTGGATTCCGTGGCAATGATATATCTCCCCTTTTCTGGTTCTAACTCAAATTCGGAAGCCACATCTGATTCAGAGGCTTTTACTGTTGATTAAGGTTGGTTGTCATTGATGTCAACCCTTGAAGAAATCCCCGTAGAACAAAGTTTTGGGTAATGTACCCAATATTTTTTGATGTAAATATGACTCATTATTGTCTTGTCATGGTTGATAAGAAGTAAAGATGGATGAGCTCCAAAGTGGTCCCCTTATGGTGAAAGCCCTCACGGGAAGATGCTTTGCGGAGTAAGAGAAGCCATGATTAATTGTGTAATAATGAGATCCTATATGGATAGTTCTTGTCATTCCATTTTTAGTGGTATGTGGAACGTCAAATAACTCCTCACGGTCAGAAAGTTATGGCCATGAAAAGTTGGAGACCCTAGGTTTGGGTAATGGACCCAAGTTTGTTTGATGGATAACGGTATGAGTTATGATATATTTTTAGATAATACTATTCTATATGGATAGTACATTTCATTCCATTTCTGGTGGTATGTGGAACGTCACATAACTCCTCATGGTTTGAGAGTTATGTCCTTACGCAGTTGGAGGACCCTCATATGTCATCTAGAAGCCCCAAAAGGTAAAAGTAGTCAAAGTGGTTTAAGAGATTTTAAAAGGTAAATAATAAAGTGAAGTAATGTGTGTATTATAACTCAAATTGAATACAAAATAAATTATTTCAATAATAAATTTAATGGAGAAATTAGAAGTGGGTTAACCCTAAAATAAGGAAAGTGGGGCCAAGTGACCTAGAAAATGTTTTTAAGGAAGGTACTTGGAGAGTATAAATAAGAGGCAAGGCTCTCTCATTTTAATTACACTTGAGAATATTGAATATATATAGGTGTCTGAGGTAACCAAGGATATCTAAGCTGAAATTCTAAGGGAATGTGAAGAAAAGAAGGCCGAAATGCAAGGAAGGATAAATTCTTTTGATGGTGCTTTCTAAAGTATGTTATTTACAGGTCATCTCACCATTCTCACTATAACATTGTTTCTATAATGATTCATATTGTGAAATTGCTATGCCATTGAGAAACACTATCCAAGTATCTGTGGTAAAAAATTCAGCTTGTGGGTCATTGTATTTTTGGAGTTACACTCCGTGGAAAATAGGGTTTGTGGCTAGTCTTGAAACTAGTCAAAACTAGGTGTTTCAGGTAAAAATGTCATAACATATTCATAACATATCCAAATTATGTGAAACAAAATGTGTTGGTTAGGGTAAAGTATTTAGTATTTTGTGTAACAGTTTCATATCAATTCAACAAATATTCTGTGTGGGGCATGCTCTACAAGGTCTCTCTCTAGAATAAGCCAGAATTCAGCAAGGTATGCCATTTTTGCTATAACTCATTTTATGAGAGGTTCAAAGTAGTGACACCTAGAGGAATTTCACAAAACACACCGAAGAAAATTATATATCAGTTTTAGATATTTATACATTACAGGTACAAAGTTATTATTACTTCAAGTTAGAGTTGTTGACTAATCCAAAACTAGGCATGTGAGACTAAAGAAAAGTTTGATGAAAATGCTAGTCTCTTGTTGTTGAAGTTAAGGAATGTTTGCAAGAATGTGATCATATACACCAGGTCTATTACAGAGCTACAAATCAGATTTGGATGATGAAATTGATGAGGGTTTTTGGTTGAGGTACATGGTTGATACAAGTAGTTGATGAGTTGGCACATACATGAGGTGTATAGTTGATGTTGTTGGTACATATTGATGAGTCATAGTTGATGAGTAGTTGAAACATGATTGGTACATACTTGGTACATGGTTGGATGCACTTGTTTATGGTATAGGTTGATTACAAGTTATTTGGTACAGGTTGGTGCAGGTTGATGCACTTGTTTATGGTACAGGTTGATGCATGGTTGATGCATGGTTCATATTTATTGGTGCAGGTTTACAGAGGCATATCTCACAGTGACAAGTTGACAATGGTTCCATCATTCTACTTTTACTTCAGGGTGACAGGACAGGTGGTTGTAGCCACCTTCCAGTTATAGCCGGAGAACATAGGGGGTTGTAGCATCCTTCTGTTTGTAGCCAGAGAATTGGGGAGTTGGATCTTCCCTCGGGTTGTAGACTGAGAAACTAGGGGGTTGGAGTCTCCTTCTAGTTGTAGATGGAAAACAAAGGAAGTTGGTGCTTCCAATGAATGTAATTCTTCAATACATATAAGAAAAAACATTATGTGGTTTTCTCTCGATTTGGGTTTCCATGTAAAACATTGGTGTACTATGTATGTGTATGTTTGTTCATTTGTTCATTGCTTATTTACTCTGCATTTATTGGATGATAATTCTTCATTGATATAACACTTGGATTATATGGTTAAAAATGATTAGATTGTTCTATTACTGATTCACCCCCCCTCTCAGTAATCCAACAATCGGTATCAGAGTAGGTTCCTTCAGAAATCAGTTTAACCACTGAAAGGTAGATCATGGAGAGTACCAACTCATATAAAAATGGAATACCACAGTTTGATGGACAGAAGTATTCTTTTTGGAGCATAAGGATGAGGACATATATACAAACACAGGGATTTCAAGTTTGGTAATCAATTGTAGATGGATACACAACACTTGCAGTTCCACCAACAAATGACAAAGTAGTAAAACTCGGTGAGAATAATTCCAAAGCCACAAATGCACTTTTGAATGGTCTCAGTGATACGGTATTCACCAAAGTTGCACATTGTAAATCCACTAAAGAGATTTGGGACAAGCTTCAAAATATTTATGAAGGAGATACAAAATTCAAAGCAACAAAGCTTCAGACTTACAGAGGTCAGTTCGAACAACTAAAAATGAAGGAAGATGGAGATATCACAGCCTACTTCTTATGAGTCGATGAAATAGTGAATGCAATCATAGGATTGGGAAAAGAAATTGAAGAATCCCTAATTGTTTAAAAAATACTAAGATCTCTTCCTATGAGATTCAACCCAAAGATATCAAAACTAGAAGAAAGATCGGATTTGGACTCAATAAGCATGAACGAACTGCATGGAATCTTCACAGCATATGAAATGAGAACTGAGCAGGAAAATCCAGATGTAAAAGAATCAGCCTTCAAGGCATCCAAAAGATCAAAGGAAAAGAAAAAGTAACAAGAAGAATATAGCAGCAATAGTGATGCCTCGGAAGATGATGAAGAAGTGGCCAACTTCGTCAAAAGACTGAACAAGGGAACCAACAGTAGGTATAGGGGTAAGCTCCCTTTAATTTGTTTTAATTGTGATAGTATTGGTCATTTTGCTAACAAATTTCCTCATAAGAAAAAGAGAAATGATAAAGGTTACTCAAAAGGAAAACACAAATATAAAGGCAAAAAAACTACAAAGAAAGTTTTCAAGAAAAACTTATACACCAAAGAAGACATCTCATCATCAGATGAAGATGAATTTAGTGACAATGAGATAGGAAGAGTTCTATTCATGGCAGTAAAAGACTCTGACAAAGAAGACTCCGAAGAAAAATACGAAGAAGATGAAGAAGAATGTGAACGAGTCGAAGAAGAAATTGAAGAGGCAGAAGTTGACTATCGAGAAGAATTAATGTGTGCCATAGAAGTTATCAGAAGAGAAAAGAAGAAAAACAAGAAATTGCAAGTGGAACTAGACAAGAAAAAGGACACTCGAGAACTAGAACAAATGATCACAAAATTGAAGGTTCAAATAGAAGAAGATAAAATAATTGAAGAAGCACTCAAAGAACAACTAGAATAAAAGGACAAGATCATTGGAAACTTGGAAACAGAGGTTATCACACTAAGAAAGGATATTCAAAAGAAAAATATGCAGAATAGCTCAAAGTTCTGAATGACATTATCAACAGTCAAAAATATCATCTTGACAAGTCCGGACTTGGATGCAATCATACAGAAAATGGATCAAGCTCCAAAACAATAGAGCAAGAAACAAATCCAAAGAGTTATGCAGAAAAAATCAAAGAGGATAGGAAGATATACAAGGAATATTATAGGGACACTCCTCCACCAAGAAGATTCAGATTTCAGAATAAAAAACAGACAGATAGGCCTCAAGAAGAAGAAGGATTCATAAGACACCTCCTTTCAGAAGATCTTCAACTCCCAGGTATCAAAATATATTTTTTGGTTTATGTTATGCATGTAATAATTTTGGACATAAAGTTGTGAATTGCAGAGCTAACAACAGGAACAGTAACAACTTTGAGAGTTATGCACAAAGGGATTATTCAAGGAGACCTAGTGACACACAAAGAAGAAGTTACAACAGGTTTGAATCTTTGAGCACTGAAGTGGAATGTTACAAATGTAACAATTTTGGACATATAGCCAAGTATTGCAGAATGACAGTCCCTCCTAAAGAGCCTCAACAAAATAACAATAGTCACAGACAAGAACCTCAGAAAACGACATGGATAAGAAAGCAAGATCAGTATAACAATGAAGAATTCACAGTCGCTCTACAAGCTAAGCAAAAGAAACACGGTTGGTATGTTGACAGTGGATGTTCAAAACACATGACAGGTGATAAAGATAAATTTATTACATTACGAAAAGAAAAAAATGGATCGGTCTCCTTCAGAAATGATAATTCATCCAAAATCATTGGAGAAGGCATAGTCTGAATTGGGAACAAGAATGAAAAGGCACAAAATGTTCTACTAGTAGAAGATATGAAACATAATCTTCTAAGTGTGATTCAAATGTGTGACCAAGGTCATAAACTTACTTTCAATTCAGAAAAGTGTGAGATAAGAAAAGAAGGTTCCAGGAAATTGGTTGGTACAACTGCAAGAACTTCAAACAACATATATGTGTTAAGTGAAATTGGAAATGAAAAGTGTTTTTTAGGAAAGGAAGATGAAAGTTGGCTATGGAATAGAAGAATGGGTCACATGCATTTTGATAACCTTGTCAAAGTCAGCAAAAGAGAATCATTCAGAGAAATGCCCCAGATCACGAAACCAACCAACACTTTATGCAAGCATTGTCAACAAGGAAAGAAAACAAAGGACAGGTTCAAATCAAAGGAATATTCAACAACAAGACCACTGAAAATTGTGCACACTGATCTAGTTGGACCAACTACAACAAAGGGCTTAAAAGGTGAAAAATGATTTATGTTATTAGTTGATGATTATACAAGAATGACTGTAGTTTGCTTTCTTAAGAACAAGTCAGAAGCTATTGAAAACTTCAAGATCTACAAGGAAATGGTTGAAAATGAGATGGATTCAAGAATCAAATGTTTGAGATCTGATAATGGAGGAGAGTTCACTTCAAAGGAATTATTGGACTAATATAGCAGTCATGGAATAAAAAGACAATTCTATGTTGCCAGGACAGCTCAACAGAATGGAGTTGTTGAAAGAAAGAAAAGGACAGTACAATAAATGGCTCGAACAATGATAATGGATTCCAAGTTGACAGATATATTTTGGACATGGGCAGTGCATACAATAGTTCACATTCAAAATAGAGTAATGCTTAGAAACAACATTGATAAAACTCCTTATGAGCTATGGAAAGGAAGACCAGCAAATGTGAAGCATTTCAGAATTTTTGGAAGCAAATGCTACATCAAAAGAGAAGATGGCAGAATGGGAAAGTTTGACTCTCTTGTGGACAAAGGAATACTTGTTGGTTACTCAAGTACAAGGAAAGAATACAAGTGTTACAATCTAAGATTGAACAAAATTGTGGAAAGAATCAACGTAACAATTGATGAAATAGGCAAAACAGAATCAAAGGAAGAAGAAAACAAATCAATGGAACAATTTTTCGAAGAAGAAGATGAAAAAGAAGTAGAAGAGGAAGATGAATATGAAGAGAATCTTACAGAAGCATAAGAGCAAGTTCATAAAGTATCTCCAAAGACACCTAGCAAACGAGTACAGAAGAATCATCCTTAAGATCAGATTATTGGAAACAAAGATGCAAGAGTTGAGACTAGAAGAAAAATATGATCACCAGAGCAAACACACCTAGCACTCTTATCTACAATTGAACCAATCTATTTTGAAGAAGCCAACAAGGATGAATTTTGGAATAAGGCCATGGATGAAGAATTAGATCAAATAGAGAAAAATGACATTTGGGAATTGGTTCCAAGACCAAAGAATAAGAATGTGATCGGCACAAAATGGGTTTTCAAGAATAAATTGAATGAAGATGGACAAGTTAAAAGGAACAAAGCTAGATTGGTATGTAAAGGATATGCACAGATTGAAGGAATCGACTTTGAAGAGACATTTTCCCCAGTTGCCAGAATGGAAGCAATCCATGCTTATGCGTGCTCCAAAAATATTAAAGTATATCAGATGGACGTAAAATTAGCTTTTCTGAATGAGGAACTTGAAGAAGAAGTCTACATTGAACAACCAAAAGGATTTCAATTGTTAGATAACACAGACTATATATGTAAATTAAAGAAGGCCTTGTATGGTCTAAAATAGGCTTCTAGAGCATGGTACTCCAGATTGAATAAGTATCTGTAGCAGGCAGGGTTCAGAAAAGGAAGTGCAGACAACAACCTCTACATCAAAGTAAGTCAAGGTAATATTTTATTAATTGAAGTTTATGTTGATGATATTATTTTTGGTAGTGATGATGACAGGTTAAGCCAGAAATTTGCAAAAGACATGCAGAATGAATTTGAAATGTCATTACTTGGAGAACTATCATTCTTTCTGGGACTTCAGATATGTCAAAGCAACCAAGGAACTTTTATTTATCAAACCAAGTATATCAGAGAAATGCTAAAGAGGTTCGGAATGGAAGATTGAAAACCAGTTGTAAGTTGAGCAAAGATGATGATTTAAAGTCTACAGATCATAGGAAATATAGGTCAATGATTGGCAGCCTACTATATGTGATAGCATCTAGACCAGATGTAATGCAAGCAATCGGACAGGTGGCACGATTTCAAGCAGCACCAAAGGAATCACATTTATTAGCAGTAAAGAGGATTTTCAGATATCTCAAAGGAACAAAAGAGTTTGGATTATGGTATCCAAAAGGAAAAGATATATCACTTATTGCTTACACAGATGCATATTGGGTAGGTTGTATTGATGACCTACGAAGAACCAGTGGAGAAATGTTCTACTTAGGTGAGTGTTTGGTATCATGGCTAAGCAAGAAACAATCATCAATATCTCTATCTACAGTCGAGGTAGAGTATATTGCAATAGCAACATATTGTACACAGGTTCTTTGGATGAAACAAACTTTGACAGATATATAGGTTGAGTATGATGAGCCCATTCCAATATATTGTGATAATACAAGTGCCATCGGTATCTCAAAAATCTCGGTGAGACGAAGCACATTCCAATCAAGTATCACTTTCTACGGGAACAGGTTGCAGAAAAGAACATCAGAGTTGAGTATGTGGGCACAAAAGAACAAGTGGCAGACATATTTACAAAACCACTTCCACAGGAATCCTTTGAATATCTTCGCCAAAGACTTGGAGTTATTTCTACTCCAAAATGAATGATTTTTGAATACTTATCTTATATGTCTTAGATGTACATGAGGAAGCACCATAAGAGGACAGTTCAGTTAGGGGGAGCAACTCCAGATGGAAAGATACCTTTTCCATTGATGACAAAGGGGGAGAGACTTATCAGATGCAAAGGACAAAGGCATGGTTCCAGGGGGAGCAAATTTATCAGATGCAGAGGACAAAGGAAAATTTATTAGATGTAGAGGACAGAGGCAGGGTTCCAAGGGAAGCATGAGTGATATGATTTCAATATTGCATCAGAGTGTTGCCATCAATGCCAAAGGGGAAGATTGTTGATTAAGGTTGGTTGTCATTGATGTCAACCCTTGAAGAAAGCCCCGTAGCATAAAGGTTTCGGTAATGGACCCAATATTGTTTGATGTAAATATGACTCATTATTGTCTTGTCATGGTTGATAAGAAGTAAAGATGGATGAACTCCAAAGTGGTCCCCTTATGGTGAAAGCCCTCACAGGAAGACGCTTTGCAAAGTAAGAGAACCCATGCTTAATTGTGGAATAATGAGATCATAGATGCATAGTGCTTGTCATTCCATTTCTGGTGATATGTGGAATGTCACATAACTCCTCACGGTTAGAAAGTTATGGCCATGAGAAGTTGGAGACCCCAGGTTTGGGTAATGGACCCAAGTTTGTTTGATGGATAACGGTATGAGTTAGGATATATTTTTAGATAATAATATTCTATATGGATAGTACATGTCATTCCATTTCTGGTGGTATGTGTAACGTTACATAACTCCTCACGGTTTGAGAGTTATGGCCTTATGAAGTTGGAGGACCCTCATATGTCATCTAGAAGCCCCAAAAGGTCAAAGTAGTCAAAGTGGTTTAAGAGATTTTAAAAGGTAAATAATAAAGTGAAGTAATGAGTGT
>ML800103.1:202782-213323 GCA_009831015.1 Picea engelmannii
CAGAGCTCACAGATGTGAGTGAAAGATTGGCCCAAATAATTCAGTATATATCATAACATTGTTTCTATGCAGGTTGCTATCAGATGTTTGTTATGAAGACTGTATGACAGTAGATGAGGACTATTGTGGTGGATATGTTCCACCGTTCGCAACCTTACGTTGTTGATCAAGTACTTATGTGTTACTTGGTGTGGTAGTGAACCATTGGATTGTAGTTATGTACTACTATGGATAGACACAGTTGTGTTATATTTTTGTTCTAACTGCCTTGAAGATTATCAACAGTTTATTGGAAATAATCACCATCCAGACGAATGATGAACAGAGATTTTCCAGACGAAAATTGGTTTAGAGCATTTACTCCTCTAGATTATAAGAGTGGCTCTTGTATCACTCTATGGTGAGAGTGACTTATCCAGCATCATGTCTAATTACTCAGATGAAGTATGGTTTCGAGAAATGATGCAACTGATGGTGATGGTGATTCTCATGATCTAGTCATGTAATAGTCTAGATGACTATATTGATGCTACCAGGTAAATGGTATGTTTTTGTGCTCAAGTCCATTACCTGTAATACCTCCCTAGCTAGGAGGGAGTGTTAATATTATGGTAGTTGCGGGAGGTATTTACCTCCATGTGTGAACCTGACGAGAATAGAAGACTCCGGAAAGCAAGAGAAAACCTTAATGAGTTGGCTAATAACCCTAGAAGTCTTGTCAGTTCAAGAAGATAATTTATATTAGGTTATTAGCCTCCAAGAGAAGAAGTCGGCCAGAAATAATAATAATATACTGAACAGACACATATCCAGAAGGAGAAGTCAGCCCCAACAAATCTAGCAGAACCAGTATAAATACAGGGTGCCAGTTCTCATTTGACAGCATCTCAGAATTGCAGTTCCCAGTTTGGTGTGCACTGTAGTTCCCAGTTTGGTGCGCATGTGTGGAGGAGAGTTGTAGGTGCAGCTGCAGTAGCATCAAGTTTTCAGTATTGGCTTGACTATCTCTTGGCTAGGGTTTGAACTATCTGATTATCTCTTTGTGATGTGCTATCCTTGGGGAGAGGTGCACTACCCTTTGTTTGGCTATCTGGCCTAGGGTTTGCTTCCAGAGGAATTCTCAATCAAGGTTAAGGTGCTCGGAGGGTGGCTTCGGCCTATGGTTGGGTGATGAGGGTATCGTCAATGGTAAAATGAGCACACCATATTCTATATTCTAACAGTATCTATGCAAACTGTCACAGTAGTTGAGCACCATATGTCTCTCAAAATCTTTGATACCCGGCTTGGTGCGCAAGGTATGGAAGACATTAGTGAACTCTAGCACTGTTTGGTCTCTTTCCTGGTGCAGTGTGGTCCATCTTGTATACAAGTCATCATAACTTCCAACATGGTAGTATTGTTCCTTAACAACATCCCTGAAGGAACCCCAAGTGGGTGAAACAACAAATAATGTGGATCTATCTATTTCCTTTTTCTCACAGAAAGTCTCCCACTAATATTTGACATGGGGAATGACCTTGAGGAGTGCAAATGAAATATTTTCTCTATCAGAAAAGTGGTGGACAGAAAAATACCGTTCTATAAGGTTTAACCATTTATCTACGACATCTGCATCTATTTGACCTTCAAATATAGGAATATCAAAATTGATATGTACCTTGAAGGGAGAAACACCTCCACTTGAGGTGGATGTGTCGCTTGTCGGCAACCATCGAAGGATTTGTGAAAATTTGTCCATCATCTCTTTCCTCTGTCGCTCAAGGGCTTCCTCAAGAAATATTTTGAAAGGATCTCTTGTCCCATCGTCTTTATTTTCACCCTCCATGGATAGTTTATTGGGTATGCGAGAGAATTTTTCCTCAAGAGAAAGAAGCTTGAGACCCAACTCTCTATACCCTGACCGCATCGGAGACATGCATTCAAAAATGACAAGGAGCAGGCCACTTTGATACCAATGATCTACATTTATGAGCGGAATGAAATGAAACCACAGATTTATAATATTAACATAGAGATACAATGAACAATAACAAAGATAGTAAAACTTGACTTCTATTAAATAAGAAGTATGTTGAAAAATGCAAAATGCATATTGAAAACAAGCTTACTAGAATGGAGGCAGCTTATCTCTGAGAAGAGATGTGATAGCTACGCTCATTCGCAAGAAGATGAGTACAATGAGGATTTGAAGGCCTTTTTACCATAAATATGAATGCCAAAACCCTAGACATCCAAAAACCTAACCCTAGGAGATGAAGCGCCAAAATTCATGTGGGCCCCGTTGGGGTAAGTTAGTACATCAACTTCCTAAGGCCGTAAATTTTGCATACAATCTTCTTTAGGGCACACGATAGCTCATTGGAAAGGTATTTACGAGGAGCTTCATTTAGGGGGATCAATAAGAGCTTTTGTACATCATTGAGGTGCCTGATCATGAAAAAATGTTGTTTAGACCCTCGAAATGGCCCTAGAAGTTTGGGACTCGAAAAACTGCTAAAAATGGAAAGCTTCCAAAAAAATGTTTTGAGCCAGTTGGAAAAGGTGGGTTGCCACTGATATCCTCGTGGATCATAATCATAGTTCCATACTTCAATTTTCAATGTATTAGATGAAAACAAAATATTCTCACAAATGTTTCATCCCACTAGTATACGCACTTTCAATGCTTAGAATCCCACCACTCCATGCACTTTCAATGCTTAGAAGGGAGATATCCTCAAGCATTTTGTGAGCATAGGAAGTGCCACCACCACTACCTCATAAAACCTTAATTTTTTTATATAAAATATCCTTTCCCTCACCTTGAAATACATAAACCTAAGTTTTTCATAGAAAAATGCATTTATGCATTTCTGAGAACAATTTGGAGCAAAATATATTCATAGATATGATTCTTTGTGTTTATGGTTCATGGTTTTTTTAATTTTTTAATATTTCTTCGTAATTTTTTGTATAATCGTTTCCATATGCATATCTCAAAATTTTAAAAGAATTAGTGTATTTTGATGTGTAGTTAAATACAACTTGGTAAAATAGTGGAGGCTTAGGATTCAAAGAAGTAGTTTGATTTTGATAATTGTCCTTTTATAATATTTAAGACAATGGCAAAAAAAAGTGGATGATTGGGTGAGGGAGGCAATGAATCTAGAGGAAGAAGTAGCTCTTGAGTTCTAAGAATGCTTAATGGGTAGTTTTTGGAGCAATATAGTTGGAGAATGATTGGAGGCATCACCTCCCAATTCTAAAATGCAATGAACTTTTTCCCATCCTTTATTCAAGGCTCCTTGGAGGGAGTTAAAAAATTATATTTTGGTGTAACTAAAATTTATTTTTTCTTTGTTTATTCTCCTATCACGAAACTTTTTTCCATCCTTTATTCAAGGCTCCTTGGAGGGAGTTAAAAAATTATATTTTGGTGTAACTAAAGTTTATTTTTTCTTTGTTTATTCTCCTATCACCAAAATTATGATGGGGAAGATGACCTTAAGAGAGATAAGATCACCAAGATTATGATGGGGAAGATGACCTTAAGAGAGATAAGAGTAAGATTTTTAGGGATTTATCTAAAGTTAAAAATGATAATAGGAAAGGATGTGAGTATTACTCAAAATCATTTGAAGAAGACTTGGACGGAATTGCGTAGAAGCTTAATGAATATAGTTCTCTAGGGTTGTTATAAGACCCATTGTGGTGATTAGTGAAAAGAAGGAATCCTTAGATAAAGGTAGATGGATTTAAAGAAAGAGGTTCACTCTTAAATTTATGACTTGCAAATGTGTTGGATCTCTGTAAATTTGAGGTTGAACATGAACTACAAATTTGAGGTTGAACATGAACCAATGGTAGTTGAGGTGTTCACAAAAATTGATAAATTGGACGAGGGAATGAAGGTTGGCCCAAATGCTTCGACAATGTTGTTTTTTGATGTCTTGTGGATAATTGCACTTTTTTTGGATGGTTGGAAGTGCCTAGAAATTGTTTGGTAAATTTTATTCAAATGCACATTCTTGGTGTTTGCAAACTCCACTTGATTTCTTGTTTAGAATTAGGGTTTGTATATATTTTTTCTTGGTTACTATAAAGTGATGCTTATTTTATACCCTCTTTGTTTAAAATAATGATATCTAGGACTTTAGACTTTGTATTGCAAAGTTACAAAATTATGGTCAACATTATAGATTTTTATCAATGACTATCAAAATTACATTGTGTTTTGGTTAGGTTTTTAACTTCTTTGGGTGTTGTTCCATTATGTTATTGGGAGATTACCACTAAGTCATTGGTAGCTTTGATTTGATCCCAATCACATTCTTTTTTAGAAAGATGTTAATTTAGAACCTTTTATGCATTTTGTTTTATCAAATTATGATTTGATGTTTCAAATGATAAACTATTGTTCTCTTTCTTCTATCTAAAATAAAAACCTTTTACTTAATTTTTGGTATTTTATTTCAATTTAATTTTCTCCTTTTTGTTCTAAAGAATTTTTTTATGAATACTTTTGAAATTTTATATGATATTTGGTTTCTTTTTTCATGGTGTTTATAAGCCTTAGTTGGAATCATATCTTCTAGTGCTTATAGTGCTTTGCTTTCCATTACAAGCATTTTTTCTTTTTACTGATTGTGTTGTTTATGCTCTTTGTCTAGTGGTTTCTTTTGGAAGTCATGTTTCTTATTTATACACATCATATTTGATTACTTTAGGTCAACAAACTATTTGTTTAAATTGATATATAATCTTCTCTTCATGGTGTAAGCTCATTCTTAAAAATTGAAAAAGTGTGGGTTTTTTATTTTGTAGTTTTATAATGTAGTAAGCTCATTCTTAAGAATTGAAAAGGTGTGGGTTTTTTATTTTGTAGTCTATAATGTAGGGGATTGGATATTTTGATGGCATTTTACAGTGTCTTGAGACTACCATTGTCAATGAACTCTACGTTTTGTTATGATTAAGTTCCAGATTATCAAAACATTAATCATCTCGGGGTTTGTAAGCTTTGTAATTGTTCCTCTGAAAACATTAATCATCTTTTAATCCACTGCAACTTTGCAAAGACTGTGTGGTTGCGCTTGCAAAACATTTTCTTTCTTAAACTTCAGTGGAACGGTTCCACAGTCTCCGATTGTTTTAAGGTGTGGTCTAATGAGAAATCTATCCCAGTTTGCTTGGAAACTCTTGCTTGTTGGCATTTGTGGATTGAGAGAAATAAGGTGATCTTTGAAGATCGCTCCCCCTCTTTTTCTTCAGTGGTTCATAGAATTGTGGACTCCTTCTCCTGGCAGCTTGCTATAAAAATTTTCATCCCAAATAGAGTTTGTGAGATAACACAGGCTGAGGGTTCCACTTTGGCTTGCTTTGATGGTGCAACCCTGTCCAATGGTAAATGTTGTGGAGCGGGAGGATTTTTCAAGACTCATTCAGAGAGGATTACTAAATGGTTCATTAATTGCCGAGTTGGAACAAATACAAAGGCGGAGCTCATGGGATTATGGGCTACTCTCGCCTTGGCTTCTTTATGGTCGATCAAAAATTTACAAGTTCTAGGGGATTCACAAGTGATTATTGAGTGGATAAATAATAAGGGAAACTTCCATTCGGCTAATATTGAATGCTGGAAACTTAAAACAAAGGAATTGGCAAAAACATTTAATGAGATCAGCTTCCATCATATTTATAGGGTTCATAACAAGGAGACAGACTCTCTCTCTAAGAGAGCGCTCAAAGAAATTGAAGGTAGGTTGTCAGTATTTCACTGTGAAAATGGGGAAGATAGCCCTATTACCTCCTTGAATATTTTTGAGGTATGATAAGGGCGAGATACAGTGTTGAAAGTGGCTTTTATTCTGCTCTGAAATTTTTTGCCCTTACTTATCTTAGCAGCTGTGTAATTGCTTGATCGTTTGAAGAGTTAGCGGTCAAAGTCTCCAGATCTGGTTTTTAGTTCTCCATGTGGGATGATCAAAAACACCGATCAAGATATCATCTGTTTTTGTAAAAAAAATCATACTTTATATAAATTTGTGATATTTTTCTTTTGGAAAAAATTTGAGATTATAAAAAAATCACAACTTTGAAGTTGAATAAATATAAGCAACTTTATGGCACAGTTCAATCTCTGCAAGTCAAGCAGAGTACTAAATTCTTCATCGATTTGTGTCAATGTGCAATATCTACAATAACGCAACCATTGAAGATATTTATACATATGCTTATGGTTGAGACTTTGTGCCCCCTCCGAAACATTTGTGGCGCTCCCTTAGCTCACCCTTGCCATTTTAGATGTAGAAAAATCCTCTGAAGCTTGAGATAGTCAACGATGGATGGGAGCCAGTTGTATGTGATCCTTAGTGAGAAGATGATGGTTGGAGGATGAAATCCAAAGGCCATGATGATCACCCAAATGTGCAAATGATTCCCTCTACTACGCAATTTATAGGTATTGGATTGTGTGCATCTCATTGTTTATACTACATGGTTTATTACTATGGATCTTCTTTTATAAATGTGTACTTTATAGGAATTATTATAAGCATATATAGTGATTTTGATAATCATGGACAATATTGTGGACCACCCACTTTTACTTTTAATGATTGGCATTGTCACAATACTTAATTGCTTTGCTATCTACAATATATTATAAGTAGAGATATTATATATTTATTTGGTATTGCTATGTATGAACTATTTTCGTATACTAATTTCAGAGAAGTTATAGAAATGCATTTCCTTCATTTTAGAAGGAGAAATATGTCAAGACCTAAGTTGAAAGAAGATAATGCAAGAGAATATAATGTTACTCATAGATAGAAAATATCCATCTTCATATCACAAGCAAGTGTTGTATTCTTTAAAGAGTTTGTAGTAACACACAATAAGGTGGAGACACTGAAATATCAACAAAAATAATGGTTGGTTAAAAAATAAAGAATTAATGGGTGGCGGGTGTGGGGGATCCTCTATGATCCTTAAGGAAGAATGGAAATAACTTATGCCTAGGGAATAGGAAAAGCTATAAAAAACCAAGAATAATTCTATTCACTCCTACTAGGTCTTCTCCTTGCCAAGGAAGTCAATGTTAGATCCTTGATAGTTATTGGAGATTCCAATGTGGTAATCAAAGCTATGTTAGAGAAATCATCTCTCAAGCTTACAATGATCATTAGAGAAATCATCTCTTAAGCTTACAATGATCATTGCTTGAGTAAAAAAGGAGGACAAAAACACCTCAAAATTTCATTTTATCAAGTGCTAAGTGTTCTCAACTTAGAATTTGATCCATGTGCTAAGAAAGCCACTTAAATTAAGTCTAGGGGAATTGGAGGAAAAAGGGGGGAGATCATTTTGTTATATCCCCTAAGTAATTAAGGTTTAGTAAGGACATGTGGAACATCAATTAATTCTCATATGAGTCTTCATCTAATGCATTGATCAACTCGCAAGAGGATGGGACTCACAAGGACATTTCCTTGTCACTCCAGCAAGAAAGATTTTACCTCAAACCTGCCTCTTGAATGCAGTCTCATGGATATATGTCGACATTGTAAAATAATGGCCCAGTAGTGGGATGGAGTTTGCAACATCTGCACATATAGAAACATGAAAAATTTTGACCTCGAAGTATAACTTTTATTTGAACTTGGGCCACTTATTTGGATTTGGAAATTGGCTATATCATATTAGAGTGGAATTCATAGAGAATTTTCCACCTAATGAGACATAGATGAACTTCGTATTTTGGTAATGGTTTCTATGTCTTGGAACTACTAGCTCAGGAGCAAGTGCTCCGAGGTCTTTGCTTAGACTACATCCAACACCATATTCATACCCATGTTACTTATTTTTTGGAACTTCATCAGTTGGGATTCTTTTGGGGATATTTGGGCCAGGGGATTTAGCTCAGGCCTTAGTTTCTAGTGAAAGTACACGCTGCTTAAAAAAAAATGTTTATCCTATGGGACAAAGAATCTCCTTTTGGTCTCTCTTTCTTCAATGTGGTTGAATCATTAAGGAATTGTGATTTGGGTCTATCAAACATGGAAAACAAAAATATATTGCAATTTAGAAGAACTATAAGAAGAAATGAAGAATATATCCAGTGCAACCAAAGATCTCTATTCATGAGAATGAACATCATTGTGTCCCTGAGCATGTGATCTATAAATTTCCATGGATATTCCATTGGAACAATTTGTCACAATAGATCTAATAAAACATTGAAATCTTCATGATTAAGTTTAATTTCCTTAACACCTACAAAATATTTAGTTACTGATAAAATAGATAAAATGCAGAAAAATAGAGAACAATAAAACACATTTACACCATCCACAAATAAACGCAAGATATGACTTGAGAAACCCAATGCGGGAGAAAACACAACTAGAAGGTGAGGTTGATCTACTCTCTTTTCTCTGGTAAAGAAATGTTGCAAGTACAAAGAAAGAGGCATGCTATGTGAGTTGTCTTTGACCTGTGGCCTATATGGCTGCTAAAAAATCTCTCCTCCTCTGTTATTCTCACATAATACCACTCTTAGATGTTTTTTTTCAGCTATGGAATAAGATACAATGCAAAAGAATGGAACCCCTTCTCCTCCTAGTGGCTCGGTATTTAACATAGCCCGATAGCAATCTTGGGATAGGTTTTTGACTTCCTCGACCCTCAATTGTGATACGGTTTTGAACCTTCTAGAATCTTCTTGAAACTACATATGTGGCTAGCCCCATATGCATGAGTTACAAGGGTTGGCATGGCATCCTCTCGTGCCATGGTGGTCAACATGTCAGGTCATCTTGTGGGAGGAATAACTTTTGCATATGAACTCCAATTGACACAAATTTTGCATTGTTGGAAAGGTATCGATGTGCAGAATAACATCACGGGTACTAGATATGCTAGAAAAGTTGTAACCCCTAAAAATATCATTTGATGCCTCAAAATGGCCCCAGAATGTTTTGGACTCCAATTTTCCAAACCAAGACCTCCCACTAAAATGACCCTACAAATTTATTCCTCCAATTTTTCCACTCTGAAAAGATCAGAATACATAACAAACAATCTAATGATTCAATTGAGATCATCATATAACCATTATGAATCTATCAATCTAACAAAAATAGAAGATAGATATCTTAAAGACATAATGCAACGTGTGAACATTATCAATCTATCTTGAAGGAAGAATACAGCATGCTAAAAATGACACTCAATCTTCACAAAGATTCCCTATCTACAACCTCAAATTATGCAGTTGATAAGAAGCTTTCATCACACTCCAACACAATACCGTAGCGGTGAAAGCCTCACACCTAGCACCCATGCAGCGCAGGATTCAAAGAGGGCAAGCAGTAGCATCCAAAGACACTGTTGTCACTTCCTTTGCATTTAATTGTTTTGCAGTGGTGACAGAAAACGTGGATGGTTGGATTAAGTTGACAGAAGGGGAACATACGCAGACTACAGGCATGCATGCATTTGGTAGGCTATCGACACAAGCAAGGAGTCTCAGTGCTCGCCAAGCAAGTGTTTCCGACGACTGAAAGGCATTATTAAATTTATCAGCCCTGAAACTTACATTTGGACATTCGAAAAGACAGATTTTGCATACCAATAATTTGAGGTCTACGATGGCCTTTCCATTAATTTGAAAAGGTTTTGTTTAATTGTTCTACATTTAATATGGCTACATAAATTTGCATTAAATCATAATCTTTTGTTTTTTAAATTGTATTTTTAAATATAGAAATAAATTCAGTTTGTTGAAAAACTTTAAGTTATTTAAATAATACAAAATTAATAACTTAAATTTGCATATCCAATAATTTATTAATGGATTTTAAACAAATATCACCTCAAAATATTTTCAGGAAAAAACAAAAACATAGAATCACTAATTTAAGCAAATATCACCCCAAAATATCCTTAAAAAAATTGACAAAAACATAAAATAATCCAACTACGCGCTTTCAAAATCATTAAATAACTTAAACTTTTTATTTAATTTTTTTTCAGTTTTTTTTAAATTTACTAGAATTAGAAGACTCAATTTATACTCACCATGCATGCTTGAAAGTCTTAACAACCATTCATACTCAATGCACAGGCTCTAAAGTCTACCATAATTATAATAGCAAGCGCATTAAAGTTCATCAAATGAATCGGTGCTGACTGTACAGTCCAATGTTCCTCGTTACTTTATCTAAATTTGATCTTTCCTGCCTATCATCAATGCAAAATATTTGAAAGCAGCAAACATGGATAAGTAGCATTAAAACAGTTCAACTGGGTTGGTGATGGCTAGAGACTTTACTATAACCCTCGATCTATGTAACGAACCCCGTTTTTACGACAACAAGCCTTCGTTAACAAGTACACTTTTTTTTTGTGCAAGGAGGTAATAATGACATTACACCCAACATCGCAACACGACGAACACAACGTATGCAACTCACGCAACAACAAACATAACGACCTAACATAACCGCTCATCAAGCATCACGAAGCAGTGCATGACATCCAAACAACCAAAGAAT
>ML800103.1:233935-263883 GCA_009831015.1 Picea engelmannii
TTTTGAGCATTGTAAAGCACATTTTTGAGCACTTTGAGCAAATAATACAAATGATCCATTGGAAGCTGGACCAGGAAATGTAGCCCAAGAGAGGGGTGAACTCCTTTATCATTTGTTGTGTTATGTGTTTTCTGTTCACTGTTTTTGCTACTGTTTATATGCATCTTGAATGAGTAAATCCTATTTAAGTTGTGTTGCGAAGTTGATCCATTTGCATTTTAACACATAAAATTTAACTTGCAAATATTTTCAAGAATACAAGTCTTCTTCATTTTTAGATCATTTGTACACCCGGTCAGAGCGTAAGTCTTGTGGAGAGTGTTAGAGCAATATTTGCCTCACCCTATGCAATATTGAAGAGAGTACCTTATTCCATTCCCCCATTCAGACTTGTTTTCCCCGATGACAAAATCCAGAGACAAAAATAAATATTTTTCCACTTGTACGCACCTTGAAAGCTATACAACAAGCGTGTGCGTAGGCTGATCCACTACAGCCCGTGTACATCAAGATTTGTGTTAGAAAATCCAAATTAAATGTCGGGTTTCCATGTCACGAAAGGAGATCTCTTATCCTTGGCAACAACAAACCCTAACCCATTTGATTGGGCACCTATTGTAAAGCGTTTGGCATATTTCTTTGACATTATAGTGCACATGTTTGGCATATTTCTTTGACATTATAGTGCACCCTAGCCTATCACACCTCTTGGTACCATCAACTAGAAAAAACGTCAGGTAAAATGCCCATTTATGGAAGAGAGCTTTCATATATGCGAATTTTTGGCTCTGTGAATTGCATATATGGAAGCTAAATGCACATATATGGAAGTTATCTTCCATATATGCACATTTACGGAAGGTAAAAATGTGCATTTACAGAAGATAACTTCCATATATGCACATTTTGACTTTTGTATATGCGTATTTACAGAAACCAAAATGTGCATACTTCCGTATATGTGCATTTTGGCTTTTGTATATGCACATTTACGGAAACAAAAATGCGCATATATGGAAGCTATCTTCTGTATATGCACATTTTTCCTTCCGTAAATGCGTATTTTAGCTTCCGTAAATGTGCATTTTTTCCTTCCATAAATGCACATATATGGAAGCCAAACTTCGCATATATAAAAAATTATGCATATACGAAAGCCAAAATGAGCATATACAGAAGCTCCCTTCTATATATGCACATTTTTTCTTCCATATATGCACATTTACGAAAGACAAAAATGTGCATTTATAGAAGAGAGTTTCCATAGATGCACATTTTGGCTTTCGTATATGCGCATTTACAGAAGCCAAAATGCGCATATATGGAAGAGAGCTTCTGTATATGCGCATTTTGGCTTTCGTAAATGCCAATATGCACAAATATGGAAAGCTTTCTTTCGTAAATGCAGATTTTTGTCTTCCGTAAATGAGCATATACAGAAGAGAGATTCTGTATATGCACATTTTGGCTTCCGTATATGCGCATTTACAGAAGGAAAAAATGTCCATTTACGGAAGCCAAAATGCGTATATATGGAAGCTCTCTTCCATATATGTTGGTATTTCGTGTAGGCGCATTTATGAAAGAAAAAATGTGCATCTACGAAAGACAAAATGCGCATATACAAAAGAGAGGTTCCATATATGCACATTTTGGCTTCCGTAAATGTGCATATACGGAAGCCAAAATGCACATATACATAAGCCAAAAGTACGCATATACAGAATCTCTCTTCCGTAAATGCACATTTCTATCTTCCGTAAATGCACATATATGGAAGGAAAGCATAGATGGAAGAGATCTTTCGTATATGCGCATTTTTGGTTCCGTAAATGCGTACGCATTTTTGGTTCTGTAAATGCGTGCGCATTTACGGAAGCCAAAAATGCGCATATACGGAAGATCTCTTCCGTAAATGCACATTTCTGCCATCCGTAAATACATATATATGGAAGGAAAACATAGATGGAAGAGAGCTTCTGTTGCGCATTGTCTTCCATAAATGGGCATTTTTTTCTTCCATAAATGCGCATATACAGAAGCCAAAATGCGCATAAATGGAAGCTCTCTTCCGTATATGCACATTTTGGCTTTAGTAAATGTGCATTTTTTTCTTCCTTAAATGCGCATATACGGAATCCAAAATGCACATATACAAAAGGGAGCTTCTGTATATACGCATTTTGGCTTCTGTAAATGCACAAATACAGAAGCCAAAATGCACATATATGAAATCTCTCTTCCGTAAATGCGCATATATAGAAGACAAAATGCACATTTATGGAAGGAAAAAATGTGCATTTACGGAAGCCAAAATGCGCGTATACAGAAGCTCTCTTCTATATATGTTTTCCTTCCGTATATGTGCATTTACGTAAGACAAAATGCGCATATACAGAAGAGAGCTTCCGTAAATGCGCATATACGAAAGCCAAAATGCGCATATATGGAAGCTCTCTTCCGTAAATGCACATTTCTGCCTTTCGCAAATGCGCATATACAGAAGGAAAACATATATGGAAGAGATCTTTCGTATATGCGCATTTTGGCTTCCATAAATGCACATTTTTTCCTTCTGTAAATGTGCATATACAGAAGCCAAAATGCGCATATACGAGAGCTTTTGTATATGCACATTTTGGTTTCCGTATAAGCTTCCGTATAAGCTTTCGTATATGCACATTTTGGCTTTCGTAAATGTGCATATACATAAGCCAAAATGCAAATATATGGAAGCTCTCTTCCATAAATGCACATTTTGTCTTTCGTAAATGCGCATATAAAGAAGAGAGCTTCCGTATATGTGCATTTTGGCTTCCGTATATGCACATTTACGGAAGAAAAAAATCCGCATTTACGAAAGCTAAAATGTGCATATACGGAAGCTCTCTTCCATATATGTTTGCCTTCTGTATATGCGCATTTACGGAAGGCAGAAATGTGCATTTACAGAAGAGAGCTTCCTTATATCGCATTTTGGCTTCTGTATATGCGCATTTATGGAAGCCAAAATGTGCATATACAGAAGCAAAGCAAAGGAAAGACATCAGTAACCAACCAATCCCATATCTCTCGACATCCTACTCAAAACGACATCCTACTCAAAATCAAACTAGAAATATGTTGCAATCCATATTACATCTCACTCATATATGAAACCATTAATAGGCTATTAAAATTACCCTGGTCTCACGAAACATAAACAAAAATATGTTACAATCCAATGTAGACAATGTGGATATCGAATTCTATATAGGAAATGCACTCCTAAAGGTGAGTTTAGTTACATTCAAGCTCATATTTCAACATATAACAACACCAAATCTCTGAAAAATAAATAAACCAAGCTTAAAGGGTTAAGGATGCCCAAATCCCACGGTGGTATTATGGTTATATTGCATACTAATATTTTTAGACCGGGAAGGACACGCTTGATAATAGAAAATGGAAAACATCCTGAAAATGATTAGACACGCTTGCTATATGGTGATAATAAAAACATCTTTCAAAAAATAGGTACTCTCGTTTATAGGAATTTATTCCTATCTCTATCATTTCTCAGTGCATTTTGTATCTCTATCATTTCACGCGGAATTTATTCGTTTCTCATTTATAAGCATAATCCTAGAACATAATCCAAATTCCAAGAACATGAGCTTACCAGATAATCGACGAGCTCTGCTGGTAAGGTCTGAGACAAGAAAAATTTACCCCTTCTTCATTGTGCTTCTTCAAAGTTTGATATCCTGCTTCTGCGTTGGCCTAGTTATTCTCAACGATTGGTTGGTAGCTTGGTTTAATTGCAATGAATTCATAACGAACAAAAATCACTTCTGGTGTGGGGTTTAGGCTTCATACATCCCTGTTCAAAATTTCATGAAGTGACATTGATAGTACTTGTGTGGAAAATTTTTACATATGAAAGATGCCTACCATAGAAATTCTTAATACTGCATGCGTTTTTAAAAAAACAAAAACCTTATCAATTCAATCGATACCCTTTATTGTACACTAACACTCATAAAATCTACACTGTTATCAGGTTCTTCTCATTTGAAATGGAAAAAACAGATATAGGTGGTATCCTTATTTTATTGGGTTACATTATTCACACGATGTCCTTCAGTAAACATTAAATGCTAAGCATATGCACACCTCAGAAAGATCAACAAAACTAGCAATTGTGGAGGAATATGAAAACCTTATGGCACAAGAAGCTAATTCTACAAAGAGCTCTCATGTGAGATCCCAAACTATGGGGATCAACAACACCCAACATTCATAACGATCTCTTTTCTGGTGGGGTGTTGTTAAATACTTTGTGCTTTTCTAATTCTAATCAGAAAGTAGGACAAGGATTAATATGGAAAAATTGATAGTTGGGATAAGGGAAACACGAGAGTGGGAAGGGAAAGATACACTAGAGGAGGCTACTGTGAATCTAAAATTGGTACCCCTTTAACTTTACATATTGTTGTAAAAACTCTATCGATCTAAAATTAGTAGCAAAGGATTCATAATATTAAGTTTTTAAACAATGACAAACATCAGAAGCATGTCTACCACAAAAATTCTTAATACTACATGCGTTTTAAAAATAAAAATAAAAACTTATCAATTCACTCAATACCATTTACTGTACGCTGACGCTCCTCAAATCTACCAAGTCATGAATATATATATATAAACACCAAGTTTTCGTTACCTCCCGATAAGAAACACGCGATATAGTCGTGAGTGACTCGGGACTTCCATCCAACAATTCATTTAGTGATATCAATTTTCGGAAATGAGCATGGATCTTCTTCTGAAAGTAGAGACAGAGTTGGTAAGGTCCGAGACAAGAAAAATTTACCCCTTCTATGTTGTGCTTCTTCAAGGTCTGATCTCTTGCTTCTGTGTTGGCTTAGTTATTCTCAGCGATTGATTGGTAGCTCAGTTTAATTGCAATGGATTCATAACACTTCATCTACGTCAAGTCTCTCCGGCGATGATAGGTGGTAATTAAGCTCGATTTAATTGCAGGTCAATTCATAACACTTCATCTACGTCAAGTCTCTCGTGCTACAAAATGCTGGCAACACTTGGGGGATAGTTCCAAAGCACGAACAAGGGGTCATTGGAAATCTACCTGCCAGAGTAAGGACACTCGAGAGGGAAGATTGCTCCTGAGTTAGCCTACTCCTAATAATAGAAAATCAAAGCACGCTTAGACAATATCTTTCGAAATTAAATGTGATACTCAAATGGTTGAAATTACCGATGGCATGCATGGAATTTCAAATTCCCTCTCTTTTAGTTAATTTTTTTGAGATTCCTTCATTTTATCCAAATTTATCTTATGTCAACATTCAATCGATATAAGAGATTGTGTATGATAATATAAGGGCAATGTTGATATACCTATATTTGGGGGAGAAACTACACACCTATATAGAGATCCCACAATGACCTATAATCTCTCTGGTCCAAGAAACCCCTCAAATTTCCCTTCCTACACCTCTAATAACATTGGCCATATAATTATTTATAAAATTACAGTTATGTAATTCTAACAATTTCTAATTCTATTTCGGGCAAAATTGACATGAAAATAATATCCAGAACTTGTCTAATAAAATGAAAAATATATTAAAAACACATTTTATTATATTTTAATTAACAACAACCATTTAAATTTTCATCTAAAGTGAGTTTAATTGAGTTGTTAATATTGTGTTTACATAATCATCTACCTATTATCATATTTTCTTAAAATTTTCAATACAATTTTATCATAAAATATCATCATTAATAATTAACAATTAAAAGTATAATAATATTCATTTAAAAAATTTAAATTTAATTGTTTGCATTTTTTCTTTTATCCATTATCTACTTAATGTTAATGTAAATTAAAACAAAAAAAACATAAACTATATTAAAAAAATAAAAAATGTTACCATATTAAAAAAAAAAAAAATCAAATTCAAATTTCCAAATTACATAACAATTCTAAGTGGTAAACAAAGATTAAATAATAAATACAATTATCAGACACCCATCCATTTCACTGAAAATATTAACAATTAATTACAAAATTTTATATCTTTTTACTCTACAAAGTGAAAAAACTTTTTGAAAATAATCATTGAATATATATTTAGAAATATTTCTTTTTTAGCAAATATCTAAAAAGGAAACTTTTAGATAAACAAAGGGAAAACACTAAGTACTAAGAATGTTATCATATTAGGCTGTGTAGTAATAATACACACCTTAACAAACAGAACATTTAATACTGTATAGGCAAGTGCTTATTGCTCCCTTAAACAGAAAACGAATTAATCTTTCCTGGCCCAGACTACTCTAACAAAGATCATCAACTAAGATACTTTCTTCATAGTAGGAAAAGCTGGCCTGCTACCCAGATACCGTATATTTTTTTCTCAATTTCATCTTCTCAGGTTGAGAAACTGAAGTCATCCTTCCATTTTTAACTTCGTATTTGCTTTCTGTTTCTCGAAAGTCCAACTGATTTCTTATTTCATCTGCCCCTAATCCATGAAAGGAAAAGAAAGTCTAATTAATTTCTATTTGAACTGTTGGTAATAAGAAATTTGACGGTCTATGTGTGAATAGACCCGTCACAGCTACGTTTTCGAATTGTAATAAGCCGTAGTGTTCTACGTTTGATATTTGATTATACCTATGAAATGCGTCTTAATAAAAAATCCCTGCTTTTCTTAGAGATATTTGCCCCTCCGTTTTAAACAGATCCATTGCTAGAACATCCAGGCTGCTAGGCTCAGACTAGTCTTCTAAACTATAAAGCTGCTGGAACAATCTCTGCGATTTACTGGAAGCACTAACTACGACGGCAACAAGCTCTTCTTGTGATGGCAGATTAATGTTTCCCCGATGGTCCACAGTGATCCTGGCCGAGTTGTCCTCAGAAGCAACTGCAACGACGTTTCTTACCAGCAAAAGTTGCCCAGTGCTTATTTCTCGTTTGGCATAAAGCCCCAATCCCCCGGCCATAGTCGTCTTTGGTCATCTTGATCTTTACGGGGCCCATGAAATCGACCTCTTCCATAATAGAAGATCCGCGTCCGAGCAGGTGGTCCGAGATGTCATGCTTGCAGAGTGTATTCCAAATCGGATGAATGGAATGGCGCTAGTCACTCAATGGGCGCGCTCAAATTCGAATTTAGAATGGTATTGAATGTTTCAACAATGGGCCCGCTCAAATTCGAATTCAAATTGACCATGACGGCCGCACTCATCGAATTCAAATCGAACAATCCACCATGAATGTTTCTATCCCTTCACCGAATCAATCCGCGTTCATTTCATTAATGCGTTCCGTATCGTGATTGTGCTATTGAATGCAGTTGCATTGGGCAATGGAGGCGCCTGCGACGGACGGCGACGGACTGTCTAAGACAACTGAAACGGAAACGAAAACAGAAACAACCCTTCCTATGCTGGAGGGCGATCGCTGGAACTGAGCGCGAACGTCGAGGGTGGCAGCATGACGGTCATGCTCCTTGGCATCATGGATGGGCATCCTGCTGACAGAGTCTTAAAGACTCTACAGCAGGCTGGATATTGCTCGCCAGGATGAGAAGGGTGGAGGCCGTGAGGCGGTGTATAGAGTACAGGAGTTGGTCGAGCAGCCGTACATACATGATATGACAGTTATATGAAAATGCATAGTGGTATGGTGAATAAAGATGGTTTTTTTTAAAACCTGTTAACATCAAGAATGGTAAACAAAATGGCTGTTTTGGAAAAACTGTCAACCAGTTGACAGGTTTTCTATAAAACCTAACACTAAATATGCTTTAAACCTATAATTAAATCATTTAATAAAGGTGGGAAAGTGGGTGGGTCTAGAAAGTGTGTATGAGTTAGAGAAAATGTGGAGGGAGTTAGGAAAAATAAAGTGAACTTTTAATTAAATCATTTAATAAAGGTGGAAAGGTGGGTGGGTCTATAAAGTGTACACAAGTTAGAAAAAATGTGGAGGGAGTTAGGAAAAAGGTAATTAATTCATTATATTAATTATATATATTAATTAATTAAATAAAGGGGTTAAATGAATGGATTAGGATAAAGGTGAGTGAGGTTAGTGTGGAAAGGGGAAATGGGTTTAGGATTAGGATAGAGGTTTAGGACAAAGGGATTTAGGTTTAGGATTAGGATATAATTAAAGGGAAATGGGTTTTAGGGACAATGTACAGAAAGTGGTTTTATGACAAGAGAAGAAGAATTAGCGAGAAAAGTTAGCTCAATTTGCTAAACTTTGTCCATGGAAGTGCTACCTCACCCCATGCGCCCTTGGTCAAATAATGCCACATAGATACCACATCTCATTAAAACTCGGCTACATGTCAGAATCTAATCTCGCCACTTGTCACTATTGGAGATCACTGGACTTGCTAAATATAGCAACTGCTAAAACTATCCATCTGGTCCCAATATTTTGAAACTTGTTGAAATTGACCCAAACTTTCCACAAATGTTCGGAATGATTGGGTGAGCACCATCATGTGTCTACTGCTAAAAATAGACACTGTTAAAAATAGAAAGTTGTCAAAATGCGCTTGACTTTATACTCATTGATCTCGTCTTCCTGCAAGGGATCTGAATATGCAGTCAGAACCGACATGCGAGCCTTGGTACTCAACTTGCTAAAAATAACAATCTCAGTCACATCATTTGGAAAAAGGTCCAATGGCCTCTAGATGCCTCAAGGATCAATACCGCGCTCTCAGAATCTGAACCTGAGGCCTGAATCACAACCTGCCAAAAATAGAAATTTTATGCATGTCGCCCGGAAAATTGTCATCAGGCCTAGAATCCTGCAAGGACTCATACTGTATGTTCAAAACGACCTCAAACTATCAATAGACCCATTCAAACCGTGTCTCCTAAAATTTAGCAACACTTGTGTGTACACATCTCTCTCTAAAAAATGCATGGAAATCAAGTAGATTGTAACTCTAAACTAAGTAACCCTGTATGGATCATGTACCTGCCTCGTGTGCGAACTAACCTTTGGCTCAACATAAGTGCTAAAACCCTGGGAAAATCTTAGTATGCCAACCAAAGTGTTGCATGCTGGCTCTTAACCCTCAAGACTTTCAAGGGTGAAAATCTAGGGGTTAACACAGCTGTAGCTACTGCAACTGGGATTTTTGGTCTTTGGTTATGGCTTGGACTTTCTGTTTTGGTTATGGTTTGGATTCTTTGTTTGGTACGCTACCTTTGGAGAGAAGTACACTACTTTGGTTGACTATTGGTTCTAGGGTTTGCTTCTGAAATTATTTTGTCTGTCAAGGTTAAAGGTGCTCGGGGGTGGCCACATGCCTATGATTGGGTGACAATATTGCTATATTGTCTATGGAAAAATGAGCATATCTCTTTTATTCTAACACTTGGAACCTCTTACACTCACACGTGTATGATTTTAGATGTTGTTTTGATGTTTTAGCCTTATTTTCTTATGTTGGAGGCTATTTTGGGGGTCGGCTTGAGAACTATCCACCTTGTATCATGGATTTATTATGTCATAGGGGATTTTAGAGAGATAAAGTGCTAGGCTTGTCTCATATATATACTTGAGGGTTTTCTCATTTTTAAATCATAACTCAATTTATGGATAACTACTACTACTTGTCTCTTGTCTTTCTTTCTCATCATGGATTATTTGTGGGAACTTTATGGAGAATGATCTGGTGGATGTTTTGCAAGTGTTTCTTGGATGATTTCATTTCTAGGGTTTCTTTCATGCCAAACGATTTGGCTAGTAAGTGTTATTTTCAAGTCTTGGATGATTTATTCTTGAATGTATTAAGTAAATGCTTGATCAAAGTGGCAAATTTTCATGATATCTTGTTTCTTTTGGATAAATTTTGTTTTGAAACTCGAAGGAATATTTGTAGTGGGCTATCTTCCATGTTATCATTCATATAAAGCTTGTTGAAGGACATAAGGTTTTTTCTAGGGTTTGTAGTGGACTACCCTAGTCTTTTCTCTTATAGGTTATGATTCTAGGGTTTGTAGTGGACTAGTCTAGGGATTTAACCAAACTCCTTTCTATATCTCTTTCTTAAGGTATTTAGGAGACATAGGGCGACCTCTTATGGTTTGTAGTGGACTACCTTAAGTTTTTTTCCTAAAGAACCAATACCCAGGGTTTGTAGTGGACTACCCTAGTGTTTGTTTCTTGAGTCTTATCCTAACCTTTGATCTCCATAGAAGTTGCATGTTAGACTCCATATGCCCAAGGAATCTAGACCGCACTAGTCTTTTCTCCATTGCGAGTGATTTAAACCCTAAATTCCCTCTCTCCTTGACGTCTTATGATAGTTTTAGGCTTAATTGCATTACATCTCCATTTCCTATTCATTGTTAGCCTAATGTCTAGGGTTTTATTTTCACTTACTTAGAATACCTTTTGACATCATTTATTGCATTATTACAATTTTTAGCCTATTAGGGCTTTGATGTCTTGCATCTTTGAAGTAGTTTCATGCTCTTTTATGTTTAAACAATCATTGGTTATTGATGTGTTAGTTTTAACTTGCATTTAGTTTCTCTTTCATTGCATATTTACGAGTTTTAGGACTGTTATATTGTTGTTGCTATAATTTGTCATTTGCTGAAGTAAATCATCTCTTTATTCAAGTTTTATTATAGGCATTATTTTTCTTTTGATAGCTAGTGTTTGGAGGCATTATTTGGACTTATTGGACTTCGTAAATATCTCGTATTGTCTTGGAACACATCACACACAAGCCTTGCATTTTCCTTGTTTCAACCACTTTGTCTTCACTTTGAACCTTGACTTAGTTGGTGGTGTAATAAAGTAACCAAGTTAATGGGTCATAGACTCGCTTTGACTTGCTCGGACTTGCTTGAGGTTGCTAGGGAAGCCTCCCTTTTTTTGGATCTCAATTTTTCACTAAAACAAGGGAAGTAACTACTTAGATGATAGTGGAAATTACTTCCATATGTTACACTTATCATGCTTCTTGCGAGGTATTTTGTAATGTCCCCAAGGTCGAGCCCTATTGTAAATCATGTCCATGAAGTATAAAGCTTGCATTATGAATTGTAATTATGTTTTATAGGCTAGTGAGCCAAGTTTATATAAGTTGGTGGGATTATGTGTTATTAGGCCGGAGAGCCTAAGTGTTAAGGCCGGGAGCCTACTTTTGTATATGTAATCATGCAAAACATTAATAAAAATATAAACACTGCTGCGTGCAGACCGACCACGATAAATGAGTGATGGGGGACTAAGATTCCACAGAGTGGGTAAGGGATTGGGGGCTGGAAGGTTGGAAAGAGAGGCTAAGTGTTGAGCCTAGGGGCTTAAGTCCTTGGGAATAATATTTTAATATTATTCCAAAAGCCATGTGAAATAAATGTTTTGTCCTAAGTTCTTGGAGAGGAACAGATGCTGATGGAGTGCATGCAGCTTCATGGGTGGCATGTGTCGACCCATGCACATGCAGTTAAAAACTGCAAAAATCAGCCATGGAGGGGGTCACTGCTCATTCCATCATCCTTTGCGTTTGATTTCGGATACCCTCACGCAGCTCTGAGAACCAGAAAACTGAGACGTCTTCCTGAAGACAAAAACATCATCTGTCTGATTCTGTTATTGGTTTGCGTCTGCCCTTGACATACCTATTCACCGTTGAGAGAACTGGTCAGGAGGGGAAAGTCAACTTGTGAGTTCAAGAACCTAGTCTATCCACCATTGCAGAGATGAATCCGTACTAGATCTGTCTGTAGGTTGCTACTTTCTGTTTTCCTGAGTGGGGTTGTGTTGTGGTTATCCTCACCATGCGGGAATTGAGTAAGAAGGGGCTGAAGAATAGGGTTTTAAGTCCTTTAGTTGAAGAGGCAGCCTGTCAGGCTTGTGAGAAGCTATTTCCAGGTGAAGGAGTCTACTAGGAAGTGGTATTCTTCCAGAGAGAGTCCAGCACCAGCTACGGAGCTCTAATACATCCTGAACCGGCCTGTTGCCAAGACCTAGAGAGGGAGGTGAAGCACTGATGGACTGTGCTTGTGAAGGTGTATACTCTCGGGCGGAATAGGCATGTGGGGAATGAGAGTCTGTGAGTAGTGGGCGTAAGAAGGCATCCTGGGAAGAATCCTTTCCAGTTATTCTGTGCAGTTTTCCCTGTAACCTCAGCCTAGACTAGGATTCCTTGCCTTGGGTGGAGCTTAGTCCCAGCTTGGGGGTGACCCACTACTGAGCATGATGAGCAGCATGGTCTAAGGCTGGGAGGTTCATGGAAGGCCTGCACGTGGTTGGTGGAATTATGCCAGTGATAAAAGATAAGTGTTAATTTTGTACTTAATTTATAAGTATAGGCATGTTTGTGATTCTTGCAATATTATCATGTATTCCGCTGTAATCATGAATTACTGTTAATCCCATTAAATCTACATGTCAGTCCTAATTCTGTGATTACTCTGTTTGGATTAGTTAAATGTGTGTAATATGACTTAATTAATGTTATATATATAAGTATGAGAATGTTGCTTCTACACAGTAGCGTTTGCTCGGCCAGTGGGATGACGACTGGGGACGTTACAGTATGGTATTAGAGCCCAATTTCAATGCTGAGCCTGGATGGGCCGGATAAGTGGTCTTTGGACCGAAGTTTTGAGAAGAAGTTGTGTCAGGAGGGTCAATTTCAAACCTCAAAATGTTTCTGAGTGTCAACGGTCTACTTGATCATGTTACAAAGCTTAGGAGGTATAGCTGTATTATAAAACTATAGCTGGTGTGCTATATGGCCACGGAGAGAGAGAACTCCACACCAGAAGTGTTGGAGCCATATAATCTGTTCGGGAGGAAAGGAGAACCCTCACGATCGTCAAATCTGGAGAATGTGCACAAGGTTTAAAACCCTTTGGAGTTGCACAAGAGTGTGGAAATCACGGTACGCGAAATCTCGAATTCATCAGGACCGTCCATTGGAGGGACACGTGGTTGTCGGTCGACGTTTCGGCACCCGGGAAACCAAAGGGCAAGACCCCTCGTTTTCATAAGTCATGAAATCTTGGTATATGAAACCACGAATTGGTCTAGCGTGAGTAATTTTCAGCATTTCGGCACCTGGGAAACCAAAGGGCAAGACCCCTCATTTTTGCAAGTCACGAAATCACGATTCATGAAACTTTGAAAAGATCTGGACCGTTAGATCCAAATCATCGAGGATTGTTGGATCTCGTACAAGAAATTGAATTTTCAGAATTCGGTGATTGGAGAGACAAGAAATTTGGATTTGCTACATCGTGAACTCCCGGTTACCGAAAACCCGAAACCCGAAGTCCCGAAATCTTTGGAGATGGAAGAACCATAGTGGATTTTAAGGGTGACAGCTGTGTAGTGGGTCCAGAGGGTAAGGAAATCGAATTTTTGGAATTTGGGGATTAGAGTGACAAGAGACTTGGAGTCGTTACATTGTGAACTCCCGGTTACCGAAAACCCGAAACCCAAAGTTCCAAAGTCTCGAAATTTTTGAAGGTCGAAAACCTGAATAACACCTAGTAGTCTAGCATTTGGTCACAACCTTTGGTTATGAGGGTAGGGAGAAAGAGGGATTTATCACCCGGAAATTACAAAGCTGAGCAAAACTCGAAAAATTTGTGAAGTCGAAGCGTTTTCTTAAATCAGAATGGTTTTAAATGTGTGGAATTACTAAGAATGATGACCTGACAAATCCCTATTGTCTGCACGTGTGTTTGTAGAAGCTTAGCAAGTGCCAGAACCGAATAGGGTTGTCGTTGAGAGCAGAGAATGGAAGAGGTGCAGATTGCCTCCAATTCAGAGAACGAAAGAGAAGGAAGTAATGTCGACTTGGGAGTCGAAGGATCAAACTCTAATGGGCACGAAAAAGAGATGGATAAGGAAGGACATATGATGAAAATCATTGAAAGATTGCAGAAAGAGGCCCAGGCTCACCGCGCTGATAGCCGAAAGCTCATGAAATTCTGGGATAGGTAGGGTGAATTCAACTTAAGGATGTTGAAGAGTCTGGAAAGAATAGAAAAGAAATTGGAAAAGGAGAGTGACTCAAGCAAGACAGAGAGTCATAGGACCCCTGAAAGAAAAAGAAGATCGAGGAGTGGTAGCAGACATCGTCGTCGCTCCCCAAAGCATTATGGTAAGGAAACACACAGTAGTTCAAGCCCATCCCCTACCAGAAAACACCGAAGATCTGGAGTGGATGAATTGAAAGGGGAGATGAATAAGATTAAGCCTCCTACGTTTGATGGAGAACATAAGAAGGAGGAAGATGCCGAAACATGGTTGCTTGGCATGAGGAAATATTTCCAACTGCAGAATTATTCCTCTCGTGCAGAAGGAAGAATTGTGATGTATCAATGTAACACCCTATTTCCCCCAGCTTGTAAATATAACTGGACTGGCCAAGAACTATGGCAAACTCATAAATATGAATATGTGATGTAAATGGAACTTGAGGAAAAGGTCAATGAATGTGAATAACATTTTGAATTTATTGCAGGACTGCTAAGAGGGGATGTGCAGAAAAGAGACCACGATGGCGGTGGAAGGCACCTGAAAAGGTGGCGTTAACTTCCATCGAGAATTAATACCATATTTGGACTCCACTGGCCCGGAGAACCAAAATCGGCTCGCTGGCCCCAAATTTAATGTCTCGCACACTGGTAGGCGGATGGCTTAATGAGGGATGGGATGGTGAACCACCAATCCGTAGAGCCATCAGGCCTGATCAACACGAGGGTAATCGTGCCACACGCAACCTCGCAAGAGGATAAGGCGTATGGTAGAAGCGATTGAGGGGGCAGACACGGGGGAACTCTGGCATTACGTAGAGTGAGTGATAGCAGAGAGGAAGGATTGCAACCTTCGCTCTTGGTCACTGGCAGATAGAGGGACGCAGTCTCTCAACATCGTGGTCTCAGCTCGGGGGTGGCTGGTGGTAAATCCGCTGGGAGTCGCTAAGCCTACGGTTGGGTGGAAACGAGCACCCCTCTCAACAGTCGCACCCACTTCTGATGTTATTTCTGATAAGTGTTTTTCATATTGCATCTTGAAATTCATATGCTGACATATATGCTCATAAACTGTGAAATTGTGAACGATTACGGTATAAGAATGTCTGTGCAATGTTTTGATAAGAAATGGTAGATATATGCTTATAACAGAAAAATCACGCATGGCTTATAATTGATAAGTGAATGTAATTATGCGCAAGTTGAACCAAGTCAGACTTCCAGTCCATTCTCGAGAACTTGTTTCCCTTTATCTGTCTCTAGGAATGCCCCGGAATTGTAGTGTCCCCAAGGCCAAGGCCCGTAGTGAACCATGTTCTGAAAATAATTGTAATTATGATTTATAGGCTGGTGAGCCGAGTTCTTATAAGCTGGAGGCTTATGTGTTATGTGGCCAGGGAGCCTAAGTGTTGAAGGCCAGGAGCCCACTGTTGTACGTGTATGTATGCAGAACATTTAATAAAATATAAAATGCGCCAGGTGCAGATCGACCACGATGAATGAGTGAAGGGGGACTGAGCATCCACAGAGTGGGCAAGGAATTAGGGGCTGGAAGGTGGGAAAGGGGCTAAGTGTTGAGCCTAGGGGGCTTAAGCCTGGGAATAATATTTTATTATTATTCCAAAAGAACATGTGCCATTTATGTTTTATCTTAAGTTCCTAACCACGAGAAAGGTAATGCATGTCAAGGAACGCATGCAGTTTCAAGGGTGACAAGTGTCCACCCTAATGCATGCAAATAAAATAGACGAGGTAAGATGTGAAGGCTCTCGCTTCTCCATTCCACCCGATTGTCTGAACATGAATGGCCTGACCTCTGCAAGAATACCCGGGGTGCAACCCTGAAAGTCGAAAAGCCTGTGTTGATTTCGGAGATAGCCGGTACATCTTTTGTCTAAACAGTTGGAGCCTATGCGTGGGATCTCTGCACACCTCGTGCAATCCCGAAACCAAAACCGTGAAGACTATCCCGTGTTTGCTGAACCAGTTTGGGAAGCCTGTGTCTGTGTTCCCAATTGACTGTTGTGGCCACGCAGCGCTGGACTGCACGGTGATTACTGGCCAGTGTAAGTCTATGTCGAACCTGTGTGAAACCTCTCTCCAGGTGAGGGAGGTGATTGTTGTTGGAAGAGGCAGGTTGTCAGGCCTGTGAGCAACTCTTTCTAGGAGAGAGAGTTTGCTGGGAAGTGGTTTCTTCCAGAGAGTGTCCAGCACCAGCTTCAGGCTCTAAGACTTCCTGATCCGGCCTATTGCCGAGACCCAAAGAGGGAGGTGTAGCACCGATGGACTATGCTTGTGAAGGTGTATACTCTTGGGCAGAACAGGCATGTGGGGAATGAGAGTTTGGGAGTAGTGGGCGTAAGATAGCATCCTGGGAAGAATCCTTCCAGTCATTCTGTGTTGTTTTCCCTATAACCTCAGCCTAGCCTAGGATTCCTTGCCTTGGCGTGGAGCTTAGTCCCAGCTCGGGGGTGACTCACTGCTGAGATGATGAGCAGTGTGGTCTAAGGCTGGGAGGTTCATGGAAGGCCTGCACTTGGTTGGTGAAACTGCCACTGTTGCAAAGATAAGTATTTGATTATGCTTTAATCATGTTTTGCATGACTGTGTTGCTTATGTATCATGTTTTCCGCTGTGTATATGAATTAATATGAAAATCTAATTGCTTGCTGATTATGGCAGTAATTCATATGAATACTCTGTGTTGAATGTGTTTATTGTTTAAATGCATGTGGGTTAAACAACATCTATATGAGTTATCTACAAAGTGGTGTTATAATCTTCTTTTAAGAGCGATTAAACCTTCATAGAAGAAAAGGTGCGCTACAAATTGGTATCAGAGCCAAGGTTTCGACACTGAGCCTAGATGGGCCAGTGGAGAGGTCTTTGGACCGAGAATGCGAGGGGAAATTGGGTCTGGAAGGCCAATTTCATACCCTGGTTTGCTCCAAAATGTCAAGGAGTTACTTGACGAGTTTTAAAGCTCAGGAAGTATAGTGGCGTTATGAAACTGCAGCCAGTGTGGTATGAGTCCACAGGGAGAGAGGACTCCACATCGGTGGTGTAGGAGCTCTAGGATCTGTTTGGGAGGGAAGGTGAACCCTTGTGACCGTCAGATTTGAAAAGTGTGCACGGGGTTTAAAGCCCTTTTGATATTGCACATGAGTATGGAAATCACGATACACGAAATTTTGATTTAGTTAGGACCGTCCATCTCGAAGGGACAGGTGGTGATAATAAAGAGCCCGTCGACATTTCGCATGTCGAAATATCAGGGTATCGACATTCGTTAAATCGGGAGTCACGATGACAGGAGGTCGGGAATTTTCATGGTAAAAGTCTCGGGAACGATCCGAGCCGTCTGTTTGTGGGGACACGTTGCAGAGATCGAGCGACCCATTGGTATATCGACTACCGGGGTTTTGAGTTGAAATAGAACTTTGTCATCGGGGAAACACAAGTTGCGAAATCCTAAGATTGGGAGCCCATCGGCATATCGGGGTTTGGCGTTTCGCGAATCCTGAAGACAAGGCACCCGGAGCATTAGAAATCGTGAAATAGCGAGAAGCGGTGAGGACCATCCATTCTTGGGGACGCGTGGCCGAGATCAAGGCATTCAAAAAGTTTCGGAAGGAGAGTCATCCATCGGGAAATCAGGGTTCGGGGAATCGCGAATCCTGAGGACATATGTGCTTCGGCATTAGAAAGTTCGAAACCCCGATAGGAGGTATGACTGTGGTCATATAAGGGGAGGTCGTGTGAACCACGAGTCTATCCTGGAGGGATAACGGGAGTTAGAGCACATCGGCGTTTGGAAGCCCAAAACGCTGAAAGGATCTACGCCGTAGATCTGAGAAAGACTTGACCATTGGATTTTTCTTGGAATGGATGTGGACACATGCAAATGTACCACGTACCAGTGGGTCGAGAAGAGAAGCGAGAGAGGTGGGACCCGATGATGTCGTTAAAAAGAGACATGGGGCCTCATGAACGTACCACATGCCACGATGGTGAAGGGCGACAGCTGTGCTGTGGGCCCAGAGGATAAAGTAATTCGCGATTTTGGGAACTCGCGATATAAGGGCATGAGAGCTCGACATTGAAACTCGCGAAGTCGCGAAGTAGCAAGAACGAGAGGAGAAAAGTCAACATCGATTCTCGAGGTTTCGTGAAAGGGAGGTACTAGGGTTGGATGCCACAACTCACGAAGGTGCGAGTAGCGAAGGGTGCTAGCGCTTAGCCCTAGACTACGGTCATGCGTAGCAGACCCTAACGAGGAGAGAGCCATACCCTTGTCGCATCTTGGGTATTGGCGTTTGGAGGAATGAGCCGAAGGTTTTCGACTCATGAACTTGCGAGATCGTGAGTTGTGAAAAGGGTGACTTGGGTTACGAATATTTAACTGTCGGATCTTCGTGGACTGAGATTTCGAAGTTTCGAAGTCCCGGAAATTGCAGAACCAAACGAGAGCTCAAAGAAAAACTTAATTAAATAAAAATGTCTTTCATTCTTGTTCGTATTGGCTTATAAATGTTATGGATTGTTCCAAAGGAGTAATGACCTGACAAAATTCAAATTTAATTGCACAGTGCGTGTGTAGAGTTCAACGGAGGACAGGACTCCAGTTAACCAACGCCGAGTATGGAGTGGGGAAAGGTGCAGATTACCCCCGAAATAGAAGACGAACATGAAGGAAAGGATGTTAACCTGGGAATCGAAGGATCGAACTCCAATGGGCATGGAAAAGAGAAGGATAAGGAAGGACACATAATGAAAATCATTGAAGAATTGCAAAGAGAGGCCCAGGCTCGCCGAGCTGATAGCCGGAAGCTCATGAAATTCAGGGATTGGCAGGGTGCATTAAACTTAAAATTTTTGAAGAGCCTGGAAAGAATAGAGAAGAAAATCAAGGAGGGAAGAGACTCAAGTACGACGGAGAGTCGCAGAACCCATGGGAGAAGAAGTAGGTTGAGGAATGGTAGACGACATCTTAGTCGCTCCCAAAGACATTCTGACAGGAAGACACACAGTAGTTCAAGCCCGTCCCCTACCAAAAAACATCGAAAATCTGGAAGGGAGGAATTGAAAGGAGAGATGAACAAGATTAAGCCTCCAACATTCGATGGAGAACATAAGAAGGAGGAAGATGCCGAGACATGGTTGCTGGGCATGAAGAAATACTTTCAACTGCAAAATTATTCTGCCCATGCAGAAGGAAGAATTGCAATGTACCAATTGAAAGGAAAAGCATCCATGTGGTGGGATCAGTTTGTGCAGGTGCAACACATCAGGGAGAAAGAGGTCACTTGGAAGGAATTTAAGAGGTATTTCGAGAAGAAATACCTGACTAAAAGATACTATGATAAAAAGATGAAGGAGTTCTTCGAACTCAAGTTGGGCAGTATGACCATTGATGAGTATGAACGAAGTTTCCTAGAACTACTGAAGTATGTTCCATTCATCAAAGATGAGGCTGTCAAGATTCAGAGATATCTAAGTGGACTGCCACCTTCCATGAGTGACAAGATTCAATATGATGACCCTAAGACCATGGAAGAAACAATAAGAAAGGCGAAATGCTTGTATGAACAACAAGGAGAAAGGCCTATCCTTCGGAAGGCTTGGAATGATTAGAGGAAGTTTAAGAAGGAACAGAGGCAGAAGGGAAACAAGCCTTCCTTTTTCAGAAATATCCTTCAGGGACAGCCATCGTTTAGAGAGCAGAGAAGGACTGAAGAGGGAGCACCAAGACAGAGACTGACACCCATTCAGTGTTGGGGTTGTCAAGGAAACCACAAGTACAGAGATTGTCCCCATAAAAATGGTAAAGCGAGAACTGTACATACCATTCAACAAGATGAAATAGTGGAGGATATGGGCAGTAGAATGCCGAGGATCTACACAGCCCTGGACAATAAGCAAGCAGATTTTCAATCGCACATGATTGAAGTGGAAGGTACGATCAACAACTGACCACTTGTTATTTTAATTGATTCAGGGGCTAGCCATATTTATGTAGATCCTAGAGTGGTGGATAGTTTGCATCTAATGAGAAGAAAACATGAGAAGTCTTGGTTAGTACAGTTAGCCACAGGGACCAAGAGGAAGGTCACTGAATTGGTTAAGTCCTATTCAGTGGACATGAAAGGAATGAGCACTAAGGCTAAATTGAACATTCTGCCTTTAGGCTCATATGATTGCTTAATTGGGATGGACTAGTTGGACCAGCACCATGCCCTTCTGTATTGCCGTAACAAGAGGTTCACATGCCTGAACGAAGAGGGAAATCAGGTAATAGTCCAAGGAATTCCCAGAGCCGTGGCTGTGAGGGAAATCTTAGCCATGCAGCTGAAGAAATGTTACTGGAAAGGCTGTCAATTATTTGCAGCTCGGGTGGAAGAAGCATCCCAAGATGTAGTATCGAATTTGGAAGACTATGAAGTACTCAAGGAGTTCAAGGATGTATTTCAGGAGGTACCTGGACTACCTCCGAGGAGGGACATCGATTTTTCTATAAATTTGATGCCTGGAACAACTCCAATTTCGAAAGATCCTTATAGAATGAGTACGCCAGAGCTGAAAGAGTTGCAATTGCAGCTCGAAGAGATACTAAAGAAAGGTTACATTCGCCCCAGTGTGTCACCGTGGGGAGCCCCGGTCCTATTCGTGAAGAAGAAAGATGGAACGTTGAGGCTGTGCATTGATTTTCAGCAGTTGAATAAGGTTACTGTCAAGAACAAGTATCCTCTGCCAAGGATTGATGATATTTTTGATCAATTGAAGGATGCGAAAATATTTTCGAAAATAGATCTCCGATCAGGATATCACCAAGTGAGAATAAAGGATGAAGACATCAGCAAGACCGCCTTTAGAACAAGGTATGGTCATTATGAGTTCACAGTGGTGTCATTTGGACTGTTCAACGCGCCTGTTGTTTTCATGTGCTTAATGAATGGAGTGTTCAGAAATTATTTGGACAAGTTTGTCATAGTCTTCCTGGATGATATCTTGGTGTATTCCAAGACAGAGGAAGAACATGAGCAACACCTGAGAATGGTGCTGCAGGTGTTGAGAGAACACTAGCTGTACGCAAAACTGAGCAAGTGCTCTTTTTACCAAAGGCAGATCCATTATTTGGGGCACATAATATCTGAAGAAGGGATCACTGTGGATCTTGAAAAGGTACAGGCCATTTGAGAATGGCCAGCGCCAAGGAATGTGGCAGAAGTTAGATCTTTTATGGGTCTGGCAGGATACTATAGGAGGTTTATAGCCAGATTCTCAAGGATAGCCCATTCTATCACTTCCTTGCAAAGGAAGGGGAAGAAGTTCCAGTGGACTGAAGAATGTGAGAGCAGCTTCCAGCGATTGAAGCAGCTATTAACTAGTGCTCCAATCCTGAAGATTACAGATCCAAACAAGGATTACATAGTTTGCACAGATGCATGTAAGGAGGGGCTGGGAGGAGTTCTCAACCAAGAGGGATTTGTAGTTTGTTATGAATCTCGAAAGTTGAAGGAAAATGAGAAGAATTATGCCACTCACGATTTAGAGCTAGCAGCAATCGTCCATGCCTTGAGGAAATGGAGAAATTACCTCATGGGCAAGAGATTCGAGTTGAGAACATACCATAATGGTCTGGAGTATTTATTTGATCAACCGACCTTAAATGCCAGACAAATCAGATGGCTGGAGTTTTTGTGCGAATATGACTTTGATATCAAGCATATCAAAGGGAAAGAAAATAAGGTGGTTGATGCACTCAGCAGAAAAGTGCACGAATTACATGCTATAACCATTAGCATGTACCAGACTGAGATGAAAGATAGAATTTTGGAGGCTGCAAATGCTGATTTGCAGTACAAAAATCTTGTAGCAAAGCTACAGCAGCGTGAGAGACCACAGACCAAAGAAAGTTACACCTTGGGAACTAATGGTTTACTTCTGTATAAAAACAGAGTGTATGTACCCAATGTCCGAGAATTGAAGCTGACAATTCTAAAGGAGATGCATAACGTGGCTTATGATGGACATCATGGATATCAGAAGACTGTGGCAGCAGTCAAAAGCCATTATTTTTGGCCGAGTCTAAAGAAATAAATCGTTGAATACATTGCAAGATGCATGGAGTGCCAAAAGGTTAAGGCTAAGCATAGGCACCCAGCAGGGTTGCTGCAGCCTTTACCTATTCCTGAATGGAAATGGGACGTGGTAACAATGGATTTTATCACCGAACTACCTAGAACAATCAAGCAGCATGATTCAATCATGGTGGTGGTGGACAAGCTTACTAAAGCTGCCCATTTTATTCCACTGAAAACCACCCACAAAGCAGCAGATGTTGCTGACATTTTCCTAAAAGAAGTTGCACGCTTGCATGGAATTCCTAAGACAATTGTGTTTGATAGGGACCCGAAATTCACTTCGAATTTCTGGAAAGGACTGTTCAAAGGATTCGGAATGAATCTGAACTTTAGTACAACGTATCATCCTGAGTCTGATGGATAGACAGAGAGAGTGAACAGAGTAATAGAAGACATACTGAGAATGTATGTGATGAATAAACCATCAAGGTGGGAAGACTACCTGCATTTGGTAGAATTCACCTACAATAATGGGTATCATGTGTCATTGAATATGAGCCCGTTCGAAGCGCTTTATGGAAGAAAGTGCAACACTCCAATGAGCTGGGATAATCCAGCTGACAGAGTAGTAGTTGGGCCTGAACTCCTCAAAGAGATGGAAGATCAAATGATAAAAATTAAACATAATCTAAAAGCTGCCTAGGACAGGCATAAAAGTTACGCTGATAGTAACAGAACCCATAGAGAATTCAAAGTGGGTGACCATGTTTTCCTGAAAGTGAAGAGTAACAGGAGTTCCCTAAAGCTGGGAAGTTGCGCCAAGTTGGCAACAAGATTTTGTGGGCCATTTGAGATCCTGGAAAGGATTGGGCCAGTTGCATACATGCTTGCATTACCTGCATCTATGACTATACATAATGTGCTTCATGTTTCACTACTTAAGAAATATGTACCTGATGCTAATCATGTTATCAATTGGAATGTGATTTAGGTGGAACCAGAAGGTGTCCTGCAAGTGCATCTTATGTGCATATTGGACAGGAAAAGAAAACAGCTCCGGAATCGAGCTATAGAACCTGTAAAGGTCCAGTGGACCTGGTATGGTCCTGAGGACACGACATGGGAGCATGTAGATGTTATGCGGGTAGAGTACCCACATATTTTTGAAAATTTTTGAAAAGCTTGCAAATGCTGTGTAAAGTTGCACTGAGGACAGTGCAAAAATAAGGGGAGGGGAATTGTAGTGTCCCCAAGGCCAAGCCCCGTAGTGAACCATGTTCTGAAAAGAATTGTAATTATGATTTATAGGCTGGTGAGCTGAGTTCTTATAAGCTGGAGGCTTATGTGTTATGTGGCCAGGGAGCCTAAGTGTTGAAGGCCAGGAGCCTGTTGTTGTACGTGTATGTATGCATAACATTTAATAAAATATAAACACCACCAGGTGCAGACCGACCACGATGAATGAGTGAAGGGGGACTGAGCATCCATAGAGTGGGCAAGGAATTAGGGGCTGGAAGGTGGGAAAGGGGCTAAGTGTTGAGCCTAGGGGGCTTAAGCCTGGGAATAATATTTTATTATTATTTCAAAAGAACATGTGCCATTTATGTTTTATCCTAAGTTCCTAACCATGAGAAAGGTAATGCATGCCGAGGAACGCATGCAGTTTCAAGGGTGACAAGTGTCCACCCTAATGCATGCAAATAAAACAGACAAGGTAAGCCGTGAAGGCTCTCGCTTCTCCATTCCACCTGACTGTCTGAACATGAACGACCTGACCTCTGCAAGAATACCCGGGGTGCAACCCTGAAAGCTAAAAATCCTGTGTTGATTTCAGAGATAGCCGATACATCTTTTGTCTAAACAGTTGGATCCTGTGTGTGGGATCTCTGCACACCTCGTGCAATCCCGAAACCAAAACCGTGAAGACTATCTCGTGTTTGCTGAACCAGTTTGGGAAGCTTGTGTCTGTGTTCCCAATTGACTGTTGTGGCCACGTAGTGCTAGACTGCGCGGGGCTTTCTGGCCAGTGTAAGTCTATGTCAAACCTGTGTGAAAAATCTCTCCAGGTGAGGGAGGTGATTGTTGTTGGAAGAGGCAGGTTGTCAGGCCTGTGAGCAACTCTTTCTAGGAGAGAGAGTTTGTTGGGAAGTGGTTTCTTCTAGAGAGTGTCCAACACCAGCTTCGGGCTCTAAGACTTCCTGATCTGGCCTATTATCGAGACCCAGAGAGGGAGGTGTAGCACCGATGGACTATGCTTGTGAAGGTGTATACTCCTGGGCAGAACAGGCATGTGGGGAATGAGAGTTTGGGAGTAGTGGGCGTAAGATGGCATCCTGGGAAGAATCCTTCCAGTCATTCTGTGTTGTTTTCCCTGTAACCTCAGCCTAGCCTAGGATTCCTTGCCTTGGGATGGAGCTTAGTCCCAGCTCGGGGGTGACCCACTGCTGAGATGATGAGCAGTGTGGTCTAAGGCTGGGAGGTTCGTGGAAGGATTGCACTTGGTTGGTGAAACTGCCATTGTTGCAAAGATAAGTATCTGATTATGCTTTAATCATGTTTTGCATGACTGTGCTGCTTATGTATCATGTTTTTCGCTGTGTATATGAATTAATATGAAAAGCTAATTGCTTGCTGATTATGGCAGTAATTCATATGAATACTTTGTGTTGAATGTGTTTATTGTTTAAATGCATGTGGGTTAAACAACATCTGTATGAGTTATCTACAAAGTAGTGTTATAATATTCTTTTAAGAGTGATTAAACCTTTGTAGAAGAAAAGGTGCGCTACAAATTGGTGCGCTACAGGAATAGACCTCTTCACAGGGATTCCCTCCTTGGAAAGGTTTACCAAGAACCTGGAAAAAGGACTTGAATGCGCAAGTCTTAACAACCCTGTATGAGGAGGAATGACTCTCTTAAAATCCCGAAGTAGCAACGTAGGGATAAGCATCAATCGACGGACAAGATCCCGTTGGAAGATTCCCAGGTCATTCACGACCGTTAGATTGATGAAAGAAACAAGGGCGCTACATACCTTGCCCCTTTTCCTCTACCTTTGTGAATAGCGAGGAAATCAGGACCGTAGATCCCCAAGGTTTGTGGGAATATCTGGACCGTTGGTTTCTTTTCCCGTCCAGAGAGCAGTAAGAGAGTACACGGTGTGGGATTGATCTGAGTCGTTAGATCTTAGCTAGAAAAACCCAACAGCCGTCGGATCCGTTAAGAGATGCATGAGGGTTAAGCCCTCATAAACGGGAGGTTGAAAGTCCTGAAGAGAGGCGTGGCCATCGGGATATTGACATTCATGAAATCGGGAGTCACGATGACATGAGATCAAGAATTTTCATAGTAAAAATCCTGAACTCAATCTGAGTCGTCCATCATAAGAGGACACGTGGGAAAGATCGGGAGCCCATCGGTATTTCGGAGATCGAAGGGACATGACGCCGGAGTATTTCAGTAGTGGAAACTCCTAAATCGCGAGAAGCGATCAGGACCTTCCATCTTAGGGGGACGCATGGCAGCAATCGGAGCTTTCGGGAAAAGTCCCGAAAGGAAAATCATCCATCAGGAAATCGGGAATCCTGTGGACAAGAAGTCCATCCACTTCGAAATTGCGAAGTCCGGAATCCTGACAAAGTGAAAAGCATCCACTGTAAGGCCAACTGTCATCATATCGGCATATCGGGATTCGAAGGATCGCGAATCCTGAGGACGAGTACATTTCGGCAGTGGAAAGTTTGAAAACCCGACATGAGATAAGGCTACGGTCTTGTGAGATAGTGGTCACGTGGTCCAGGAGTTTAGCTAGGAGGGATAACACGTAAGGGACCATATCGGTAAATTGGCTCATTGGAAATCCGGGATTCAAGAGACAGGGAACTCTTGACATCGGGGATCCCGAAACCCCGAAAACCGAAAGTGTATGCATTTCTCGTTGTGGAAAGAGTAGCGGTCGTATGTAAAGGCCATGACCGTCGATCTTGGTGGAGGGTCGTCACCGTCCAACGAAGGGACACGTGGCTGTCGGTCGACGTTTCGGTGTTTCGACATCCGGGGATTCAAAAAGGCAAGAAACCTTGCCTTCGCGAGTCACGAAATCCCGATACTCAAAATCCCATGGACCGTTGGATCCATGCTCCTAAGAATCGTCGATCTCTTACATGACTTTCCATATCGGAATTCAGATATTTGAATGACGAAGAGTTTTGGAGTCATTGCATTTCGAACTCCTGAGTACCGAAACCCCGAAAGGATCCATACCGTTGGATCAGGGGAGGCTTACGACCATCGATCTTCCTTTGGAGGGAAACTTTGGTGACCTCGGAAGTTTTGGGGATTTGAATGGAGAAATGTAGAAGTCGGGTATCGCGATTCCCCCGAATAGTGAAAAGCCGACAAGCTCTTGGCTGGCTCAAGCGCGTGGACACCACATAGGGTCATGTAGACAGGACCCCAAGAGAGAAACTTTCCCCTCGCTAGCCCCGTCGTGGTTCGGCACTTCGTTGTTCCAAGCTTCGAGGTGTTGCAGAGTCGAGTGACTCAACGTTCTAGTAGCACTAAGTTGCGAAGTGAGAAAAGACGTCATGCTGATTCGGCCCGTAGTTGTGAACTACAACCACATGGAGGTGGAAAAAGGAAAGAGCTTGCCTGTGCTAAGCCCCATAGGACTGCGGGGATTCTAACTGTTGAGGAATCAATGAAAAAAAAGTTTGATTTGCGTAGTGGGCATGTGACAAAGTGGTATTAGAGCATGGTTATAACACTCGGCCTGATTGGGCTCATGAACAAGTTGTGCATAAGCTCTGTTCGAAGTAATCCTATGAAGAGCAACCCCCTAACGTAACTCTCTTGTCCAAGATTGAAAAGCTCGGAGACAAGAACCCGACTGTGTATGCATGTGAAAGAGTTATAAATTATGCAAATTATAAAAATGTATTTAACTCTTGACTAATAACCAACGTTTGTCTTTTCACTCAAGCGGACGATCAACCACGGGAATCTACAAACGCAGGGTATGGTGACTCACCAAGAGGTGGGAAAAGGCTCCCACAACAAAGACGAAGAGTCCGATGAAATAAGAGCAATAGGAACCCCTCCGGACCTAGCCGAGACTGTGAGGAGTCTCATGGCTGAATTACAAAGCTGCAAGGCCGACAATGAAAGGATGATGAAAGAACAAGAAAAGCAAACCGAAACTAATGCAGTTCTACTACAGAGCTTATCTGACCTACAACAAAAAATGCAGCATGAACCTGAGATGCAGAATCATGGTCGTGTTAGTGGCCATACTGAGAGAAGCACATCAAGAAAGGTCCACCCCAGAGGTAAAGGACCAGTGCCAGACAATTCCACTGAGAAGGAAGCTGGTGATTCAGAAGGCTCTTCCAGCAGCAGGACCAGTCCCTATTATCGAAGAAAACAGAAGAAGCAAAAGACTTCCAAGAGTCATAAATTTGAGGAATTCAGAAAGGCCAAACCTCCCTCCTTCGACGGTGAGATAAAGAAGGGAGAGGAAGCCGAGGCTTGGCTGCTTGGACTGAAGAAATACTTCAGAGTCCATGATTTTTCAGAAAATTTGAAGGCCCGAGTGGCCACTTTCAATCTAAACGGAAAGGCTTCCATCTGGTGGGAAGATCTTAAGAATATGAAAGGGGTCTGCGAGGAGGACCTGTCTTGGAAACGGTTTGAGAAGTACTTCCGGAAGAAGTATTTGTCGGAAAGATATTTCGACGAGAAGGCTAAAGAGTTTTATGAACTCAAACTGGGGCAACTCACTATAGAGGAATATGTCAATAAATTCCTCGACTTATTGAGATATGTACCCTACATCAAAGCAGAGAAGGTGAAGGCACAACGCTTCATCAGTGGGCTACCCAAGGAATACTGGAACTGAATTGAATTCGACGATCCAAAGACCTTAGAAGACACTATTCGAAAAGCAACATATTGCCATGAACAATATGGACATCAGGCAGAGCCTCGTGGAGACTGGAAACAAAAGAGTGGTTCGAGATTTCAGAAAAAGGGGATCAAATCCTCAGGATTTAAAAACTACAAGAACAACTGCATAATAAACTTTCCAGCCCAGAGTGTACTCCAGCAGAACTTTCCATCATCAGGCGGAAATAAAACTTCTAGACCTATACCAGTGAAGACTGATAACCCAAAGAGAGAACCCCTAAAATGCTGGGGTTGCGAAGAAGAGCATCTCCTGAGAGACTGTCCACACCGACAATAGAACAGTCAGAAAGTTTATAGCATTCAGGAAGCTACCACAGTCAATGATGTGGCAAGGAGTGTGCCACAGATTTATGCAGCCTTGGATAATAACCAAGCTGACCACCAAGCTTCAGTGGTGGAAATAGAAGGTATGATCTTCAACCATCTAGTGTCTGTTTTGATTGACCTTGGTTCAAATTTGAGTTATATAGCCCCTAGAGCTGTTGATAAGTGTAAGCTACAACCACAAAAGCAAACCAAGCTGTGGTTGGTACAGTTAGCCACTGGCACCAAAAGAAAGGTAGTAGAGGCCATACTAGCCTGCCAGTTAATGTTGGGTGAATTCCCCACCCAAGCAACCCTTAATGTACTACCCCTGGGATCATACGACCTGTTGATTGGTATGGATTGGCTGGCCGCCCATAAATCCAAACTGGACTGTTACCATAAAACCTTAGAAGGTGTGAGCAAAGAAGGAAAAAGGATAACCCTCCAAGGGATCCAAAAACCAGTCTCAGTGAGACAAATATCAGCCCTGCAAATGAGAAAGTATTGCCGAAAGGGATGTCCCCTATATGCAATACAGGTGTTAAAAACAATCGAAGGTGCTAAACCAAGCCCTGACGATCAACCTATCCTGAGGGAATACAGAGATGTGTTTTCGAAAGAGGTACCAGGTCTATCTCCGAGAAGAGACATTGAATTCTCGATAGAACTCGCACCAGGAGCAGTGCCAGTGTCTAGGACACCCTACCGGATGAGCACGCTTGAGTTAGTTGAACTCAAATTGCAATTGAAAGAAATGATGGATAAGGGTTATATTCGACCCAGTGTGTCCCCATGGGGAGCACCAGTCCTGTTTGTGAAAAATAAGGATGGCACCCTTAGACTGTGTATAGATTATAGACAACTCAATAAACTAACCATAAAGAACAAATACCCCTTGCCCAGGATCGATGATCTATTCGATCAATTGGGGGGTGTGTCTATTTTCTCAAAGATTGACTTGAGTTTGGGATACCATCAAGTCCGAATTAAGGGTGAAGACATCCATAAAACCGCCTTCCGGACATGGCATGGTCACTATGAGTTTGTAGTAGTGCCATTTGGGTTAACCAATGCCCCTGCCACTTTCATGTGCTTAATGAACAATGTACTCGGTAAATTTTTAGATAAATTTGTACAAGTTTTCATTGATGACATATTAATCTACTCTAAGAATAGAGAAGAACATGAAGAGCACCTTAGACTTGTGCTGCAAGTGCTAAGAGAGCATCAACTCTATGCTAAATTCAGCAAATGTGACTTCTTTCAGAAGCAAATACATTACTTGGGACATGTTCTGTCTGAGGAAGGGGTAGCAGGAGATCCTGACAAGATCAGGTCTATCATGGAATGGCCTACCCCAAAGGATGTCTCATACATCAGATCCTTTATGAGATTGGTGGGATACTATAGGAGATTTATAAGAGGATTCTCCAAGATTGGTTGTCCAATCACTGCCCTCCAGAAGAAGGGGACAAAATTCCTGTGGACACAACAATGTGAAGAAAGATTTCAAACCTTGAAACATCTACTAACCCATGCAC
>ML800103.1:265980-277893 GCA_009831015.1 Picea engelmannii
TTGAGGTTCTAGATAGAGTGGGACCTGTAGCCTATCGGCTAGCACTTCCTCCCACAGTAAAAGCACATGATGTCTTCCATGTTTCATTATTGAAGAAATATGTACATGATGCTAATCATATAATTGACTGGTCTGTGATCCAGGTGGAATCGGAGGGAGAATTTCTACTATAACCCCAATGCATACTGGATAGAAAGGAAACCCCGCTCCGGAAAAGAACCATTGCACAGGTCAAGGTGCAGTGGAAACAGTTTGGCCCAGATGAGGCTACATGGGAAATGGAGGATGCCATGAGACAGGCATATCCGATTTTGTTTACTTCTGTACATACAATACATGTTAGTAGATAAGAACATCGAGGACGATGTTCCTTTTAAGGGGGAGGGAATTGTAACACACTGTTTCCCCCAGCTTGTAAATATAACTGGACTGGCCAAGAACTATGGCAAACTCATAAATATGAATATGTGATGTAAATGGAACTTGAGGAAAAGGTCAATGAATGTGAATAACATTTTGAATTTATTGCAGGACTGCTGAGAGGGGATGTGCAGAAAAGAGACCACGATGGCGGTGGAAGGCACCTGAAAAGGTGGCGTTAACTTCCACGAAGAATTAATACCGTATTTGGACTCCACTGGCCCGGAGAAACAAAAGCGGCTCGCTGGCCCCAAATTTAATGTCTCGCGGGCTGGTAGGCGGATGGCTTAATGAGGGATGGGATGGTGAACCACCCATCTGTAGAGCCATCAAGCCTAATCAGCACGAGGGTAATCGTGCCACACGCAACCTCGCACGAGGATAAGGCGTATCGTAGAAGCGATTGAGGGGGCAGACACGAGGGGAACTCTGGCATTACGCAGAGTGAGTGATAGAAGAGAGGAAGGATTAAAACCTTTGCTCCTGGTCACTAGCAGATAGAGGGATGTAGGCTCGCAACATCGTGGTCTCAGCTCGGGGGTGGCTGGTGGTAAATCCGCTGGGAATCGCTAAGCCTACAGTTGGGTGGAAACGAGCACCCCTCTCAGCAGTGGCACCCACTTCTGATGTTATTTCTAATAAGTGTTTTTCATATTGCATCTTGAAATTCATCTGCTGACATATATGCTCATAAACTGTGAAATTGTGAATGATTACGGTATAAGAATGTCTGTGCAGTGTTTTGATAAGAAATGGTAGATATATGCTTATAACATAAAAATCACGCATGGCTTATAATTGATAAGTGAATGTAATTATGCGCAAGTTGAACCAAGTCAGACTTCCAGTCCGTTCTCGGGAACTTGTTTCCCCTTATCTGTCTCCAGGAATGCCCTGGAATAGACCTCTTCACAGGGATTCCCTCCTTGGAAAGGTTTACTAAGAACCTGGAAAAAGGACTTGAATGCGCAAGTCTTAACAACCCTGTACGAGGAGGAATGACTCTCTTAAAATCCCGAAGTAGCAACGTAGGGATAAGCATCAATCGACAGACGAGATCTCGTCGGAATATTCCCGGGTCATTCACGACCGTTAGATTGACAAAAGAAACAAGGGCGCTGCATACCTTGCCCCTTTTCCTCTATCTCGTGAATAGCGAGGAAATCAGGACCGTAGATCCCCAAGGTCTGTGGGAATATCTGGACCGTTGGTTTCTTTTCCCATCCAGAGAGCAGTAAGAGAGTACACGGCGTGGGATTGATCTGAGTCGTTAGATCATAGCTAGAAAAACCCGATAGTCGTAAGATACGTTAAGAGATGCATGAGGGTTAAGCCCTCGTAAACGGGAGGTTGAAAGTCCTGACAAGAGGCGTGTTCATCGGGATATCGACATTCATGAAATCGGGAGTCACGATGACATGAGATCGGGAATTTTCATAGTGAAAATCCTGGACTCAATCTGAGGTGTCCATCATAGGAGGCCACATGGGCAAGATCGGGAGCCCGTCGGTATTTCGGAGATCAAAGGGAAATGACACCTGAGTATTCCAGTAGCAGAAACTCCTAAATCGCGAGAAGCGATCAGGACCTTCCATCTTAGGGGGACGCGTGGTAGCAATTGGAGCTTTCGAGAAAAGTCCCGAAAGGAAAATCATCCATCGGGAAATCGGGAATCCTGTGGACAAGAAGTCCACCCACTTCGAAATTGCGAAGTCCAGAATCCCAACAAAGTGAAAAGCGTCCACTGTAAGGCCAGCTGTCATCATATCAGCATATTGGGATTCGACAGATCTCGAATCCTGAGGACGAGTACATTTCCGCAGTGGAAAGTTCAAAAACCCGACAGGAGATAAGGCTGTGGTCTTGTGAGATAGTGGTCACGTGGGCCAGAAGTTCAGCCAGGAGGGCTAACACGTAAGGGACCATATCAGTAAATTGGCTCATCGGAAATTGGGGATTCAAGAAACAGGGAACTCTTGACATTGGGGATCCCGAAACCCCGAAAACTGAAAGTGTATGTATTTCCCGTTGTGGAAAGAGTAGCGGTCGTATGTTAAGGCCATGACCGTCGATCTTGGTGGAGGGTCGTCACCGTCCAATGAAGGGACATGTGGCTGCCGGTCGACATTTCGGCGTTTCAACATCTAGGGATTCAAAAAGGCAAGAAAACTTGCCTTCGCGAGTCACAAAATCCCGATACTTGAAATCCCATGGACTGTTGGATCCATGCTCCTAAGAACCGTCGATCTCTTACACGACTTTCCATATCGAAGTTCAGAGATTTGAATGACGAAGAGTCTTGGAGTCGTTGCATTTCGAACTCCCGAGTACCGAAACCCCAAAAGGATCCATACCATTGGATCAGGGGAGGCTTACGGCCGTCGATCTTCCTTTGGAGGGAAACTTTGGTGACCTCGGAAGTTTCGGGGATTTGAATGGAGAAATGTAGAAGTCGGGTATCACGATTCCCCCGAATAGTGAAAAGCCGACAAGCTCTTGGCTGGCTCAAGCGCGTGGACACAGCATAGGGTCACGTAGACAGGGCCCCAAGAGAGAAACTTGCCCCTCGCTAGCCCCATCGTGGTTCGGCGCTTCGTTGTTCCAAGCTTTGGGGTGTTGCAGAGTCGAGCGACTCGACGTTCCAATAGCACTAAGTTGCGAAGTGAGAAAAGACGTTGTGTTGATTCGGCTCGTAGCCGTGAACTATAGCCACATGGAGGTGGAAAAAGGAAAGAGCTAGCCTGTGCTAAGCCCTGTAGAACTTCGGGGATTCTGACTATTGAGGAATCAATGAAAAAAAAGTTTGATTTGCGTAGTGGGTATGTGACAATCAACTAAAAGGAAAAGCATTCATGTGGTGGGATCAACTTGTGCAGGTGCAGCATGTTAGAGAGAAAGATATCACATGGAAGGAATTCAAGAGGTATTTCGAGAGGAAATACCTGACTAAAAGATACTATGATAGAAAGATGAAGGAGTTCTTCGAACTCAAGTTGGGCAGCATGACCATTGATGAATACAAATGAAGGTATTTGGAATTACTGAAGTATGTTCCATTCATCAAAGATGAGGCTGTCAAGATTTAGAGGTATCTGAGTGGACTGCCACCTCCCATTGGTGACAAGATTCAGTATGATGATCTTAAGACTATGGAAGAAACAATAATAAGAGTGAAATGCTTATATGAACAACAAAGAGAAAATCCTACCTTTCGGAAGGCTTGGGATGACCAGAAGAAGTTTAAGAAAGAATAGAGGCAGAAGGGAAACAAACCTCTTTTTTCAGAAATAGTGCTCAAGGACATCCATCATTTAGAGAGCCGAGAATGGCTGAAGTGGGGGAACAAAGGCCGAGACAGATGCCCATTCAGTGTTGGGTCTGTAAAGAGAACCACAAGTACAAATATTGTCCCCATAAAAATGGCAAAGAAAGAGTTGTCTATAATGTTCAACGAGTTGAAACAGTGGAGGACATGGGTAGTAGAATGCCAAGGATCTATGCAACCCTGGACAACAAGCAAGTTGAATTTTAGTCGCACATGATTGAAGTGGAAGGTATGATTAACAACCAACCATTTATTATTTTAATTGATTCAAGGGCTAGCCATAGTTATGTAGATCCTAGGGTGGTGGAAAGTTTTCATTTATCAAGAAGCAAACATGAAAAGTCTTGGTTAGTGCAGTTGGCTACAGGAACCAAGAGGAAAGTCACTGAGTTGGTTAAGTCCTATTTTGTGGACATGAAGGGATTGAGCATGAAGGCTGAATTGAATATTCTTCCTTTAGGCTCTTATGACTATTTAATTGGGATGGACTGGTTGGACCAGAACCATGCCCTCCTGGATCGTCGTAACAAGGAATTTACATGCCTGGATGAGGAGGGGAATCAGAAAATAGTCCAAGGAATTCCCAGAGCTGTGGTTGTTAGAGAAATCTCAGCAATGCAGTTGAAAAAGTGCTACATGTAAGGCTGTCAATTGTTTGCAGCCCGTGTGGAGGAAGCATCCAGAGATAAAGTCTCAAATATTGGAGACCATGTGGTACTAACAGAGTTTGAAGACGTATTTCAGGAGGTACCCAAACTACCTCCGAAGAGAGATATCGATTTCTCTATAAATTTGATGCCTGGAGCAGCTCCAGTGTCGAAAGCTCCTTATAGAATGAGTACGCCAGAGCTGAAAGAGTTGCAATTTCAACTTGAAGAGATTCTAAAGAAGGGGTACATTCACCCAAGCATGTCACCTTGGGGTGCCTCGGTCCTATTCGTGAAGAAGAAGGACGAGAAGTTGAGGCTGTGCATTGATTTCAGACAGATGAACAAAGTAACTATCAAGAACAAGTATCCTCTGCTAAGGATCGATGATCTTTTAGATCAGTTGAAAGGTGCAAAAATATTTTCGAAGATAGATCTCAAATCGAGATATCACTAGGTAAGAATAAAGGATGAAGACATCAACAAGACCGCCTTTAGAACAAGGTATGGTCATTATGAGTTCACAGTGGTACCGTTTGGGCTGTCGAACACACCTGCTGTTTTTATGTGCTTGATGAATGGTGTATTCAGGGACTATCTAGACAAGTTTGTCATAGTCTTCCTGGATGACATTTTGGTGTGATCCAAGTCAGAGGAAGAGCATGAACAACACCTGAGGATGGTGCTGCAAGTGTTGAGAGAACACCAGCTGTATGCCAAGTTGAGCAAATGCTCGTTTTATCAAAGGCGGATCGATTACTTGGGGCACATTATTTCAGAAGAAGGGATCATCATGGATCCTGAGAAGGTTGAGGCCTTCAGAGAATGGTCAGTGCCAAGGAATGTGGTGGAAGTTAGATCCTTTATGGGTCTAGTGGGCTATTACAGAAGGTTTATCGTAGGGTTCTCAAAGATAGCTCATCCTATCACTTCCTTGCAAAGGAAGGAGAAAAAGTTTCAGTGGACTGAAGAGTGTGAGAAAAGTTTCCAGCGATTGAAGCAGTTGTTAACCAACGCTCCAATATTGAGGATTGCAGGTCCAAATGTGGATTTTTTGGTGTGCACAGATGCGTGTAAAGAAGGGTTGTGAGGAGTTCTCAATCATAATGGATTTGTAATCTGTTATGAGTCCAGGAAGCTAAAAGAGCACGAAACAAATTATGCCACTCACGATTTGGAGTTGGCAGCAATCGTTCACACTCTGAGGAAATGGAGACATTACCTCATGGAAAGGAGGTTTGAACTTAGAACAGACCATAACGATATAAAATATTTGTTTGTTCAGCCAACCTTAAACTCTAGACAAAGTGGGTGGCTGGAATTTCTGTGTGAGTATGACTTTGAGATCAAGCATATCAAAGGAAAGGAGGATAAAGTGGTTGATGCACTCAGCATGAAGGTGCATGAATTACATGCTACAACCATTAGCATGTATCGGACTGATATTAAAAGCATAATTCTGGAGGCTGCAAATGTCGATCTGCAGTACAGAGAATTGGTAGCCAAGCTACAACAGGGTAAGATTCCACAGAAGATGGAAATTTATAAATTGGGAACATATGGAACACTGTTGTACAAGAACATAATTTTTGTACCCAATGTCCAGTGCTTGAAACAAATGATTTTGCAGGAGATGCATAATGTGCCTTATGTAGGGCACCCTAGATATCAGAGAACAGTAGCAGCGATCAAGAGCCATTACTTTTGGCTGGGTATGAAGAGAGAGATCGCTGAATACATCGCCAGATGTATGAAGTGTCAGAAAGTTAAAGATGAGCATATGCACCCAGTGGGGTTGCTGCAACCTTTACCCATTCTCGAGTGGAAGTGGGAAGTAGTAACGATGGATTTTATTACGGGATTGCCTAGAACAACCAAGCTGCATGATTCGATCATGGTGGTGGTGGACAAGCTTACAAAAGATGCCAATTTTATTCCACTGAAAAATACTCACAAGGTAGCAGATGTTGTTGATATTTTCATGAAGGAAGTTGCACGATTGCACGAAATTCCTAAAATGGTTGTGCTTGATAGAGACCCGAAATTCACCTTGAATTTCTGGAAAGGATTGTTCAAAGGATTCAGAATGAATCTGAACTATAGTACAACTTATCATCCTGAGTCTAATGGACAGACAGAGAGGGTGAATAGAGTAATAGAAGACATACTGAGAATGTATGTGATGGAAAAACCATCAAGATGGGAAGACTACCTACACTTGGTAGAATTCGCCTACAACAATGGGTATCATGCATTGTTGAAGATGATCCCATTTGAAGCACTTTATGGAAGAAAGTGCAATACTCCAGTGAGCTGGAATAATCTAGTTGATAGAGTAGTAGTTGGGACAAAGTTGCTCAAGGAGATGGAGGACCAAATGATAAAAATTAAGCAGAATTTGAAAGCTGCCCAGAACAAGCAGAAAAATTATGCTGATAAGAACAGAACCCACAGAGAGTTCAAAGTGGGTGATCATGTTTTCCTAAAAGTGAAAGCTAATAGGAGTTCTCTGAAGCTGGGAAGTTGCACCAAGTTGGCAACCAGATTTTGTGGGCCATTTGAAATCCTAGAAAGGATTGGGCCAATTGCATTTATGCTTGCATTACCTACATCCATGACTGTACATAATGTGTTTCATGCTTCATTTCTTAAGAAATATATACCATATGCTAATCATGTTATTGATTGGAATGTGATTCAGGTGGAACAAGAAGGTGTCCTGCAAGTGCATCATGTGCGCATATTGGACAGGAAAAACAAACAGCTCCAGAATCGAGCTATAGGGATTGTAAAGGTCCAGTGGACCTGGTATGGTCCTAAGAACGCGACATGGGTGCATGAAGATGTTATGCGGGCAAAGTACCCACATCTTTTTGAAAATTTTGAAAAGCTTGTAGATGCAGTGTAAGGTTGCATTAAGGACAGTGCAAAAATAAGGGGAGGGGATTGTAATGTCTCCAAGGCCGAGCCCTATTGTAAATCATGTCTATGAAGTATAAAGCTTGCATTATGAATTGTAATTATGTTTTATATTCCGGTGAGCCAAGTTTATATAAGCTGGTGGGATTATGTATTATTAGGTCGGAGAGCCTAAGTGTTAAGGTCGGGAGCCTGCTTTTGTATATGTAATCAGGCAGAACATTAAAAAAAATATAAACACCACTGCGTGCAGACCGACCATGATGAATGAGTGATGGGGGACTAAGCTTCCACAGAGTGAGTAAGGGATTTGGGGCTGGAAGGTTGGAAAGAGAGGCTAAGTGTTGAGCCTAGGGGCTTAAGTCCTTGGGAATAATATTTTAATATTATTCCAAAGGCCATGTGAAATATATGTTTTGTCCTAAGTTCCTGGAGAGGAACGCATGCTGATGGAGTGCATGCAGCTTCATGGGTGACATGTGTCGACCCAGGCACATGAAGTTAAAAACTGCAGAAGTCAGTCGTGGAGGGGGTCGCTCCTCATTCCATCATCCTTTGCGTCTGATTTCGGATACCCTCATGCAGCTCTGAGAACCAGAAAACTGAGACGTCTTCCTGAAGACCAAAACATCATTTATCTGATTTCATTATTGGTCTGCGTCTTCCCTTGACATACCTATGCACAGTTGAGAGAACTGGTCAGGAGGGGAAAGTCAACTTGTGAGTTCAAGAACCTAGTCCATCCGCCATTGCAGAGCTGAATCCATACCCGATCTGTCTATAGGTTGTTGCTTTCTATTTTCCTGAGTGGGGTTGTGTTGTGGTTATCCTCACCGTGCGGGAATTGAGTCGAAAGGGGATGAAGAACAGGGTTTTAAGGCCCTTAGTTGAAGAGGCAGCCTGTCAGGCCTGTGAGAAGCTATTTCCAGGTGAAGGAGTCTACTGGGAAGTGGTATTCTTCCAGAGAGAGTCCAACACCAGCTACGAAGCTCTACTATTTCCTGATTTGGCCTGTTTTCGAGACCCAGAGAGGGAGGTGAAGCATTGATGGACTGTGCTTGTGAAGGTGTATACTCCCGGGCGGAACAGGAATGTGGGGAATGAGAGTTTGCGAGTAGTGGGTGTAAGAAGGCATCCTGGGAAGAATCCTTTTGGTTATTCTGTGCAGTTTTCCCTGTAACCTCAGCCTAGACTAGGATTCCTTGCCTTGGGTAGAGCTTAGTCCCAGCTCGGGGGTGACCCACTACTGAGCATGATGAACAGCGTGGTCTAAGGCTGGGAGGTTGGTGGAAGGCCTGCACGTGGTTGGTGGAATTACACCAATAATAAAAGATCAGTGTTAACTTTGTACTTAATTTATAAGTATATGCATGTCTGTGATTCTTGCAAATCATGCATTCCGCTGTAATCATGAATTACTGTTAATCCCATTAAATCTACATGTTAGTCGTAATACTGTGATTACTCTGTTTGGTTTAATTAAATGTGTGTAATATGACTTAATTCATGTTATATATATATATATATAAGTATGAGAATGTTGCTTCCGTACAGTAGCGTTTGCCCGATCAGTGGGATGACAACGGGGGACGTTACAGATTTGCACAAGTGATATATATTGTGATAATAGGGCTCAATGCCAAATGGTATGTTGAATTTCTCTCAAGTGGTTACACCACCTTTGCATCCATTGTGACAATTGATGGTCACAACACTCTAACGGGTTTATCCCCAGATTTGAAAACTCTCAGACCCTGACATCTAACGGCTCTGAATGCGCCAATGCCTCTAACTTGTGCGTCGATTAACGTCCACTCCTTTAACCTTTTCTAGGGCGAATAGGTGGGACCTACAACAAATCCACGAATGAGATCCATTCACCACACCAAATCGACAGATGTAATTTTCCCTAACTCAAGCACATAGTTTTCTATTGGATAACGATATGAAATCAATACTTGGCCAATTTCATGGGTTCTTCAAGGGTTTTACTAGATCTTCGAGAGTTCGAGTACTACTCTGAGACCAACTAAGGATTTCTGACTTCATCGAAAGGGAATTTCTTGCATATCTTGCAAGATTTCCACTTAAGTACAAGAGGTTCCCCCAAGCATAAGGTCCTTTTATCCATACAAGGACCTCCTAGCTACCAGGGCATCCCATCCTTCCTCAAACGAAGATTTTTTCCATATCTTTCAAACTTTCCTCTCAAGGCTGCAAGAATTTTCCAGGATACATATTATTCACACATTATATACATACTTTCATGAGTTATTAGATTAACAATGAAAACAAACATTCATATTCCATTTCACTCAAGAACTTAACCATTTCATACCTTCTTTTCACATTCATTAGTCAATCCATAAACAACATATTTACAATATTAGAAATTCATCTAACAAGCCAAGTCAAGCACTCATATGTTTGGTGAATGTGATGACCAACCAACTGAATGAGAAAGGATGCCTTTCCTGCCAACCTTAGGCTATACTACAAAGTGTCTTCCTACAACATGCCACTCCTGTGCCAAGCCTTGATATCACACGGGAAACGATTAACAATGAAAACAAACATTCATATTCCATTTCACTCCAGAATTTAACCATTTCATATCTTCTTTTCATATTCATCAGTCAATCCATAAACAACATATTTACAATATTATACATTCATCTAACAAGCCAAGTCAAACACTTAACTATTCGATGAATGTGACAACTAAACAACTGACTAAGAGAGGATGTCTTTCCTCCCAACCTTAGGTTATACTGTAGAGTGCCTTCCTACAACATGCCACCCCTATGCCAAGCCTCGATATCACAAGGGAAATGATTCAGTTAGTTATCAGATTTAGTATGATCTAGGAAGGTTACTCTCCTCCCCCCACTAAAAACAACAAAAGTTGTCCCCTTCCCACTGAGCTTAGGGCTTCCACAGGTTTATCAGGTGCCCTTCCAACTGTTGGAAACACCTACCACACTTAGAGGGGGGGTGAATAAGTGTGGGGCTCTTTTTCCCAAAATTTCTGTCTTGCACAAAAACTCATCAATTAGTATTCAACATTTATTCATTATCCATTGTTGTCATTTATAACTAGTTAGATGTGAGCACATATCAGCAACATATATCAGCAATATACCATCAACAAGTCATCACCACAATGAACACAAAGAACACAAGATGTATGTACAATTTTCTTTTTATTACGGACTACAATCCTTGGGGTTTATCAGAAAAAAATGAATAGAGTAGAACTCTACAAGAGCACCAAATCTATATGAAAGACTCAGTTTGCATTCTCAACACCAACTGAGATGAGGCAACAATCCTCAACAGATATCAATCTGTACCATAAACAAGATCATCAACCATGCACCAACCTGTGCCAAACAACCTATAATCAACCTGTACCATAAACAAGTGCATCCAACCATGTACCAAGTATATACAAATCATGTGTCAACTACTCATCAACAATGACTCATCAATATGTACCAACATCATCAACTATACACCTCATGTATGTGCCAACTCATCAACTGTTTGTCTCAACCATGACTAGTTTTGGATTAGTCAACAACCCTAACTTGAAATAATCATAACTTTGTACCTGTATTGAATAAAGATCTGAAACTGATATACAATGTTCTTTAGTGTGTTTTATGAAATTTTTCGAAGTGGAACTACTTGGAACCTCTCAGAAAAGGAGTTATAGCAAAAATGGCATACCTTGTTGAATTCTGGATTATTCTAGAGAGCGACATTGTAGAGCCTGCCCCACACAAAATATTTGATGAATAGATCTAAAACTGTTACAAAACATACTAAAGACTATAATCTAACCAACGCAATTGGTCTCACTTAATTGGGATCTGTTATGAAGAAGTTATGACGTTTTTACCCGAAACACCTGAATTTGACTAGTTTCAGGACTAGCCAAAAACCCTATTTTCCACGACGTGTAACTCCCAAACTACAACGACCCACAAGCTGAATTTTTAACCACAGATACTTGGATATGTTTTCTCACTTTCATAGCAATTTTAGGATCTGAATCATTATAGAAAATAATTTATAGCGAAAATGGTGAGATGACCTGTAAATAACATACCTTAGAAAGCACCATCAAAAGAATTTATCCTTCCTTGCATTTCGGCCTTCTTTTCTTCACTTTCCTCAGAATTTTGGCTTAGATATCTTTGGTTACCTCAGTCACTTATAGATCTTCAATATCCTCAAGTGTTCCACACCAAAAATTCTCAAGAAGCTCTCACAAGAAGCTCTCCATCTATACTCCAAAATATATTCCCACAAGAAGCTCTCCATTGATCCACAAGAAGGATGATCTACAAGAGACCATTGCTATCTTATTTATACTTTCATCCTTTAGGTCACTTAACCCATTTCTAGGTCACTTAATCTATTTTCCTTATTTTAGGGTTAACCACTTTCCATGAATAGAAAGTTCTCCAATACTTTAACATTTAAATATTCCTTTTTGATTTTTTCACCTTACTTTATCATTTCTTGATTTTGTCACTTCTCTTGATTATTTAAATAATCCACCTTGAATTTGTCACTTTAATTTATCATTTAAAT
>ML800103.1:277993-294872 GCA_009831015.1 Picea engelmannii
GATAATTTCAACTCAAAAATAACAACCAGAAAATAGTATAAACATCATCATTAACCAACTATTCCAGCAGTGTTTCAAAAGATGAAAACTGATAACAATCTTAAGATCAGCAAGTCACGATATTAAAGATAAAATCTCCAATACTATTGGCATAGCCATTGTTGCCAGTAGGCGTCCATAGCCTCGACAGGGTTGCCATTTAACCCACTCTGACATCTATATCCTGCCAAGAAGTTCTGGATCAGAATAAAGGACGTTTTAAGGTTAAGAGGTTTTTTATTTACGAATTTTCATATACCCGACATTGCATCGTTGCCAGCGGGCCTGTTCAGTACCCCGGCGAAGTTGTCTTGGCGCCATGCATGCATTTACCCGCTGCCAACAGACCTGTTTAGTATCCCGGCGAGTTTACAAGCACTACCCACAACTCTTATTAATAATTTATTTTGTTTTGTTTTTTCATAGATATGTATTTGAGCGGGGTGATGCTGAAAATCATGATACTTTAACATATTTTTTCAGACCCCATCAGAATTTTTTAGAATTGTCCTTTATTTAGATCCATAGATGTTTTATTTACAAAAACAACTTCCTAAGGCAGGGAGACATCTTCTGAGTCATTCCTTTATGGAATAGGGACAACGTAAAAATATAATGGATGATCATGACGAACTTTACTCAGAGATCGAAATTAGACATCTTCTTTTAAACAACAAACTTTTCCAACATAGATATAAATTTTAGAAATAAACCATTGATGTTTATACCTTTTTCTCAGCAGTTATTTTAGCGAAGGAATTTTCTATTGTCTTTGTCTTAATAGCTCAGTATACAGGTGTGTGAATTTCAAAAACACAAACTGATAAATTCAAAGAAAAATCAAAAACTAAAAAGCAAATGAAAAATCACACAAAAGCCAAAATATGTACATAATATACAAGGGTTGTCATCAAGCAAAGTATCTTTTCAAGGCTTGGCCATTCACCAAATAGGTTTCAAGCTACCCTTCAAGATTCTGCAATCGAAAAGAACTGGGACCCAACTTTTCAGCAATTAAAAACGGTCCAAGCCATAAGTTTTGAAATTTTGTGTGCTCTCCCTTTCCCTCATGCGGTTTTCCCACTTCAAGACGAGATCACCTACTTCAAAATTCCTATCAGAAGCAGAGTTAGAATCAAACCAGCTGTTAACCAATTGTTGATGTTGATCTGACTTACGTTTAGCTTGGGCTCTTACCTCTTCTAGCTTCATCAAAGCGTTAATTCATTTTTCCAAAGGGGGACCATCTCCTTCTTGGACTTTCTGTGACAACTGAAGTGAAGGAAGAAGAATGTGAAGTGGCAGAATTACTTCTCTGCCATAGACGAGAAAAAAGGGGGAGTTCCCTATAGCAGCTTTTGGTGTTACCCTATCAGCCCACAACACGTTCAACAGTGCATTGTGCCAATTCTTGTGATTTTCAATCATCGTTCTCTTCATGATTTTGATTAAGTTCTTGTTTGTTGATTCTGCCAATCCGTTGCCCTGGGGGTAATAACTAGCAGAAAACTTCAGCTTAATTCCTTTTTCCAAAGCGAACTCGCTCATCTCAAGACAGGAAAAGTAAGAAGCATTATCGAAAACTAAACAGTCAGGGATACCGAAACGAGTGATAATATTCGAATTTAGAAAGGCAATTACCAGACTGGTGTTGACAGTTCTTAACACAGCAGCTTTAGACCATCGAGTAAATTAATCTGTGGCTGTCACAATAAACTTGTGTTGTTTCGAGGACGGAGGGTTGATTGGACCTATGATATCAAGGCCCCACTGCTGAAAAGGGGAATCTACTGAAACGGGCTGCAGAGGAAAGGCTGGTTTTTGTAACCGCCCTGATGCTTTCTGACAGATGATACATTTACGACACAAGGCATGGGCGTCTCTAAAAAGTGTAGGCTAGTACTAACTGGCTCTTAGAACCTTATGAGTAGTGGTGTCACCACCAAAATGACCGCCAGCTTCTCCTGCATGCAACTCTAGCAAGACTTTTTCTGCTTCGTCTTTTTCAAGACAACGCATCAGTACGCCATCAAAATTTTGACGAAATAGAACACCATTAACCAGATGAAAGGAGGCAGACTTCAGTCTCAATGCTCTTCTTTTGGCAGGGTCAAGGTGACGGGGGGCTGACCCATGTTCAAGACAGAATCTTATATCGTCATGCCAAGGACTAACAAGGTTTTGTGTGCAACAGATTAGACTTTGATCGCTTTGTCCTAGGTTTGACGTATTGCTTTCTTCTTGCTATCCTGCTGCTGAATCAGTAACTAACTTGCATAACCCTTGGGCTCTCACTATTTGAGCTGGGTGATTTCTAAGTCATACTCCTGCAAGGAGGTGACCTAGTTGGCTCTCTTTTCTCCTAGTTCCTTCTGCACTAACAGGTTCCTCACGGTTGGGTAGGGGACAATGAATTTTGTCCTTGACTTCAAAAGATAGGATCGGAAGTGCTTAACTGCTTTGAAAATAGCATAGGCTTGCTGATCTACCGCTGGGTAATTAAGTTCAACGCCTTTGAAAGTAGAGCTCATAAAGGCAATGGGTACTTCATTGTTCTCGGCATTCTTTTGGGTTAGGACGACGACATAGGAACGGTCAGAAGCAAAAGTGTAGAGTGTAAAGTCTTGGGAAAAATCCGGGCTCATGAGAGATGGCACGTCTATTATGGCCTTCTTTATTGCATTAAAAGCTTGATTTTCTAGGGGTCCCCAGTGATATTGGGTGTCTTTCTTAATCAAATTCTGTAAAGGCTTGACCATTTCAGAGAAACTGGGGACAAATCTTCTCACAAAGTTGATCTGGCCTAAGAAAGACTGCATAGATTTTTTGGATGTAGGCGGGGGAAGTTTCGCGATGACTTGAGTCCTTTCAGGGTCAATAATCATCCCTTCACTAGACACAATGAATCCTAAGAGTTTTCCCTGTTCTACTGCAAAAATGGATTTTTTGGGATTCAAGGATATGCCGTATTTATGACATCGCAGTAGGACAGCTCGTAAGTGAGCTAGATGATCGTTTTTGTTTTTAGAAAATACAGTCACATCATCTAAGTAAACTATGATGGACTGATTGATTAAGCCTCGGAAAGCAATGTCCATTTCTCTCTGAAAAGTGGCACCAGCATTAATCAATCCAAAAGGCATTTTGCGATAAGCATAAGTGCCCCATGGAGTGCGGAAGGTAGTTTTTAGTTGGTCTGGTGGAGACATCAGGACTTGGTTGTATCCAGAGAAACCATCTATTAAGGATAGCCTCTCAGAACCAGATACCTGTTGAAGGATCTGTTCCATGGGCGGGACAGGATAATTGTCTTTATCATATGCTCTATTAAGGTTTCAGAAATCGACGCAGAGTCGGATTTCCCCATTTTTCTTTCGGACTGGGACAAGGTTGGAAACCCATTGAGTGTGCCTAACAGGAAAAATTATCTTAGCATTTAGGATCTTATTCAATTCTTTTTGAATGGTCGGTTCGAGTTTGGGGTGCATCTTCCTCAGTTTTTGTTGAAAGGGTAAGGTTTGAGGCTTCATAGGGATGACATGTTGTATGATGTTAGGGTCGAAAGTTTTGAGGTCATCATACGTCCATGCAAAGACATCTTTAAATTCTTTGAACAATTTAATGAATGCATCTTTTTCTTGTTGAGAACATCCCAACCCTAGATTAATGCACTGAGGATTTTCATTAGTTCCTAAGTTTACTTTTTCATAAGATAACGAGGAACTATTGGTTTTACAATTGATCGTCTTTTTAAATTTATCTTGGAAATCGTAAAACTTCTCTAATCTAATTACAGATTTAGGGATCGAGTTTACCATATCCGATGAAGATTAAGGAGTTCTCAGATCTGGTATTATCGTGAAATCGCGCAAATTGTCGTCATGCATGTCTTCATCTATCACCGCGCCTTGGTTTCTTCCATGTGCAGAAAGTTAATAATCTACCGATCGTCGTCAAATACTCTCCAGTTTGTGATGTTATCGGGAACGGAAGGTCGAAAAAGCAGCTCAACGGAGAATGCGTCTGGGGACAAGCCTTCTACAAGAAGAAGTTTAGAAGCTACATTAGCTAATAAATCTGCTTCAGAGTTACTCATCCTAGGAATGGAATTTATATTGAAAGCTGAAAATTTATTCATTAAGTTCCATACCTCAGACTGGTAGCTTTTGAGATGCGGAGATAAACAGTGGATAGAATCTCTCACCTATCTAACCACTATTTCAGAGTCGCCAAAGACGGTTAAATTTTGAATGTTCATATCCAAAGATTTTTTGAGACCTTGCAGTAAAGCCTCATATTCTGCAGTATTGTTAGTACACTCAAATTCCAGCCTACATGCTATCAATGTTTTGTTACCTGCTGGATCGATAATGACGCAGCCTGCTCTGGCTCCTTCTTTGGACTTTGACCCGTCGAAATACAGAGACCAAATTTGATTTTCTTCGGGTACATAGGATCGTTGCATGGAAGGTGCTAGCTGCATATATGCTACAATCTTGGACTACTGTACTGGATTGGTGATAGGTGAAGCCTCTACCATGAAATTGCTGAAGAAGGTGTCCATCCCTTGTACTTCAGGTGAATCAGCAGAAGGTGTATACGGTTCGTTGGGATCGTTCAAATCTGTGACCATGAACTTAAGGTAGCGCTCACAATTTACTTTGATTTTATTAGGCTTACCATTTTCTGGAAGCCATAGATGAGACCAATCTATTGCAAAATAACCATGTAGTTGCTCCGACCAGTCCCTGCTTAAAAACAGACCATACACTTCTGGAATATCCACAACAATTATATCAATAACTTGATGAACCTTGGGGTTAGACGATAATCTAATAAGCACATTCTTTAGTTCGCCTATAACTTTGACATTTGTCCGATCAAGTTGTATGATTTTTAAAGTCGAGGGTTCAACTTCAGCGTTAATTTTCTGGCAAACAGACCAAGGCATCACATTGGATGATGCCCCTGAGTCTACCATACACTTGTGCACGTTTCTATTAAAAATATTGAAAGTTAATAGGAATGGAGGTACATTTTTGCGAGTACTAGGAGTAGTAGCTTGTGGCTTTTTACTTGCAGTTTCCAAGGCTACTTTATCTACATTATTTACATTATTTACATTACTTACAGGAAGGCTTCCTTTATCTTAAGGATCAGGATTATTTTTAGTGGAAGTCTTCTGAGGGACTTTGTTTTGCACAACCTTGTTACCATTAGAATTACCATTTTTGTCGTTCTCTGAAATATTTTGCAACATTTTTTGAAGCAGAAATGGAAACTTCAATAACTCATAAATAGAAATGTTAGCCCTTAACTTTTTAAGATCTTCAACAACATCATAATCTAAGTTGGGGTTCACATTACTTTGTTTAGTCTCAGCTGATTTAGATTGCTTTGGAGGTGAAGTTGTATTGTTTTCGGTAGAAGGTTTGTTTGTTGTCTTACTCCTGGTATTATAAGGATGAATTGTCTCGAAGTTAGCTTGAAAGATGCTATCCGAGAAGTGTCCAAAAATGTTTGGAGAAGACTCTTCTTCTTGAACTGTTTCTTGTTCAACTACCTCCTGAGGGATCTCAGGGGGCATCAAGTTATCTTGGGCTTCTATGATTGTTTGAAGGGCGCATTGCAAACTTTCTAGATTAAGGCCTTCGGTGGTTGGATTAGGTCGGTTGGTAGGAAAAGGCTTCCGAAAAGGAGGTTTGTAGGGCCCTTTACTCGAGGAAGCTTCTTCAGTCGACCTTTTTAAGTCTATAACTTGATTTGACATTTTTTGAACAACTTTAGTTAAGTTTTCTAAATCAGAGTTTTCAGGTTGTGTTTTATTTTGAGTAGGTCTGGGAAGGATCTCGATCTTCTTTTTGGAAGAAGATCTCGATAGTCTCAGTTTCATTGCTAGAAGAGTCTTTAAGACTAAGTATGTCTTTTTCAATCTGGTTGGCCTCCTCGAAGGCCTCTAACAACGTGGCTTTCTTAGATCGCTTGACCCAAATAGCTATGCTTTGATGCAAAGCTTTAGTGTAGTATGCTACTATAAGACTCTCAACAGGCATAAAATCCGCAGGGATTCGGTTTTTAAGTGTTAAGAATCTTTGATTAAAGTCTTTAACTTTTTATTTTGGGTTCATTCTTAAGCTAGAAAGATCCATGACTAGGACTTCTGGAGGTTTACCGTCTCCGAATTTTTCCAAAAATCACGACTCAAACTTTTCCCAAGACACGATGGTATGGGGTTGTTGGGCAAAGTACCATGTTGATGCATTGCCCTCAAAAGTATAAGGGAACAACCTACAGATGACGTCTTCATGTTCGACATTGCGGAGTCTTATGGCTAACATAAACTTTTTAATGTGATCTTCAGCGATCTGTTTTGAGTCGGGGTCAAACTTGGGAAGCCATTTCTCCGGGTGCTTAGGTAAAGGGTGTTGAGCTCCAGGTACAACTACGGCATCCTGATCAAGCCAGGGTCTAGCAGGGTTGTTCTGATTTGCCATGGGGGTAGTGGGTGTGGAAGGCTGAGAAGGGGAATTGCCTTCGTCAGAGGAATCTCCTCCAGAGGAGGAAGGAGATGATGGAGGTGGTGAAGGAGGTATCCCAGATCCTCCTACAGCAGGATTTAAGATTGGATCTGTAGGATTCACAGTGAGGTTAGTGCCTCCTAGTTGCTCTCTGATATCAGAGAAGTCCAAAGGTTGTACCCACGGACGGTTTGGTTGCCTCAAATGGGCTAAGGCACTATGTGCTTTTATAAGAGATTGTTGGACAATCTCTTGTATGTCACCACCTGTAGGATTAGGGGTTGCTGGCTCAACTGTGATCTGTGGATCGTCGGTTGAAGTAGTTGATGTTTGAAGGGGAATATTATCATTTGAATGGCTTCTAGTCACTATAGGTGATCGATAAGCAGGTGGAGGAGTCTTGCGACCGCCTCGTGCCATTAATTAAGTTCGGGCCCTCCTTCTAGTGCAATTTCTTGACGGGCGAAATCGACCGTCCATCAACTAAAAGAGTGGAACCGATCTGGGGTTGTCTAATAACCCAAGCCGTTTGGAATGAACCACCCTAATGGGTTTAGCGTCTCCGTTAGCCGATCTAAGGTCCTAAGGAAACAAAAAAAAGGAAAACTAAACTAATCTAACTAAAAAGAAATAAAACAAACTAAAAAACTCATCTAATTAAATGAACTAAACTAAAACTAATTATTAAAACAAACTAAACTAATCTAACTATTCTATATATACAATCTACTAACTACTACTATACTAACTCTAACTAATTAACTATCTAACTACTAATTGAAATATAACTTTTCACAAAATGTACAATATCTACAATTTATAGATTTAAATAAAACCTGAAAAATTCATTTATGTTTTGCCCTGATGACAGAAAAAAATATTTTTTGTTGATTTTATGATTTTATGAACAAGAAATACAATAGAACTAACTAAACTAAATCACTAATCTAAACTAAAAATATATCTAACTAAAATACTAATATTATACTAACAAATTAGTGAAAATAAATTACAAACTGACCTGGAGGAATGCTCCATATTTGCCCTGTGTATGATGATTGTTTTAGCTGATCGGAGGGAGGAAACCCGCACCGAATTATCCAGTAGCTTCTCGTAAACGATAGCTGCAATGCTCTTCAAGTGTGATTATAGGACAAACAAGACATAAAAATCACAACAATCATATGATTTATAAATCTCCACAGTTAGATAAACCCGTATGCAAAGACTTATACGAAATAATTCAATTGATGAAGAAGAGAAATCTGTCATTCATTAACTGAATAAAGTAATTGCTGTGTTTTTAAATGTTGAAAGAAATCAGACATGGATCATATTAATTAAATCACATCATTCTGCAAAAGACCATGATAGCAAAAGTAGTCTATAATCAATTGCTAATGACATGCATAAACTTGGAACAAAAAATTGATATTATGAAAGCGAAAGATGTAGTAGAACATCAACTTCTGTCTCAGTTTGTATTAGGAATCCATAGCCTGGTTCTCCCACAAGTGAGGATGATCCTTATTACAAAAAATAATAAGTATTTATAGGTTTTCAACAGGGTAAAACCTCCCTGTGGAAGTTATCAAAACTGTTTACATAAATTTGAGCAGATATCCCCAGTTTAACTAAACTAGGAACCTACAATGAAACTAAAATACACAAATATTCCCCTAGCCTGTCCAACATATCCCATGCAATTCGAATTTACCTGAAAAGGGTAAAAAATGGACAAGTTAGAAGGATCCTTTATTAATAAAATAATAAAAATCTAATTCTATAGACTAGCTACAGAATCTGGCGATTCTGTAGCTGATCTAAATAAGACACAGAATCAGCATTAAAATCGATTGAAATTTTTTTAAAGAATTAAATTCAATTAACATCCAATAACTATTTGAAAATGAAACATTGAAGTTGAATTTGTTATGCCATTCGAGATCAAACAGGATCACGATCAATCAAATGATCATTGAAATACGCGTACTCTGTTTCTTTTGTTACCACAAAATTGAACGAACAGAATCATAATTAACAGTTGTGAAATCGTTTGAGATCAATTTGAAACTGATATAATCAAAACAAATTGTAGGCAATTGTTATGCTGCCTTATCAACAGGAGATATGATCGAATCCAACAAGATCATTTTCAAATTGTTATAACTGTATTGACATAGCTAACGATTCGTGCCATGAGTAGATCGACTCAAGCTGGCACAAAAATCAATTCAAATGAAATCATAACCGGATCAATTAATTGGTAACAGAATTTGTAAGAATTATTCGATCGTTTGTTATTACAAATTGGGCAAACAAGATTGATTGACTCTGATCAAAATCGTTCCATTCAAACGAATTATAACCGATTTTGACCAATTCGTTTTGCAAATTTAAAATCAAACAGAGCAGCAATTATAATTCGAATCCAACTCATAAAACAATCTTGCCAACTCAAGATATGGGATAATCCAATCAGAATAAGAGAGAATTGAACAGTTAAGGTTTTAACATAATTATTACGAATCAAAACCATTCCACGATTCGGGCGCATTTGCACAGGCTTAAATGAGAGCATTGTTTTCATACGAAATAGAGTAATTATTTCCAAATTGAAACCGAACAGAGTTGTATTCCTGTTCTTAGAAGATTACATGACACAACATATTACAAGATCGTAACAACCAAACACATTGAAATCGTTTTCCAATCACAGCATATGAACCATAATGAAATCAAATCCAAACATGATCATATTCTAAATTGAGCATGAAAAACTTCCTGTTCAGAGTAGATACAAAACAAATTCAATTGAAAGCAAACCATCAGTTCGTTAACTCAATCAGTCAAACGAACAAATCAAATCCAAACGAAGACCATTCGAATCCAATAAAAATCTATCAATGGCTATACCGGGAAAGATCAGCTCGTGTATCTAAAACGAAATTCCATTTATTTTTAGCAAAGCAAAAAATATACAGGATGAACACATTATGACAGAGCCATTTCGAAATATAAATAGAGCTATTTGAAGACCAGATTCCAATCACTATATTAATCATGGTCACTCACAAAGCTAAAAAGATATCAAAATCCATACCTGTATGGCGAGCAGAAGGCTTGGTCACGGCAATTTGGAGTTGATAACGGCTGTGGCCGATTCAACATTCTTGAAAACAATGGAGCCAACTGTCTTCTGCTTTTTATCAGTTGCTTGGAGTTGGTCTCTTTGGTTGGACAACACTGCAACTCGACTTTCCAGAGATTGAATTTTCGATTGGAGTAGGGGAACATCGTTGTAGTATCGTTCCAACCACAAATCACATTGGTCACAGGACGACTGTGTGGGCTTCGAAAGTGCAGGCGAGGGTTTGGACATATTGCTGAGTGTTTCATTAGGCAATTTAATCCCTGGGTAACTGGGATCGTTCCTTAGGTAGGGGGGAAGATTCGTCACGAAATCATAAGGTGGTTCGGGGCATAAACCTTGTGAGTAAGGGTATTCACTGGCTAGGAAATGTTCTACGTCAGAGTCCGAATCCTCACTAAGGATTATAGGCTTTGACTCAGCAGAGGGTTTAGGTTTGTTCCTAGCCATTCTCGAAATAAGCCGAGCGTTCTTTTTACCCTTGGTATTAGCAGTAGGGTTTTCCTTAGCCTTTTTGCTCATTGGTCTCTTTGTAGCCTCGGCCTTCTCAGTTCCAACATCTGGTAAGTCAATAGCAGGGTCGTCCGAAGGCTTAGGAGAGGGCAATAGGATATGGAAGGGCATGGGTGGCCTGACCTTGGTTTCATTTACCATAGGCTTGTCAACTTGGACAGGGTTTGTGTCATCAAAACCATTTCGAGCGATGAAAGCTCTCCAGCAATCACCATGTAGACTTAAGCAATGAACAATGATAAGTTTAATAAGTCCATGGTGGAATAGGCTACTTTCAACCTTCTCCCTTTTAAACCTTTTTGACATTTTATATAGGCTGCGCTGAAAGTAAAAGGGCATATTCAACGGGTATCCCATAAAATTCATTAACAAACGCAGGTGGTAGAGAAACACGAGTCAATATCGACCTTCACAGGTCACGAATTGTTTGACCACCATCAAAATATCATGCCATCGAGGTTTAAGCGCAGAGATTGGCATACCTCTGTCACAAGAAGTGACTTTGCGCGAGAGGAACAGTAGTGACCATGGCACCTCTTCGACCTTAGAATTTTTGAACCAACGCTGTCCCGAGGATGGTAACCCTGTAGAAGAACTAATAAACTCCTCATTGATTTCCAACTGGATGTCACCCGCCTTGGCTCTACAACCATCAAAAGTTAGGGCGAACTGTTGTGCCACAACTAGATTAAAACCCTCAAATCACTGTACAAAGGTGAGCCATCCGTTATCTTCCAAATTTTTTCGGGCATTGTCAAATAACAGCAAGGCTTGGTTGCCATTTGGCTCGATTCGCACGACTGGTGCCATAGAGCCGAGCACACGGTAAGCCCAGGGTTTGGATCATAACACACATAGGAGCAGAGTGCGCGAAGGGTTACCCGAGCCAACAGAGGTAAATGGGGAATAAGGGATAGGCATAAATGCCATCGTGCGAAGGTGGTGGAGTTTATCTCTGCCATGCAAAATATTTATTGCCAAAGTACAACCGTCGTCTTATAGCTGTTCTACCCATTATAGCATAATTTAACAGTCATGTCACTTGGCCGACCAATGAATCCAATGGTAAGTGTATAAACCAACGCGTGCAATCAACGTTGTGCCAAAGTTTTAAACCATCAATCATTCAATTTGAAACCAATACCAAATATTTAACCATGCGCCAATGTATCAACTCATATCAATAGTTTAACCAATGTGCCGATGGGTCTTTATATAATCAACATACCAATAGTTATGAAAACACGAACATAGGCATTATATAAAAGATATATATGAAGGATTTAATCATAACCCCTATGTATTTTCATGAAACCAATGGTCAAGTAGGTCAAATAAAATGAAAATCCAAATGCCAATGCATTACAAACTCAATGAAACCAAGTCACACAATCAATACAAGAATGTTCAATGAGTATAGTTCGAAAGTTCTGCCAACTACATAACGATAAGTGAAATGTAAGCGCAATAGGCATATTGACAAGAAGGATCATGACAGTTCAAATAATGATTTTAATGTGACTTCTAAAGACTAACGCTTACAGTCGTGAAAACAAAACGAAGGAAAATGTGCAAACGTCGCGAAAAAATAAAAGTGTTGTTTATTAAAAATTGCGACGAAAAATTGATGTTTGCAAAACATTGGTGTAGGCAGCTTATAAGACAGTGGAAAAATGCGGATTGGCTGCCAACAGCAGCCTGCGATCTAATCCTCAGATATTCCTTCTCCCCTCTATTCTTAGCTCAATAGCTTACAAAATGGTTCATAACAGTATTACATAATGCGTCAACTCGTACATAACTATGATGGAATAATACAAAAACTGAACTGATACAAAAGGAGAACCTCCATATGATACCTATGTATCTCTATTTATATCTATCAGGCTCTTCAACCTTTTACAATATATTACCAAAACCTTAACCCTACCAACGTTAGGTCTTCCTCCCATGCGCGCATGTTGTTCTTTCTCCAACTGTCGATTTCCCAGTGCACGCATTCTTGCATGCACACGTGTTGTTCTTCCTCCATCTGTTACTTCAGTTTCTACATGCTTTCTTTCCCTAAGATAATCCTTCTTTCCACTTCGGCCTGGTGCCAACAATCCCCCAACACTAACATGTGACTCGTCCCGAGTCACCTAATCTTTCTGAGCTTCCTCGATCTCCTTGGTGATTGTCTGGAAATTTTCCTTGAGCTCTGTTGCTTTTGTCAGTGCCTGCGCGGTCTTCTCCTTGATGGTGTCCACTACTTGAACTGCCACTTCATCGCTCAGTAGTCCTGCACATTCTGCTTGGGTTTGTTCTATCTGTGTTTTGTCTCCTTCCACCTGTGCGAGTACTTCTGCTACCCGTTCCTGTAATGGCTCTATTTGAGCCTGATGCTCATGTTTCTGTGTTTGTGCAGTGATAAGTTCTGTCTGCATCTTCTTCATATCTTGCATCCCTTTGACTCGTTCTAGGATTGGTATGGTCTTATGCCTCTGTTTGAGTTCTTGGATCACTACATTGATCCTTTCCTCTTCCTTGTCCCAATGTTGGACCTGTGGATCCTCCTCCAACCTTGTCCAAAGTTGTGTTTCTTTATCGAACAAATCAGTTGTTGTGATAACCTGATGTTCTATCTCCTGCAGTTGTGTTGTTGCTTCCTACTTCCTTTGCTCCTTCACTGTTGGTGGAGTGGTGGGTGTGAGCTGCTCTCAGAGACTCTTGATCTCCTTCTGATATTGCTCGATGGCCTGCACAATCTGATCGATATTTTCTGCTACGGGGAGTTTGTTTCCCTATGTGGTGTTTGGGAGTTTCTCAAAAATTCCTCCCACTCTTCGTTCCAGTTCATTCCTGCATTCTTTTTCCTCCTGAGTTTCGAACTTGGCCTACTCACAAACTTTTTCCAGCACCTCCTGCTTCTTTGTTGCTTGTTGTAGCTCTACTAAGTTTTTATGTGCATGAGACTGTACCTCATGGTCGATGTTAACCTGCAACTTGTGTAGTTCCCTTGATGACATCCGCGTCAAGAACAATTGAATGTGGTCTAAATCCTTCAAGGGTGTCTGCCCAACAATTTCATCCATGTGTAACATGCTAGGTTTGATGTAAACCGTTGCATTTGCATGTGGCATTGAGTGGACTGGGTCTCATTTTTCTTCCTCCACTCTTTCTTTGGTCTGTAGTGTCAATGGCTCTATGCCTCTGCTATTGCTTTCTATCTGTACTTCCCCGAATTTCTTGAGGAACTATCCCATTTCTTCCAGCTCTTTTTGCAATTTATCCCTGTGATGTGTTGCATGATCGAAGTCTTCTGCTAGGTAATCCTAGACCATTTTGGTGATCATTTCCCCATCATCCTCTGTGATCTATAGTCTGGTGATGCTCGTTGCACCTTTGATTTCTTGCGCACACCTCTTGCATGCGTGACTGGTCTCTTAGTTCCCCCTGGTTCCTGTGTGATGGGATTTGGGGTGGTCTCCTGTGCTCCCTCAACCTGTTTCTGTTGTCCATTGGTCAGCTGTGTAGTCTCTTTCTTCCCCTTCTGGGTCCCTGTCTTCTTTGACCCTTCATTTGCATGAGTCAGCTTGCTTTGGCCCGTCCTTGGTTTCTTGGGCACTGGGATTTCCGGAGGTTGTGTTTCCACCTGCGCTGCCTCTCCTTCTATTGTTCTTTCTAGTATTCCCCGGGTAATGGCTGAGATCCTCCATTCATCAGGCCATTCGTTGATGACCATGTCGATATCACCCTCTGTGATGCAATAGTGCATCTGTAGCCACTATTTATCTGGATCTTGCCTTGGTTGTATCTACATTGTTTGTCATGCGGCCTAGAAGTTGGCGATGTTTGCATATCGCGGAACAGCCTCTGGTGTTATTCTCCATGATCGGTTGATAGCTTCCTGTATGTCCCATAGGTATGCTTCAAGTATGATTCCATTCTCCCTCTTGTGCCTGACATGTGGCCCAAATCTAAGTAATAGGTATCTCGCTGCCACTGGGTGTGGTCTAGTACAAAAAATTACATACCCTGGTTCTTTCCATCCCATGAAGGCTATTAGGGTGATCAGCCATGAGTAATGGAACTCTATGACTAGGTCCTACGCATCCTTGTAGTCCTATTGAAATAAGTTCAATAAATATGGCACCCAACTCATTGAGGTGCCTTCCGCGCACTGATCTGCAACTGCAATGACTCCAGCTGGTACTTCATCTTTGCGGCATTTTCTGAGCAATTTTCAAGCTAGGATATTTTCACCCAATTGTGTAGTTGTGTTGTTGATTCATTTGATCATGATGCCTCTTATTCCCTTAGCGGTGCCATATTTCTTCTTCATTTCTTTTGCCAACACTTTATCCTTGGATTTGTCGTCCAGAATCAACGCGAGATCCACACCTCGGATTGGTAATCCTTTTATTTGCGCAATAAGCTCAATGGTTATGGGGATGGGTTTGTCCAGCCATATATGCCCTCCATTTGTGACTGCTAACAACTGCTTGACGCATGCTGTCGCGTACTAGCCTCTGCCAAAATGTGGTAGCTTTAGAAAACCTAAGATTATTATTCTCTCTAGCCCTGCTGCCCACTGGTGTGGTTGGTTGATCATTTCTCCAAGTCAAGTTATGCCTATGGTCTACGTAAAGACCCTCTGCGCAAGTTCTGGGAACTTGGTTTCATCTGATGTGTCATTTTTGGAATACTTGAGCTTCCTGACGTGACCCAGTAGCTCCGGTTCTACCTGTACTCCAGTTGGTATGCATGGTAGAACAATTTATGCTGTAGGTTCCTTGCGTGGTGAGCTCAGTATCTGTACTTTGTCTTCCTACTCCGGTGGTTGGTTCGAAGTTTCAACAACTTCTAGTTGTTCCCCTATCAGACATTCTGGCCAAGCCACAACATTTCCAACGGTCTCCTCTGTTGGTTGACCTGAGATGGTCGTTTGTGACTCGTCTGGTTGCATTGTTGCTTCTAGGTTTTTTGTCGTTCCAATAACTTCCACGGCTGCTTCGGTACTTTATGGTTGCACTTCCTGTTGGGTTTCTGCTTCCTCGTTCTGAGGCTCCTCCGCCGCTGCTGGCATATCCTCTTTTATGGCCTTTGCTTGTGGTTGCTGAATCTCTTCTAGTATCGGTGTAGAGTTCACCAGTATTGTCTCTGGTTATGGGATCTCTTCGATATCGACAATCTCCAGCTATTGCTGTTCATTTTCTTTCAGCGGTCCTCGTGACCTAGTTTGAACCCTGGTCGGTCTAGCTATCTGGCCTTCTTCTGCTGGCTTCGATGGTGCCATAGTGGTGACTGTCGAACATTTTTCGAGTTCGAATAACTTCAGTGAGCTATGTGGTCTCACTTTGTTCGTTCTGGCTACTATTATACTTTCTCTGTGCTCCTTTCACGAATAGACTAGTTGCTCCCATGCTCACGTGTTGTATGGGCTTGTCATGAAGCTTATCGAGGACGCTTCCTCCATTATGCATTTAATGCATCATAAATGTCGGTTCAATGCATCTGCAGCGGTTTCATACTTTCCATTACGCTTTCTTTTCTGTCTCCAGTTGGCGTGTTTAATGTGATGTCCCATTGGTCCTTATCGTGCTTTAATTCAGCCTAGTGTTGTCCTGTCACCTGTGATATTGCTTTTACTGAATTTCCTTTTCCCGCTTGTTTCCCTTTGTATATGACCGTTGTCCTTTCTTTTGCTAAATTTGTGTTTCGAACATCATGCGGCCTTTCTATCTCTGGCATACTGCGCACTTTTTAGTCTTGTTTCCTTCTTGTTCTCTTTTTTATTTTTGAATTTATTTTATTTTATTTTTTTTATTGCGCGGTGGGTGGTCGACTATCCTTGTACAACTTCAGTCGGCTCCCATGGATCATGTTCCTTCATGAAAATTCACGTGGCTCTATGCAGATTCAAGTACATGAACATGTGGTATATTCAATTTGTAGGTGTAGGTTGAAGTGTTAAGCAAGCTTCCTATTTTCCTCATTGAAGCTTCTCCATTCCACCTCATCGATCCACCTCATCTATCCACTTCATCAATTCCCACTTGTGACATCATGGCTAGTGCTTTCAAGGCGTTTCCCTCTCAGTCAGTTGTCTAGTATTTTTCGTTAATCATAATATAATCACAAGCTTCATAATCACATTATATGCAGTCTTAGCATAATTACAATTATGGGGGAAAACAAGGTGTTACACATTGTTTCTATGGCATAAATATCTCTATATACAAAAAACAATCCCACATTGGTTGAGAGATGTGACCCACAACAACATATAAGCTCTAATATACCAGTATCCAATACCTCTCTATACAAAAAAAAAATGATCCCACATTGGTTGAGAAATGTGGCCAACAACAATATATAAGCTCCAATATACCATAGTCCTTATTCCAATAACAATAAGCAGTTAAAGTTCTTATCTTTTGTTTTTTAGAATTAAATTATTTTGGTTTTCAAATTTCAACTTGAAATCATATTATCTTTATAAATATTTATTTCTATTTTTTTCAAAACTCATTTTATATATTAAATTAATATTTTTTTATTTTTTTAATATATTTCCAAATCAACAAAAATCTTACATCCACTTCCACCCATTTCAAGGAGCTTCATTCATTCCCAACTCATCTTTATAAATATATTTTTCTATTTTTTCCATCTT
>ML800104.1:52468-64087 GCA_009831015.1 Picea engelmannii
TCCATTCATCAAACACATAAAGATTGTTGGGGCATTTGATAGCCCAAATGACACTACCGTGAATTCATAATACCCATATCTTGTTCTAAATGTTGTCTTGTTGATGTCTTCTTCCTTTATCCTTACTTGATGATAACCTGATCTCAAGTCAATCTTGGAAAATATTTTTGCACCTTTTAGCTAATCAAACAAATAATCAATTCTGGGCAAATGATACTTATTCTTTATGGTAACATTATTAAGTTGCCTGAAATCAATACACAACCTTAAGGTTCCATCCTTCTTCTTTACAAAAAGAACCGGGGCTCCCCAAGGTGACACACTTGGGCGTATATATATCTTCTTAAAAAGTTCTTCAAGATGCATCTATAACTCTTTTAATTCTGGTGTGCCCATTCTGTAAGGTGTCTTAGACACTGGGGCAACTCCTGGCACCAAATCAATAGAGAAATAAATGTCTATATTTGGTGGTAATCCTTGAATTTCTCTAAAAACATCTTCAAAATACCTCAAGACTGGATGGTCTTCAATGCTTTCCACTTTGTCTTTGTCTTCCTCCTCCATATGGGCTGCAAACATTTGACATCCCTTCCTGAATCTCTTCTTCAATTGCATAGCTGATATCTCTCTAACCACTACAACTCTTGGAATGCCTTGAATCTTTCCTTGCTTCCCTTCCTCATCAAGACATGTGATTTTCTTGTTGTAACAATATAGGATAGCATGATGTTTTTCCAACCAATCCATACCAATTAGATAGTCATATGAACCCAATGGTATGATTTTTACATCTACCTTTGTGCTAAGTCCAATCATGTCTATTTGAAAATATTTAACCAACTCATTGATCTTTCTCTTAGCCCCCGTGGATAACTAAACTAACCAAGATTTCCTATGCTTACTTATTTGCAAGTGAAATCTTTCAACAATGTTAGAATTTATGTAACTATGGCTAACTCCAGAATCAATCAAAATTACTACGGGTTGGTTGTCAATCTTACTTTCTACTTCAATCATGGGGGATTCATATTCAACTTGCTTGTTATCCAAGGCTGCATAAGTCCTTGGAATGCTTCCTCCCATGTATTTAATTTTTTCAGTCTCCTGAATGTTGTGGACAATCCTCATTCTTTATCCTTTGTGAGGGAAGTCCCTATATAAGTGATTTCCCTCACATCCACAACATTGAATAGGCTATTGCCTTGGCCTTTTCCTAAATGAATTTGCATTCTTTTGCTCATTTTGAGTTGCTTGACCTTGTCGATTTGCTTGGGTGTCATTTCTGAAAAAGGGTGGCTTAAGACCTTTCTACCTTTGATCATTTTTCCCTTTCATCTTGTCATTCCAAGTTTTTTGGAAAACTAGCCTTCCTTTTCTTTGCTCATAAAGGTGTCTCATTCTCTTTATGGTTTCCTCCAAGGTCTTGGGATTATCATATTGTATCTTGTCACTATAGAAGGAGGGTAACCCACTCATAAATATTTGGACTTTGAATTTCTCATCCTTGATGAAGTCAACATACTTCAAAAATCCAAAGAATCACTTCTCATATTCCTCCATTTTCATGGTTCCTGACTTGAGTTCAAATAACCTTTTCATCTTTCTCTCATAGTAATGCTTGGACACATATTTCTCTTGGAAATATCCTTTGAACTACCTCCATGATATCCTCTTCTCATCGAGGCTTGCTTAAGTTGATCCCACCACATGGATTCCTTTCCTTGCAAGTGGTATGTGGAAATTATAGATTATACCTAGGATGGGTAATCATGCATCTGAAAATATTTCTTCATTTCCAACAACCAAGCCTATACTTCTTCTCCTTTCCTGTGCTCACCATTGAAAGTGGGTGGCTTGATTTTTCCTGAGTTCACCTTGAAAGATGTCTACCTTGGGCCTTTTTCTTTGCCTCCGAACATGAGACACACTTGGGCTTCTTCCTGGTCCTGAACTTACATGAGTTATTCTAGTGGATTTACTTGGAGAATGATGGTGTCTGCTCATGCTTCTTGATTGCCTATCATTTCCATGATCATCCCTTTTTCTATGGGATCTAGATGCAGATACTTTTCTAGCACTAGATTCTTGCTTGGTGCCAGAATATTTGTTAACTTGATTATGCAACATATTTAATCTCTAAAGTATCTCTTCCTGATCCTTCATAATCTTTTCATTATCATCCTTGTAGCTTTGCACTTCCCTATGCAGGATTCTCATAGTGACATGCTCTTTCCTATATCTTCTTCCATTTGACTTTGTCTCATCATTCACCATGCTGACATGCTGACCTATGATCTATTCCTTATAGCTGTAAGATCCTTTATTATATTCCATGACTCAATTCCTCATATAAGAACTAAATTTTCTTTCTGTACCTCTAATTCTGCAAGAAATGTGCATGTAATAATTACTGTTAGAAATATGCATAGCATAAAGCATTTCATCATATAGAATACAAGTTATTTATTCATAAATTTATGAAGGGAATGTTGCAACAATTCAAATTTTTATTTTATTGATGTATTCCTCCCTAAAACATCTTCCCAACGACTGTACTCATGCCTCAATCTGAATTCTGAGTGAAAAGTTACAACAACTACATGTTGCAATTCCACTCTTTTTATTACTACAAAAATCTATTTATTAATTTATGAGAACTTTAACTACCCAAATAAAAATTCTTGGTTGACACATGTTTTCTACTCCTCAAGAACTTTCCAACAACTATTTTTTTTCTCAAATCTGAGCTCCGAGCTGAAATTTATGGTCCAAAGAAGTTTAGGTTGTTTTGTTCAATTTACTCATGTATGCTACATGTGCCTTATTTTTCTTCCTGCACATTTTCAGGACCCATAACCAAAACCTGACTCCACCACTAGCTTCTATGGGTCATAATATTTCCATCGACTGCTCCTGTGCCCTAAACGGACTTCTGAGCATAGAGTTATTCCCTCTGGAAGTAATACTAGTGCCAAAATTTTACCCTCATTATTTTGGCTATAAATTTCTCATACGAGCTCCGTTTTGCGAACCGTTTAGCTCATTAGATAGATCTCTCCGAGTTATTTCATTTGGGATACCAAGACACATATTCTCTTGGTACTCCCTATTCTATTGGGTTTTGGATTGCTAAAAATGTCGTTTAGGGCCTAAAAAATGCCCTGCAAGTTAATGACCTTAAAAAATATGAAAATTTTGAAAAAATTTACACAAAAGACATTGTTTTACTACTGTAACAGTTATTTTAATCTCAATCGTTGATATCAAATCATGATACACATCAACCGTTGATCTGACCTTGTCTTCCATCGACGATTGGTATCATCGTTTGGATGCACAAAATGTTTTTCCAAATCTACCGACCCGACCGTCGGTCGTCAATCCAATTCCTCGACACCTGATTTTCAAACAACTCTTAAATTGGTCGTGGATGATATTTGTTGGTGAATGAAAAACTCTCCACTAAATTTGTCGATGCCCGATCACCAACCCATCGGTGATCGACGATCCCCGATGACTGTCGAACGCTTTCCCAAATTAGTTGATTTGACCATCGACCATCGACCAATTTTGTTGGTTGATGTGGCAACCCCTAACGTGGCATGAAACATGGATGTTGATGTGGCATGACACTTCATCCTGAGTGTCAACTTGGGTGATGTGGCATGACACATGGATGCTGATGTGGCATGAAACGTTGATGATGTTGTCATCATCCTCTTTCTCCCATAGACCATCGATCGATTCTCTTGAACAACCTGAACACCTCGCCGACTTCGACTGATGTCGAACCATCGACACATCGATGACTGAAAACACTTCGATAGATTTGGCCAACCCCCGAATGATCACCATCAACAATCAGATGTGTCTTAGGGATGAACCAAAATTTTCTCCACTTTGGTTGATATTTCCATCGGTCGTAGACGATTTCTCTTGGTGAACTTTAACACTTAGAAAAAATTTGACCTTTCTCTGATTGATCTGGACCGTCGATCTAATCCATTTCACAACCCCCGATTTAATCTCGATCGTTGATCCCATAAACCTTTCAAATGGACAAATCCTTATGATTTTTTTTAAATTTATCATAGTGAATCTCGGTCGTCAATCACCAGATCAAACATGATCTCAACCATCGATTCTCCAAACTACCTGTAACTCTACATGCGACAAATAAAACTTGAATTTTGACCATTCTAGGTCGAATTTCGACTTGCAACTTCACCGCTCTACTCTATTAAATTTCTTAAACTGTCTGGAGTCATTCAAACTTAGATTTTTCCCATGGATTTGGGGTTTTCTCTATGAATTCTTCATTTTTCCCCAAATCGATCACACACAAAATCTGTAACAACAAAATTTCATGAATTCACAACCATCTTGGCCCATACAAGCCTGATGTTTGAACTAGAGTTATGATTCCATAATGTGATGTCCCCCAACCCATACAAAGGACATTACGGTGCAAAATATACATAAAAATGAAATTCACAGCCAAATAATTTAATTTATTTACAGTTAACTCATTTCCTGTAGATTTCAACTACAAATTAAAACAAATTTAGTTGTTGTTTATAACCACAAAATAGAAGCATATACAACATGTTAATAATCAACATGAAATGCAGCTAAACAACTCATTACAATATAATATAAATCACTTCCAAATACATAGAGTTCACGCACAACAATTAAAACACATAATTTAACACAACAACAAGCTAAAACACTTATCTTTTCACAACAATTGTGCAACCAGCTGCTTGGGAAAAACATTCCACCCAACCATAGAATGACTATTCCAAATCTCAACAACCAGTCACCCTGGGCTGAGGATAACAATCCATAAAAGAGGGTGGTCTCTTATAGTCCATTCACAACTCATAAAAAATATCAACCCGACTCATATTGTCCTACAACTATCCTAATTTTTCACCAGCTCTCTTCCTCTTGACCTATCCAACCCAATGAATGTACCATTCGTTTATTAGAGATAATACAAGGGATGTGCCATCCATTTATCAAGATTAACCCAAGGAATATGTCATTCGTTTATCAGGGTCTCTTTCGCACAGGTAGCTAGGAATCTCTTAGCTGGGAACTCAAGGGAATTGCTTCTAGGAAAACTATAAGCAAACAAACATCAACCACTTATTGTTTTAGTGCAACTCACACCAGAGTTCACTCTTCAGGCCTGACAACCTGGCTCTTCATTTTTCCAGCTCCAATTCACTCCAACTACACTCTAGCATGCTCTATAATTTAACGTCCATGGCTGCATCAACTTCAAGATTTGTTTCTTTCTCTTCCATTTTTTCCTATGCACAAACTTGACTAACTAAAAACTGTTGTCCCAACCCATACAAATTTCCTCTCTTTGGCTTGCCTTTATTGACTCACACTCTTCCCTAAGATGATTGTACTCAACCCCCATATGCCCAATAACTTTGGGATGTGACCACTCACACCCACCCTCTTACATGTATTCAATGATTGGCTTTGGGAACACTCAATCATAAATGGGAAGGTTCATATACAAATAACACATTTAGGAAAATGGGTTAAATTAATATGCATTGGTATTTCCCCCTTGGACCCCTCTTGGCCATTATCCTATACACTCCCCTCTCTTGTGGATTAATTCGTCCCCCATCTCTTGTCCATGTCCCCTTAGTAGTTGGCATCACATTTTATTAATAAAATAAGGAAATACAATTTGCATATTACATCGCTTGGACGTAGACACATATTATATCTACATAAGCATTAATTAAATTGGACATTATAGTGGGGATGTTACAACAAAACTAATATAACAATAGAAATGTAATAACTCAATATCTTAGGATTAATGTGGGGCTCTATGCTTAACATCCTCACACATAATGTTGTGTAATAAATATGGTTTATTATGGTTGATTATAAGTGTCCATAGTTGAATGTATCCCTATTATGTTAACGATTGATGCTACAAGCCCATTAACCACCTAATCCCTAATCCAATAATGATGGTTGACTATGTTTAAATGTGGATAATCTTGGTTGACCATTGTTGGATATCAGTATCCATGGTTGATCCCATCCCACTAACAAACCACTAATCAATTACATAATGTTTACTAGCAAATATGGTTGGCCATGAATTATTATGGTTGACTATAATAGTCCATGATTTAATGTAACTCTATTTTCCCAATGGTTGATGTTATTGACCCACTAGTGAACCCATAATCCCTAACCTAGTATTGATGGTTTCTTATGGCTGACCATGTTCAACCTTGGTTGTGTATGGTTGAATTTTGTTTTCCATGGTTGAGGTACCCTCCTATTTAATCACTAACCCTTAATATAATGTCCATCAACAAATACAATTCACTATGGTTGATGATGATTGACTATGGTGTACTATAGAATGTTGATACTGAGGGGAGGGGGGGGTGCGGGGGGGGTGAATCAATATCAAGTACAATTTATCACTTTTATAACTTTACTTTACAATCAAATAATATATCCAATGAAGAGCAAAAGAAGAGATACACAATGCAAAATAGATATAAGTGAAAATACACTGAATGTTTTCTTATGTAATAAAATATTTCATTCAAAGGAAGCTAAAACTTCCAAGTTTTCCAGCTCCAACTAGAAGGAGGCTCCAACCCCCTAATTTACAGGCTCCAACCTGAAGGAAGCTCCAACTCCCTATATTTTTTGGCACCAATCGAAAGGAGGCTACAACCCCCTTTCCTTGCCCCTTCCTTCCACCCTTGAATATAAATGATAGAATCAACTTGTCACTATCACTGTCACTGTTACATATTCATCATCAAACTAGGTCCACTTAGAAATTGGGTCCACATAGAAACTAGGTTCACATAGACTGTCATTGTCACTGTCTTTGTGACCATCGTTGATAAATCATCATCATCAATCTGGGTCCACATAGAGATCCTAGGTCCACATGGGTCCACACATAAACCCCAACAACCACATAGAACCTTGTGAAAATGATCAACCCTCCATACTATAGTGAACCCATAACAATGATCAAAACATCGTCATAAGTCTCGAAAATATCCTTCATAAGAGCTCCTTATCCTCCTAGTTACTTCACTTCAAACTTGTGCTAAGAGATCACTAGCTCGGATTCTCTAAAATGCGAAAATCCATCCTATATTTACAATAGTTATTTCCCTGTTTTTAGTTTATGGGACGACCTGGCTGAATTGTCCTTAATTTTTTGGTTGGGTTGTCAGATGGAAAAATTCATATCTCCTCGTTCCTTGGGAGTTAGAGGGACTTCCATATACCATTGGAAAGGTATCAGAATAAGATTTCCAACCATGTACCATGTTCTTCCATTTGTGATCCGAATTTTATGAGAAGAACGAAATGAATACAGATTATTAACATGTGCTTAACACAAAATAACAGAGATACAATAAAATTGGTTTTCTATTCAATAAGGAAATAAGTTGAAACTGTAAAATGCAGCAGAAACAAGCTTGTTGGAATGGTGGCGGCTTATCTCTGAGAAGAGATGTGACGGCTGCGCTCATTCACAGGAAGATGATTGTAATGAGGCTCTAAAATCCTTTTTACAATAAACAGGAAAGCCAAAAACCCTAGACATCCAAAAAACTAACCCTAGGAGATGAAGCGCCAAAAGTCATGTGGGCCCCGTTTGGGTAAGTTAGTACATCAACTTCCCGGGGTCGTAACTTTTGCATACGATATCCGTTTTAAGCGTATGATAGCCCGTTGGAAAAGTATCTTCGAGGATATTCATTTTGAGGCCTCAATAATGCCTTCATATATCATTGAGAAGCTTGATCTCGAAAAACCTTCATTTGGGCCCTCAAAATAGGCCCGGAAGTTAAAACTGCTAAAATTAGTAAATTGCCAAAATTGCCAGAAAAATGTTTTGAGCCAATTGAAAAAGGTGCATGGTCACCGATATCCACCTGGATCAATCCTCCCTCCTTAGGAAGCAATGGTATCCATTGCGTTGAGTTCCCCCATCATATGGGGAAATTAATGTTGAATTTGGCCCCGGGTGAGCCACTTGCCTTGGTACAGGGGTTGCCCTGCTTTGACGACTCGATAAAGATGGATCCTTTGCTGTCGAGTGCCCTTGATATGTGTCTCCACAATATGATCACTGGATTCCTGTTGTATGCAGTCGAGATTGAGATTTGTTGGTGTTAGTTGTTCTGCTACTTCTGAGGTGTCCAATATTGGTGGGAAATAAGGGTGAAAGAGATCCACGTTGAACACTGGGTGTAGGCCAAGGAAAGGAGGAATGTTGAGCTCAAAAGATCCCTCACGGCCTTGGTGATGGTGTATGACCCATAATGAAGTGGGTGAAGCTTCCTATGGGGTCCTGTAAGGCGTTCTTTCTGTAAGTGCAACCAAACTTTGTCTCCCACCTGAAACTTACGTGGCACCCGGTGTTGATCATGGCGTTGCTTGTACTTGTCATTGCACTTCTGCAGGATATCTTGAACCTATTGGTGGATGTGCTAGATCCTCTCAATGAATCGGGTGGCTTTGTCAGCTTCAGTTGGAGCAGGAGATGAGTCAGTCGAGGTTAACGCAAGGGGAAGTGCAACATCTATGGGATCCAATGGTTGGAATCCCAACCCCACCTGAAAGGGGATGTGACCGGTTGATCTATGCAGGGCTCAGTTGTAGCTATGTTGGACATAGGGAAGGCTCTCATCCCATGTGCGAGGGTGCTTTGAATTATACATGAGAAGGATATGCACAATCATTTGATTTACGACCTCAGTTTGGCCATCTGTCTGGGGGTGGAATATCATGGATTTGGTGAGCTTGGTGTCCAACAGTGACCAGAGGCTCAACCAGAATGTGCTAAGAAATCGACTGTCCCGATATGAGACAATTGTTTTTGGGATTCCATAATATATCTAGACTCGTTCAAAGAAGAGCTTGGCAGTGGCCTCTTCTCTAATGTTCTTCTTGCAGGCAACCAGAATTGCCATCTTAGAAAAGTGATCAACAACCACAAAAACATAGTCATTTCCCCGCTTGGTAGATGGGAGGCCTGACATGTAGTCCATTGAGATGGATTCCCATGGCTTGTCAGGAGTAGGAAGAGGGGTGTACAAGCCCTATTTCTTAGTGGTCAGTTTGGCAATAACGTAAGCAGTGCAGGACCTGATATACTTGCTGACCCCCTGTTGAAGTTTCGACTAGTAGAAATGTTTTTGTTGCATCGCCACTATTTTTTCAACACTGAAGTGTCCCGCCACCCGACTGTAGTGGGCTTCGCAGATCAGCTTCGCTCGCTCGCTTAATGGAACACATGTATGGCCCAGATGACACAACAACCCATCCTGAATATGGAAATCATTGACAATTGCGTTTTCACCCAACATTTGGTAGGTGGTGGCAAAGTCCAGGTCTGTCTCATAGAGTTGGGGCCATCCAGAGGTCTGATGGCTGAAAGATTCTGCACTGTGGTGAGTGTCGCGACTGGTAGTTTGCTGAGGAAATCAGCGACACGATTGGTGCTTCCTATTTTATACTTGATGTTGAGGTGGAATTATTGCAAGTATGTGGACCACTTTTGATGGTGGTTATTCTTGAATTTTCCTCGTGTCTGCATGAACTGCAGTGGCTTATGATCAGTGTGGATGACTGTCTCCTTCCCAAGAATGTAATGTCTCCACTGGCGGCAGGATTGCACAATGGAGTACATTTCTTTGTCATAAGTAGGATACATACGAACATCATCTAATAGTGTCTCACTATGATAGGCCACGAGGTGGCAGTGCTGAGTGAGAACGACACCCACATCATAGTCTGAAGCATCTGTCTCGATCTCCTAGTTGCATGAGATTGTTGCATGAGGGATTCCTCAATCAACAATTTGAAAGGATATCCTATCCCATCATCTTTCTTTTATCCTACCATGAGAGGTCACTTGGGCGTGTGAAATATTTTGTCCTTAAGAGAAACAAGCTCGAGACCCAACTCTTTGTACTCTGACCTCGTTGGGTACATGCATTAAGATGACAAGGAGCAGACCGCTATGATACCACTGATTCAGATTTTATGAGCAGAACAAAATGAATACAAATTATTAATAGGTTCTTAACACAAAATAACAGATATACATTAAAATTGGTTTTCTTTTCAATAAGGAAATAACCTGAAACTATAAAATGCAGCGGAAACAAGCTTGCTGGAATGGTGGCGACTTATCTATGAGAAGAGATGTGACATATGCGCTCATTCGCAAGAAGATGATTACAATGAGGCTCTGAAAGCCTTTTTAAAATAAACAGGAATGCCAAAAACCCTATACATCCAAAAACCTAACCCTAGGAGATGAAGCGCCAAAAGTCATGTGGGCCCCGTTTGGGTAAGTTAGTACACCAACTTCCTGGGGTCGTAACTTTTGCATATGATCTATGTTTTAGGCATATGATAGCCCATTGGAAAGGTGTCATCGAGGATATTCATTTTGGGGGCTCAATCGTGTCTTTGAATATCATCGAGAAGCTCGATCTCGAAAAAAATTCATTTAGGCCCTCAAAATAGCCCCGGAAGTTAAAACTGCTAAAAATAGTAAATTGCCAAAATTGTCAGAAAACTGTTTTGAGCCAGTTGGAAAAGGTGGGTGGCCACTGATATCAACCTGGATCAATTCGAGTTACTTATGTAGGGTAAAAATTCCCTCAAATACAGGGTATCCAAATTGACCACAAATAATGCTTTCAACAATCTCCATCTTGCAATCTTGATCTTGGACATCTGTAGGCTTCTTCACTTGAATGTAGGGGATTATATACCACATCTATACGACTTATTGCGGGATTCTTCAAAACATATTTTGTACTCTTCTTCTTCAAGAAACTTTGGGTTTCTTAACTTCTTCTAGGGTTGACATCAATGCCAACCAATTTTCCAACAATCTCCCCCTTTGTCATTGATGGCAACACTCATGCTCCCCCTGTCATCCTGATCTCCCCATGTCGACATGATCCTAATTTTTTTCTCCCCCTTTGACATCAATGGAAAATGGTGACTCTTTTCTTTGGGGCTACTCCCTCTGAACATGTGGCACTCAATAATACTTCTTCTTTATTTTTTGTCTTCTTTTCCTTTCTTTCATTGTTATGGTCCTTGGAGATTTTTCATGTCACTTCAATTTTCTTTCTCTTATCTTTGTCTAGGATTTATATGTTATTTTGTCTTCTTGTCGCCGTTGCAACCAATTTTCCCGAGTCCTTTTCTCTGATTTCACATTTTCGAGAATCAAACTTGAGAGTGTATCCGTGATAACATATTTTACTGACACTGAGGAGATTATGCTTCAAATATTCAACAAGTAGAACATTTTCTTCTTTTACATTTTCACTTCCAATATTTACTACACCTTTTCTAAGTATTTTGACAGATGAGTCATCTCTAAATGCAACACTGCCACCCTCTTTATTTAAGCTGATGAATTTGTTTCAATCCCCAATCATGTGTGTTGAGCACCCACTGTCTATGTACCATTCATCTTCTTCTTCTTCTTAATCTTCAACAATCAGTTCTATTCGACAATTTTCCTGGTTTGTATTCTCTTTCCTTCTCCATATTGTA
>ML800104.1:81926-111769 GCA_009831015.1 Picea engelmannii
AAAGTACAGATTATAAAAGTGCCTAAGTTCATAATGCCACCATCTTCATCAACCGTTATCCACACTCATTCACCATCCCTCATAAAAGTGCCTAAGTTCATACTCATATTGCCACCATCTCCCTGATTTCACAAACCATCTTTTTCACTCATCCACCATCCCTCATAATACCCATCTCTTACTTGTCCTCCATTTTCATGACAGTTTTTGTTGCTTTGTTTAAAGGAAATCAAGTTGACATTTGTTTGATTATGATAAATCAGTTTCAAAGAGTGTTGCTCCACAAGAACCAACACCTTCAGTCTCCAAAGTGTTTCTCCACAAGAACCAACAATGGAAACAATGTCACAAATATCTACCCATACGAGATAGTTAAATAGAGTATACAATGAACATTGAATAAATATTTACAAGTTCTTGTTTGCATGAGGACATACAAATCCTCGGGTTTGGGGGAGTGTTGGGATTCGTTTTTGTCATACTTCTCCACCCAATAAAGTCAGTATTTCACTAGTAATTTGTGTCCATCTATGCCATAAACCTTCATTAAATGTCACTATTCACCATTATATATCCAATGTGGTCAATGCATCATTTTTCTATGTTTTTAGTGATTAAAGATGATTATATCATGGTTTTGTTGATGATGGTTCATGTTAAGAATTCATGTAGATAAAGCATCTTCTTCAAGTGATATTCAACATTCAAAGTGTTCTTACATTTGTAGTTGTCCTCGCCAAGCATCAATTTCTTACATAGGCCACAGTTGTAAGTATGAAAGGATAAAAAAAACTGAGTTCATTTCTTGTACCAACATGTTCAGTATTCTCGTACCTGCAGTTCATGTACCTGATATTGTAGTTTATCTTATTGGTGCATCTCCGGGAAAAAATCAAGAACATGGGTTTTCTTCGCAGCGGCTTTGACATGCTCTTGTCAAGTCAAAACGTGCCCATGTTGCACGTGTGGACCTTCAACTCATAAACAACACTTCAGCCCAAATTTGCAACAATTGTTAGAATAGCAGCAATGACCTTCAGACTCGATTTTCGAGGTGATAAGGTTGAATCTCAAAAATCGGGAACATGGGTTTTTTCCAAAAGGGTCTAAATTGGTTGGTGAAGAGGCAATTTTCCAAAATATGAAATGGTCAGGGAGATATCTGCGAGTTTCTAATATGGGTTTTCCTAGATTTATTTGGAAACAGTTTTCAAACTGCCAACTTCCACCTCGATTTCCATGTAGATTAAGATAGGTCTCAAAAATATAAGCTATGGGTTTTGTTCCCAATAAGATAAATTGAGTCTTTGAGAGCCATTTTCTAAAATCATGAATGGTCTAAGATATATGGTTGGATCTTCAATTCAAATATGCTCAAATTGTATTATTTGGCTAGATTTGTAAAAAAAACAAAATTGTCTATTTTCCAGATTGCAAATGATTTGTCTAAGTTTGGGAAGGTTGTTTTGATTCGGTTCTACATTTTCCTCAAGCGTATAAATCAAGGTCTATAGAATATGATGGGGATTAATTACATTTTTAGGAGAGAAATATATTGTATTATTGCATAAAATATTGGAGAGTTTAGCGTTATTATATTGTAATATGAGTTTTTGCTCTTTATGAAGAATTGATGGTTGTTGAATCTTGGTGCATCTTCTCCACTTGATCTGATCGTTCTCAGGAAGTGTTATTTCGATTGGGAAGGGCCCCTCAATCTAGGTAACATCCTGCCTCTTTCATTTCTTAATTTGTTTTTTGTAAATTAAAAGTTGATATTACCTCAAAAAGTTGAAAATCTTAGAAAAAACTAAGGAGCCTGGCAGTTGGCCTGCCAACAATGGAAACCAAAACCAGCTCCAGGATCCTTTAAATATGACCATAATTTTTCAAATTTCTAAAGATAAAATATCCAAGTAGCTATGAGCATTACATATGAGGCTTGAAAGACTTTGAAAACTAATCCTAGCATGCTTAAGAGAACAAAATTGAAACATGAACCAAAGAAGGTCATACACTAGAAGCGTCACTACATCCATCGCCATGAGGGGGGTTGATGCCACGCTGGAGAAAATATGTATGGCTGACAACATGTAGGGAATCAGGTGATATAAGGTTTGCATGATAAGGAATCAAAGAGAGCATCAAGCTTGCAGTTGATATTCTCCTAAATAAACAATTGATCTGTTGCATTCCTGCTAATGTCAAAGAGTAATTGAAGGTGCTCCTTGGATAATCCATGCAAAGTGAACTCTTCTCGTGGTGGTTTTTCCTCCAAATTCCTTGTGTTCTCCTGAGGGGGGTCAAGTGGATCTTCTTCCTCAATGATGGGACAACCCAAGTGGTCCTCAAGTGAGTTGCGGTGTGAGGCTTGGCTCGCTACTCCAAGAACCCCTTGTAGACTAAGCAGAAAGATTGTTTCCTTATTGAAGCAAGGTGGCTTGCATGTTATGCTCTGTCAATTGTTGAATTACCTCAGGAGGTGGTATTGAAGTCCCCGTTTTGTCCTAGAGAGGATTGGAAGGTGAGTCCTCCTATGTGATGAAACAACTCCAATTATCCTCTTCTCTATCAATGTCCATACCTAGCATTTATTCTAAAGGGGAGGCTTGGGGATAAGATGGACCAGAAACATTTGCAAGGGTGCTAGAAGAGTGACCCTCGTAAACTGTATGATGGGGGAGGAGGCGGTGGGAAGGGGGGTCTTGATTAATTTCATGGTTGGATGCGTGTCACCCCATCTGAGGAGTTGTCATCTAAGTGAGCGAGGTCTAAGCATTGCTAGAGCAGGGGAGAAGCTAGGCTAGAATTGGCATCTATACATATGTATTCTCCCTTTAAAGAAACCCCTTCATTTGTTAGTTTATCTGCAACTTTATTCTCCTCCCTATGGACATGAGAGGGGACAAGAATGAGACTTGGATGAAGGAGGGATTTGAGGATTTCAAGAGAGCTTAGGAGACGCCAATTGGGGGATATTTTGGTCGAGTTAAAGCCATGGATGATTTTGGTGGCGAGAAAGATGATTACTTGGGAATCCCCTTCGATGAATAATTGTTTTAGTCCCAATGAGAATACAATTGAATGCCTTGAAGTAGGCCCCACAACTCAACTGAATTATTTGTATCAAAACCCATATTTCATGCCATTATATGGCTTATTCGCCCTTCATTGTTTCTGATTACCACCCCAAAATTGGTCGAGCTTGGGTTTCCCTTAGAGGCACCATCAAAATTCAATTTATAGAATCCTAAAAGTGGATATTTCCAAGGAGACGACCAACTCACTGACAATCTGTTCAAAATTGCACAAAGCGGCATCAATTTTGATACAAAAGTGTCGTCTCCCTCCAATAGAAGATCTTGAGAATACTCTCGCGATGGAACAACTTATCAATAAAGTACAACAGAGAAAAATTCATAGGAAAGAAATAATTGAATGACCCACAAAGGTGACAATGGACTTGATTGAGCAACATCTCATACAACCTACCAAAGTCCACAGCATGATCCAAGCCTTCATGGCTACCTTGGAAAAAGATATCCAGACCCTCAATGATAATACAATCATGCATAAGGAAACACTTGAAGAAATAGCCTATTGCAGGATTATATCACTCTATGATCAATTAGATATTTTGATAGCCTACATCAGGGATAAGAACACATAGAAAAGACAAAATGCCAAATTCGGATTTGTTGTTAACTGTATTTTATTTTGTATTTTTCCAACCACTTGTAGCTTCTTCTTTTTCCTCACATGTGTCAATATTTAATGGGGGAAAGCTGAAAATTTTTGTAACCCCTTCTTGAGGAATGCAAGAAGTCATTTTTAAGAGTTAGTAATAGTAGTATAAATAAAGGAAGAAGCCCATTTTGTAAGGGATCTTCAAGCATTGTACAAACTCAATAATATATTTTAAGATATAATATTGTGTTAACTAATATTGAGAAGCCCTCAGGGCCACTTTTGATAGAGAGAACAATTGTTTGTAAATGGTGGCTAGTTGACAACTACTTTTCAATAGATTTTTTACTATTTACAATGTGTTGTAAGGATTTATTATTGTCCGTAGACTATTCTTAAAGAAATTTTTATTTCTCTAACAGTTGTGTTATTATTTCTAATGTTTATTCCCGAAGCATATGGGTTGTTAATGTATGCAGTAATATGACTTAGAATGATCTGGTTATATATTTGTATACATGTGTTATCTAGCTTTGCACCTTCATGACAACTATCTTAATGGAGTTTTTTGCAAAGTTTAGTTTCATTTCAGCTCAATCAATAATGATAGTTTGATCCTAGCTAGGATATGATAGGTTAGAGTAGACTAGTTTTCTTTTATGCTTTTAGATAGTCCTCGTATACATCTTGCATTTGCATAACCATACAACCTCAAAACCAATAATGGAAATTGTGTTAGAATTTGGACGAGTCTCCTAAACCAAACAATGCATAGTCTGATTGGATCGTGTACTGGGGAGTACCCCTTACTGTTGCAGGGGATTTCCACCCTGTCAACAACTTGACTCAGTGAAAGAGTCAAATTTGTTAGGTCAATAATGGTGGTTTCAAGCACATGGTTTTAGAGCCCATGCATTACATGTAATGAAATCCTTTAAAAGATCAATGATACTCCATTGTAATGCATTGAGAGTTGAGCAGTGAAGGCTCACTTGGATGGGGCCAAGAGATTGGTCGGCTTGGCCAAGCTTGGCCAAGGGAAATAATAGATCTATTGTTGGCTGGTTTTCCCATAAGGGTTTTCTAGAATAAATCTCATGTGATTTATGTGTGCATGTTGCTATGTTCTTGTTATTTTTATTTCTCTTGCATTTTTATTTCCTAACAAATAGAATCAAAGCGAGGTTAGTTGTTGCATGAGACTGACATGAAAACGGGTAAGTGGAATGCAAATCGAGTGTGGATGGATCCATTGGCATGTTGGGTCAGAAATAATTCATGTAGTTGTGATCATGAAGGTGGAGCTCTTTCCCCGATGTAGATCTAGAACCCAAGAGTTTAAAGGAAACATAAGGTTGTGCAACACATGGTGGAATAAAGGCAATGACAAGGTAAGAAGATGGCAACATAAGTGTCGAGATAAAAACAATGAAAAACAAATTAATTAAAATTCTAAAGGAGTTGAATGTAAATAAGCATATGATTACAAGACTTGGTCGGGCATGCGTAAACCTAGGTTTGAAGTTTGACCAGTAAAATCTAGACATACCTAAGTGATAGGGGGGAGCATGTTGGATTTCCAGATACTCTGACTTTGAAGGAGGTTTGGTTGGATTTGGTCATGGGAAACCCCAATTCAAGTTTAAAGGGGGGAATCTTAGGTTAAACTTGAATTGATCTAAGAGTCAAAGTTGTTAGGTCAACAGTGGTGGTTTCAGACACATGGTTTTGGTAGCTTGTGGTTTTAGAGCCCATGGATTACATGTAATGAAAGCCTTTAAAAGACTGGTTCTACTCCATTATAATGTGTCGATGGTTGAGCGGTGAAGGTTCACTTGGTCAGGGATAGGATATTGGCTGACTTGGATGGGTTTGGCCGAGGGAAATAATAGATCTATTGTTGGTTGGTTTTCACCGTAAGGGATTTCAGGGATAAATCTCGTGTGATTTATGTGTGCATGTTGCTATGTTCTTTCTATTTGTATTTCTCTCACATTTTATTTCCTAACAAAAATACATTATGTTTGGGAATCGTGTATTTTTTTCCCACAAGCATATACATACATGTTCTTAAAAATTATAAGCTCAAATTTGGAGGGAAATAAGTTATGTACACATTTATAAAATAAGTAGTCAAATAGATGCACTAAAATAATATCTTGTCTTCTAAACAAAAAGATGTTATATATTTGATGTATAATTGAATCTTACAAATATTATTATTATTATTATCATTATTTTGTAAGCAAGATATTTGTATATTAACATGGTACAAAAAAGTTTACAACCATATCTCATCGTGGTTTGTCAAAAAGGAAACCAAGACACCAAGAGTTTCATAATAACACCGAGAGTATATGAGAGTTTCTAGGACTATTCCTAACCGTGATAGCTTTAGAATATCATCCATAATATATCAGAGTTGCTAGGACTATGCCTAAACTTCTTACAAAGGTCTAGAGCCTCATGTAAAATAAAACACAACCCATAAAATAATCAAACCAACAACTAGATAACACATGAAATAATTATTACATGGAATAACATCATAAGGTGACTATAGAAAGAAATAACAAAAGACTTATCAGTCCTAGCCTAAAAGGCTTGAAAGCCTCAGGTGCCTAAAAATCAGGGCTTCCTTGCTAATGTCCCTTTGCATCCTCTTCAATGATAAATGGATTAGAAGAGATTCCCCGGGAATTCTAGGTCTCTTCTTGTTTCACTAAGCAATCCTTATTGTTTTTTAAGGTTGGTTGTCATTGATGTTAACCCTTGAAGAAAGTCCGGTAGTGAATTCTGGTGCACAAAGGTTTTGGTAATGGACCCAAGGTTGTTTAATGTACAATGGTATGAGTTTTAATATATTTGAAGGTAATACTATTCTATATGGATAGTACATGTCATTCCATTTCCAGTGGTATGTGGAACGTCACATAACTCCTCACGGTTAGAGAGTTATGGCCATGAGAAGTTGGAGAGCCTAGGTTTGGGTAATGGACCCAAGTTTTTTTGATGGATAATGGTATGCTTTTTGATATATTTGCAGGTAAGACTATTCTAGATGGATAGTTCTTGTCATACCATTTCCAGTGGTATGTGGAATGTCACATAATTCCTCATGGTTTGAGAGTTATGGCCTTACGAAGTTGGACGACCCTCATAGGTAGTCTTGAAGCCCAAAAAATTCAAAGAATTCAAAGAGCTTGCAAAGAAAAAATTATTATTTAAATGTTAAATAAAAGTGACAAAGTCAAGGAGGAATATTTAAATGCATAACTTTCTAATTATGGAGAGTGGTTAACCCTAAAAATGAGGAAAATAGGTTAAGTGACCTATAAATGGATTAATTGACCTAGAAATGGGTTAAGTGACCTAGAATTCGGTTAAGTTACCTAGAAAGAGGTAAAGTGATTTAGAAGTGGGTTAACCCTAAAATAATGAAAGTGGGCAAAGTGACCTAGAAGATGCTTCTAAGGAAGCTACTTGGAGAGTATAAATAAGAGGCAAGGCTCTCTCATTTTACATCACACTTGAGCATATTGAATATCTATAGGTGACTGAGGTAACCAAAGGATATCTAAGCGGAATTTCAGAGGGAAGGTGAAGAAAAGAAGGCCAGAATTCAAGGGAGGATAAATTCTTTTGATGATGCTTTCTAAGGTATGTTATTTACAGTTCATCTCACCATTTTCGCAATAACCTTTTTTCTAGAATGATTCAGACCGTGAAATTGATATTCCATTGAGGAAACATATCCAAGTATCCGTGGTAAAAATTTCAGCTTGTGGGTCGTTGTAATTTTGGAGTTACACTCCGTGGAAAATAGGGTTTGTGGCTAGTCTTGAGACTAGTCTAAAACAAGTGTTTCAGGTAAAAACGTCATAACTTCTTCATAACATATCCAAATTCAATAAGACAGAATGTTTTGGTTATATTACAGTCTTTAGTATTCTATGTAACATTTTCAAATCCATTCAACAAATATTCCATGTGGGGCATGCTCTACAAGGTCGCTCTCTAAAATAAGCTAGAATTCAACAAGGTATGTCATTTTTGCTATAACTCCTTTTCTAAGAGGTTCCAAGTAGTGACACCTGGAGGAATTGTATAAAACAAACTGAAGAACATTGTTTACTATTTTTAGATCTTTTTTCATTATAGGTACATAGTTATGATTATTTCAAGTTAGGGTTGTTGACTAATCCCAAACTAGTTGTGTGAGACTAAAGAAAAGTTTGATGAAAATTCTAGTCTCTTGTTGTGAAAGTTAATGAAGGTTTGTAGGTATGTGATCATATAAACCAGGTATATTACACAGTTACAAATCATATTTGGATGATGAAATTAATGAGGGATTTTGGTTAAGGTACATGTTGGCTACATGGTTGAGACAATTAGTTGATGCGTTGGCACATAGATGAGGTGTATAGTTGATGATGTTGATATATATTGATGAGTCATAGTTGATGAGTAGCTGACACATGATTTCTACATACTTGGTACATGGTTGGATGCACTTGTTTATGGTACATGTTGATTACATGTTGTTTGGTACAGGTTGGTGCATGGTTGATGCACTTGTTTATAGTACAGGTTGACTACAGGTTGAGGTACAGGTTGATGCATGGTTCAGGTTTATTGGTACAAGTTTACAGCGGTATATCTCACATTGATAGTGTGACAGTGGTTCCATCATTGTACTTCTACTTCAAGGCAGTTGGACGGGGCAAGGACAAGTGGTTGTAGCCACCTTCTGATTGTAGTCGGAGAACATAGGGGGTTGTAGCCTCCTTCTGGTTGTAGCCAGAGAATAGGGGAGTTGGAGCTTCCCTCAAGTTGTAGCTTGAGAAACAAGGGATTTGGAGCCTCCTTCCAGTTGTAGCTGGAAAACAAAAGAAGTTGATGTTTTCAATGAATGTAATTCTTCAAGACATATAAGAAAAAACATTATGTGGTTTTCTCTCGTTTTGGGTTTCCACGTAAAATGCTAGTGTATTGTGTATGTGTATGATTGTTCATTTGTTCATTTCTTATTTACTCTTCAGTTACTGGATGATAATGCTACATTGATATAACACTTGGATTATATGGTTAAAAATGATTAAATTTCTCTATTACTGATTCACCCCCCTTATCAGTAATCCAACAATTGGTATCAGAGCGGGTTCCTTCAGAAATCAGTTTAACCACTGAAAGGTAGATCATGGAGAGAAACAATTTTTATAAAAATGGAATACCACAGTTCAATGGACAAAAGTATGCATTTTGGAGCATAAGGATGAAAACATATATGCACAAGGATTTGAAATTTGGAAATCAATTGTAGATGGATACACAGCGCCAACAGTTTCGCCAACAAATGACAAAGTAGTGAAACTCGGTCAGAATAATTCCAAAGCCAAAAATGCACTTTTGAATGGTCTTAGTGAAACGATATTCACCAAAGTTGCACATTGTAAATCCGCTAAACAGATTTGGAACAAACTTCAAAATATTTATGAAGGAGATTCAAAATTCAAAGCAGTAAAGCTTCAAACTTACAGAGGTCAGTTCGAACAACTTAAGATGAAGGAATATGAGAATATTTCAGCTTACTTTTTACTAGTTGATGAAACAGTAAATGCAATCATAGGATTGGGAGAAGAAATCAAAGAATCTGTAATTGTTCAAAAAGTACTAAAATCTCTTCCTATGAGATTTGACCCTAAGATATCAGCACTAGAAGAAAGATCAGATCTAAACTCAATAAGCATGGACAAATTACATGGAATATTCACAACATATGAAATGAAAACTGAATAGGAAAATCCAAATATAAAATAAGTAGCCTTTAAAGCATCCAAAAAATCAAAGCAAAAGGGAAGGCAAAAAGAAGAACATAACAACAACAGTGACGTCTCAGAAGATGATGAAGAAGTGGCCAACTTTGTCAAAAGACTGAACAAGGGAACCGACGGTAGGTATAGAGGTAAGATTCCTTTAATTTGTTTTAATTGTGACGGTATTGGTCATTTTGCTAACAAATGTACTTATAAGAAAAAGAGAAATGATGAAGGTTACTCAAAATGAAAACAAACATATAAAGACAAAAGAACCACAAAGCAATTTTTCAAGAAAATCTTATGCACCAAAGAAGACATCTCATCATCAGATGAAGATGAAGTCAGTGACAGTGAGAAAGAAAGAGTTCTACTCATGGCAGTAGAAGAATCTGATAAAGAAGACTCCGAAGAATAATATGAAGAAGTCGAAGAAGAAATTGAAGAGGTGGAAGTTGACTACCAAAAAGAATTAATGTGTGCCATAGAAGTTATTAGAAGAGAAAAGAACAAAAACAAGAAACTACAAGCAGAACTAGACAAGAAAGAAGACACTCAAGAACTAAAACAAATGATCACAAATTTGAATGTTCAAATAGAATAAGATAAAAGAATTGAAGAAGCACTCAAAGAACAACTAGAAGAAAAAGACAAGATCATTGGAAAATTGGAACCAGAGTTTGTCACATTAAGAAAGGATCTTCAAAAGAAAAATATGTAGAACAGGTCAAAATTTTTGGATGACATTATCAACAGTAAAAAATCTCATCATGACAAGTTCGGAATTGGATACAATCAGAAAGAAAAAGGATCAGGCTCCAAAACAACAGAGTAAGAAACATATCCAAAAATCTTTGCAAAAACAATCAAGGGGGATAAGAAGATCTACAAGGAATATTATAGGGACACTCCTCCACCCAGAAGATTTAGATTTCAAAATCATCAATCGACAGATAGGACTTAGGAAGAAGAAGAATTCATAAGAGTACCTCCTTTCAGAAGATCTTCAACTCCCAGGTATCAAACTATCTTTTTTGGTTTATGTTATGCATGTAATAATTTTGGACATAAAGATGTGAATTGCAGAGCTAACAACAGGGACAAAAACAAATTTGAAATTCATACACAAAGGGGTTATCCAAGAAGGCCTAGTGAAACATAGAGAAGAAGTTACAACATGTTTGAATCTTTGAGCAATGAAGTGGAATGTTACAAATGTAACAATTTTGGGCACATGACCAAAGATTGCAGAATGATAGTCCCTCCTAGAGAACCGCGACAAAATAACAACAGTCACAGATAAGAACCTCAAAAAAGGACATGGATAAGAAAGCAGGATCAGTATAGCAATGAAGAATGCACACTCGCTCTACAAGCTAAGGAGAAGAAATGTGGTTGGTATGTTGATAGTGGGTGTTCAAAACACATGACAGGTGATAGAGACATGTTTCTTACATTATGAAAGGAAAGAGATGGATCAATCTTCTTCAGAAATGATGATTCAGCCAAAATCATTGGAAAAGACACAATCATAATTGGGAACAACAATACAAAGGCAGAAAATGTTCTACTAGTATAATATATGAAACATAATATTCTAAGTGTGAGTCAAATGTGTGACCAAGTTCATAAAGTTACTTTCGATTCAAAAAAGTGTGAGATAAGAAAATAAGGTTCAGGAAAATTGATTGCTACAGCTGCGAGAACTTCAAGCAACATATATGTGTTAAGTGAAATTGAAAATGAAAAGTGTTGTCTAGGAAAGGAAGATGAAAGTTGGATATGGCATAGAAGAATGGGTCACATACATTTTGATAACCTTGTCAAAGTCAACAAAAGAGAAGCAGTCAGATAAATCCCCCAGATCACGAAACCAACCAACACTTTATGCAAGCATTGTCAACAAGGAAAGAAAACAAAGACCAGGTTCAAATCAAAGGAATACTCAACGACAAGACAACTGGAAATTGTGCATACTGATCTAGTTGGACCAATTATAACAAAGGGCCTAAAAGGTGAGAAATACTTTATGTTATTAGTTGATGATTATACAAGAATGCCCACAATTTTTTTTCTCAAGAATAAGTCAAAAGCTTTTGAAAACTTCAAGATCTACAAGGAAATGGTTGAAAATGAAATGGATTAAAAATTCAAATGCTTGAGATCTAATAATGGATGAGAGATCACTTCAAAGGAATTTATGGACTACTGCAACAATCATGGAATAAAAAGGCAATTATACGTTGCTAGGACACCTCAACATAATGGAGTTGTTGAAAGAAAGAACATGACAATACAGGAAATGGCTCGAACAATGATAATGAATTCAAAATTGACATATATTATTTGGACACAGGCAGTGCATACAACAATTCACATTCAAAATGGAGTAATGCTCAAAAACAACACTGACAAAAATCCTTAGGAGTTATGGAAAGGAAGACCAACAAATGTAAATCACTTCAGAGTTTTTAGAAGAAAATGCTACATCAAAAGAGAAGATGGAAGAATGGGAAAGCTTGACTCTCGTGTGGACAAAGGAGTACTGGTTGGTTACTCAAGTAAAAGAAAAGCATACAAGTGTTACAAACCTGATATTGAACAAAGTGGTGGAAAGCATCAACATAACAATTGATGAAACAGGTAGACAAGAATTAAAGGAAGAAGAAAATGAATCAATGGAACAACTTTACGAAGAAGAAACAAAAGATGAAAAATAAGGGGAAGACGAAGAGGATCCAAAGAAACAGAAGAGCAAGTTCAACAAGTAACTCCAAAAAAACCTAGTAGACGAGTATAGAAGAATCATCCTTCAGATCAGATTATTGGAAACAAAGATGCAGGAGTTGAGACTAGAAGAAGAATATGTTCACCAGAACAAATGCACCTAGCACTCACGTCTACGATTGAACCAACCTATTTTGAAGAGGCTAGCAAGGATGAATTTTGGAACAAGGCCATGGATGAAGAATTGGATCAAATAGAGAAAAATGACACTTGGGAATTGGTTCCAAGACCAAAGGATAAGAATGTGATCGCCACAAAGTGGGTATACAGGAATAAATTGAATGAAGATGGACAGGTTACAAGGAACAAAGATAGATTCGTATGTAAAGAATATGCACAGGTTGAAGGAATCGACTTTGAAGAGACTTTTGCCCCAGTTGCCAGAATGGAAGCAATCCGATTTCTTTTAGCTTATGCATGCTCCAAAAATATTTAAGTGTATCAGATGAATGTAAAATCAACTTTTATGAATGGGGAACTTGAAGAAGAAATCTAATTGAACAACCAGAAGGATTTCAGTTGTTAGATAACGCATATTATGTGTGTAAATTAAAGAAGGCCTTGTATGGTCTAAAAAAAGGCAACTAGAGCATGGTGCTCTAGACTTGATAAATATCTACAACAGGCAGGGTTCAGAAAAGGAAGTGACGACAAGAACCTCTACATCAAGGTAAGTCAAGATAGTATTTTATTAATTGAATTTTATGTTGGTGATATTGTTTTTGGTAGTGATGATGACAGGTTAAGCCAAAAATTTGAAAAGGATATGAAAAATGAATTTGAAATGTCATTACTTGGAGAACTATCCTTTTTTCTAGGACTTCAGATACGTCAAAGCAACCAAGGAATTTTTATTTCTCAAACCAAGTATATCAGAGAAATGCTAAAGAGGTTCAGAATGGAATATTGCAAACCAAGTATCACTCCCATGCAAACCAGTTGCAAGTTAAGCAAAGATGATGATTCAAAGTCTACAGATCAGAGGCAATACAGGTCAATGATTGGTATCCTACTATATGTGACAACATCTAGACCAGATGTAATGGAGGCAGTTGGACAGGTGGCAAAATTTCAAGCATAACCAAAGGAATCACATGTGTTAGCAGTGAAGAGGATTTTCATATATCTCAAAGGAACATAAGAGTTTGGATTATGATATCCAAAAGGAAATGATATATCTCTTATTTCCTACACAGATGAAGATTGAGCAGGTTGTATTGATGACCGACGAAGCAATAGTGGAGTAGCGTTCTACTTGGGTGAGTGTTTAGTATCATGGATAAGAAAGAAACAATCATCAGTATCTCTATCTACAACTGAGGCATAGTATATTGCAACAACAGTATGATGTACACAGGTTCTTTGGATGAAACAAACTCTGACAGATATATAGGTTGAGTATGATGAGCCCATTCCAATCTATTGTGATAATACAAGTGCCATTAGTATCTCAAAGAACCTCGTGATGCACTCCAAGATGAAGCACATTCCAATCAAGTATCACTTTCTATGGGAACAGGTTGCAAAAAATAATATCAGAGTTGAGTATATGGGCAAAAAAGAACAAGTGGAAGACATATTTACAAAACCACTTCCACGAGAAGCCTTTGAGTATCTTTGCCAAAGACTCGGAATTATTTCTACTCCAAAATGAATTGTTTTGAACACTTATCTTATATGTCTTATATGTACATGAGGCAACACCATAAATAGGAAAATTCAGTTAGGGGGAACAACCCCGGATGGAAAGATACCTTTTTCCATTGATGACAAAGGGGGAGAGATTTATCAAATGCAGAGGACAGAGGCATGGTTCCAGGGGGAGCATGAGTGATATGGCTTCAATATTGCATGAAATAATTTCAGTATTGCATCAGAGTGTTGCCATCAATGCCAAAGGCGGAGATTGTTGATTTAGGTTGGTTGTCATTGATGTCAATCCTTGAAGAAAGTCTGATAGCGAATTCTGGTAGCACAAAGGTTTGGGTAATGGACCCAAGGTTGTTTCATGTATAATGGTATTAATTTTATTATATTTTAAGGTAATACTATTCTATATGGATAGTACATATCATTCCATTTCCGGTGGTATGTGGAACATCACATAACTCCTCACGGTTAGAGAGTTCTGGGCATGAGAAGTTGGAGAACCCGAGTTTGGATAATGGACCCAAGTTTGTTTGATGGATAATGGTATGAGTTTTGATATATTTGCAGGTAAGACTATTCTAGATGGATAATGCTTTTCATACCATTTCTAGTGGTATGTGAAATGTCACATAACTCCTCATGGTTTGAGAGTTATGGCCTTACGAAGTTGGATGGCCCTCATAGGTAGGCTTGAATCCCCAAAAAGTCAAAGAAGTCAAAGAGCTTGAAAAGAAGAAATTATTATTTAAATGGTAAATAAAAGAGACAAAGTCAAGGATGAATATTTAAATGGATAACTTTCTAATTATGGAGAGTGCTTAACCCTAAAAATGAGGAAAATAGGTTAAGTGACCTAGAAATGGGTTAAGTGACCTAGAATTGGGTTAAGTGACCTAGAAATAGGTTAAGTGACCTAGAAATGGGTTAAGTGACTTAGAAGTGGTTTAACCCTAAAATAAGGAAAGTGGGCAAAGTGACCTAGAAGATGCTTCTAAGGAAGCTACTTGGAGAGTATAAATAAGAGTCAAGGCTCTCTCATTTTACATCACACTTGGGCATATTGAATATATAGGTGATTGAGGTAACCAAAGGATATCTAAGCCAAATTTAAGACGGAAGGTGAAGAAAATAAGGTCGGAATTCAAGGGAGGATAAATTCTTTTGATGATGCTTTCTAAGGTATGTTATTTACAGGTCATCTCACCATTTTCGCAATAACATTTTTTTCTAGAATGATTCAGACTGTGAAATTGATATGCAATTGAGGAAACATATCCAAGTATATGTGGTAAAAATGTTATCTTGTGGGTCGTTGTATTTTTGGAGTTACACTCTATGGAAAATAGGGTTTGTGGCTAGTCCTGAGACTAATCTAAAACAAGTGTTTCGGGTAAAAATGTCATAACTTCTTCATAACAGATAAAAATTTAGTAAGACTAAATGTGTTGGTTAGAGTACAGTCTGTAGTATTATGTGTAAAATTTTCAGATCCATTCAACAAATATTCTGTGTGGGGCACACTCTACAAGGTCTCTCTCTGGAATAATCCAGAATTCAGTAAGGTATGTAATTTTTGTTATAACTCCTTTTTTGAGAGGTTCCAAGTAGTGATACCTGGAGGAATTGCATAAAACAAACTGAAGAACATTGTGTATTATTTTTAGATCTTTTTTCACTACAGGTACATAGTTATGATTATTTCAAGTTAGGGTTGTTGACTAATCCCAAACTAGTCATGTGAGACTAAAGAAAAGTTTGATGAAAATGCTAGTCTCTTGTTGTGAAAGTTAGGGAAGGTTTGCAGGTATGTGATCATATAAACCAAGTATATTACAGAGTTACAAATCATATTTGGATGATGAAATTGATGAGAGATTTTGGTTAAGGTACATGTTGGGTACATGGTTGAGACAAGTAGTTGATGAGTTGGCACATACAAGAGGTGTATAGTTGATGATGTTGGTATATATTGATGAGTAGCTGACACATGATTTCTACATACTTGGCACATGTTTGGGTGCACTTGTTTATGGTACATGTTGATTACAGGTTGTTTGGTACAGGTTGGTGCATGGTTGATGCACTTGTTTATGGTACAGGTTGATGCATGGTTCAGGTTTATTGGTACATGTTTACAACGGTATATCTCATAGTGATAATGTGACAGTGGTTCCATCATTCTACTTCTACTTTAGGGAGGTTGGACAGGGCAAAGACAGGTGATTGTAGCCACTTTCCGATTGTAGACGGAGAACATAGGGGGTTGTAGCCTCCTTCTAGTTGTAGCCAGAGAATAAGGGAGTTGGAGCTTCCCTCATGTTATAGCCTGAGAAACAAGGGGGTTGGAGCCTCCTTCAAGGTGCAGCTGGAAAACAAAGGAAGTTGGTGCTTCCAATGAATGTAATTCTTCAAGACATATAAGAAAAAGCATTATGTGGTTTTCTCCCGCTTTGGGTTTCCATGTAAAACATTGGTGTATTGTGTATGTGTATGATTGTTCATTTGTTCATTTCTTATTTACTCTACAGTTATTGGATGATAATGCTACATTGATATAACACTTGGATTATATGGTTAAAAGGGATAAAATTTCTCTATTACTGATTCACCCTGTTAGCACTCTGTAATTTGCCTAAGGCTGCTGAGGCAAACACAGAGGTAACCTCGAACCGCTTCGAGTCTTGGATCTATCCCTCCAAGACTCAGAGAGGGATCTCTCTTTTATATTTAACTTTGTTTGCAATAGGACTGATGTTAGGCTAGCTATAAAAGCGAGGAAAATATAGAGTTTTTGACTTTGAGATGGTTAGTTTGGGACAACAAGGGGAGCCATTGGGCAAATGGGGTCTGCGATTAAAAGTGATTCACATCTCATATCTGGGCAATACTGTTACACAGGGAAAGGTAGCAGAAACATTGGATCAATTTAAGTTTTAATGGCGTGGATTAGAGGAAGAAATAGGTGAGGAAAAACCAGGCCCAGGAGCAGTTAAGAATTCCTAAACTAGCCTTTAGAAGTTACACATAAAGATCACCACAAGCTAAGAGGCAGAGTATCTAATAATAAATTCTGCCCCTATTACTTTCCTTATGGTAATAAGAAATGAAAACAAATTGTAAAGAAGAAAGGAAATACATTAACAAAGCAGAAAAACACCACCAATGTCTCTACACAAGAATCCTGAGAACAACTTGCACATCTCTGAATTGATCATCTAAAAGTTACAGAGAAGAAAAAAAAAGGTTCTCTGGTCGTACATAACCCACAGTCCAGCAATGAAAAATAAAACGACAGGTAGAGACCTCTCACATAGGTCTGACTCTCTCCTCACAGCCCAGTCGAACCCTCTCTATGCTTTTTACATCACTATAAATAATAAAAAAAAAAACCCCAGCCTTCAAAGATTCGGGCTCTGCCTCTGGTTTCTCAAAATAGAAAACAGTTACAAAATAAACACTTGTCAATTGCTTCCTCAAACAAATCGAACAACAAATGACTGGAAACTAGATTTGGTATCTGCTTCTTCGACATCTGGAGTTAGTTAATGGTTTGTTGGCAATAAGACTGAATGCTGGAGGTTTTGTTGGAGATTGGATGGAAGCTGTCATTTGCCAATTGTTGAGTTTTCCTCTAGAGCCTAAGGAATGCTCTGCCACCTGTGTAACTGTTCCCTAAATATATGGATGAAACTGTTGAAGTCGGGTCCCCTGTTTAGAGTGTTCATTCCTATTTGTAGACTCTGCGGAGCATGGGCAGAACAATCCACAGAGGTTTCCCATCATATACTATAACCCTGTCTGCCAAATATGTTGCCATTATAAAATCAAGTTCGACAACAAAAGTTGTCTTCTTGGCATGAAGAACAAATCGCTTTATGACCTTTGTTGCCACAATACGCTGTTCAGAATCTAAGTACGCACTTGGCTCGTCAATGAGATAAATGTCTGCAGGCTTGCCAAGACATAAGCATATAGCTACTCTCTGCAATTCTCCACCTGAAAGATTCATGACTTCCTGATCCAATAATTGCTCAATTTGGAGGGGTTTCATGATATCCGATGTGAATTGAGGATGAGTGTATGAATCATGAATCTTTTGGTGTACTAATATCTTTACAGTATTTTGAAACTTTGGGCTGATCTTCTGTGGCTTGTATGACACATTAAATTCAGGTATCTCCACCTCTGAGTTCTCGACTGTATCTGGTTTCAATAATCCAGCCAGCATGCGTATGAAGGTGGTCTTTCCTGTTGCAGGCGCCGACACAGAGAACTTTGCTTTTGTGGGACTATTATCTTCCTTCCATCAGCTTGCAAGGCAAATAAATCCACCTCGCAGATTCCCTTGGGCTTTGTAGAGAGACGTCCATATGATATCTGAATATTGTAGTCCTTTAAGGTTCTCAGAACATCATAAAGAAGGCCTCTGCGATCTTTGCTTGATATTTGAAGCAAGGTATGGGCAGGGCTTAATGAATTATCAATTGTAACAGAAGCTTTGTTGATAATGGTGATTTTAGTTCGTAAACTATTAGAATCAGCCTGAAATTGCATTTCTGAGGTGAACAATTCATCGACAATGGAAGGTGAGAGTAAAGAAACGGTGCATCTATCCACCGCTCCACCTAATCCTCCAACTGCAGGGATTTGTATTGGATGTAGTGGCTATGCAGGCCTTGTATATGATCCAGGTCCAGCTCCAGACATAATTTTCATTGCCTCCATATATTGATCGTAAGGAATTATGAACTCTAATGGGTTTGTCCTTGGCTTATAATAGACACTAAACATGGTCCTCGTTGAAACTGCATGTGATGCATTTGCAATGACACCAAGATGCATGCTGTGACTGGATATAACTGATGATGGCACATTGTTTTGCTGACGCATGGCACGCCTTACTCCCACATGAAATTCATCGTTTTCACCCCTCAAAAAGATGAATGCATCTCCAGCCACGAGTCCTTTGGAACTAACAAAGACGCTCCAGCCAGTGGTAAGCAAATGCCTCCTTGGTTGACCACGAAAGATATGTTGGAAATGCCATTCAACTCCATGAAATTCCTTGGCCACCAACTCTTGAGATGGAGGTTGTTGACTCATATCCAGAGGTGGAAGACATTCATCAGTATGTCTCCTGAGAACAGAAAACCCTCCATGGGTACTTGTATCTGATGCAGTGAGTGTCTTACATAAAGAGTACACTAAAGGATTTGGAGGCAGTGGAGGCAGAGGCTCCTTGTCAACAGAAGAATCATCTTGCTCTGCCTCCGGGACCAAGGTAATTTGAGAAAATACTTCATCTGTATCAAGTTCAGCCTTCAGTTGGACATTGATCACGAGGCAGAGGATCTTGTATGGAAGGTTAAACAAAGGCATGTGTTGGTTAGCCCCCCGATTTGTGGATGCTAGGGACACCTGCGCATTAGCCTTCTATACACGCGTGCTTCTCTGCGTGACACCTTTACACTGGTTTCAAACACCTGGCAAAGGGTTTTAAACGTCGTGTTTATATATATTTTTTGATTCTCTGCGCAATATCCCACATTCGCGTGGTGAAATAAACTTCAGGTGCTTATAATAGCCAACAGTTACATGCTATGTCAAGTAAGTGAGACTGAGGCTTGGGTTTTGGGGTTAGGTGTTGGCATTGGCGTTGGCGCTGCTTTGTGTGTTTGTTGCTGGTGTATTGAACGGTGCTTATCCCTTGGTGTCAAGTATTAGGAGGTTGGCCCGAGGCCAATATAATTTTTTTGGCAAAAAGTATTTGTCAATTTTTCATAAAACTCTGCATAGAAGCCAAGGCCGAGGGGCCATTTTCTTTTGGCTAAATTCGCCAAACATAGATTATGAAACCCACATTAGGCAAATAAACCCAATTTTGCATTTACCCACAAGAATAACAATTTTTGCCTTTCAAACCAAATGCGCCAAAACTTGTTTTGAAGTTAGCGCGCAAACCTTCATCTTATGCTTGGTCATTGTCGGGCGTTTTATGTCGCCTTCGCCAAGCGTCGTGAGCGAACACATGTGCCTGGAAAACATAAATATTATTCAGAACACTGATTCCCTATTATATAGGGTTCTAACACACCCCCCCCCTCTCAGTAATTCAACACTTATCGTTGGCCTGCCATTCTCTCACCTCAATTATGATGCTAAAGACAACCCTGCAAATGATCTCAAACTTGGATTCAAACAACATGAATCTATCCATCAATTCTCGGTGTTGAGATCCAAGTTCCTGAAGCACTTGGGAAAGACGGGTCTTAGTGAGCCAATATTTCTTCGTGGCTCTAAATACCTTAGTGTCTCTTCTTGAGAAATCAAAGTCAAAGAACCAACAGTCAAAATCCTATTCAATTTGCTCTTTTTCCACCTGTTTTTTTGTTTTGAGGGAAATGTCCTCCATTGTCTCTACCTCCACTTTTATCTTAGCCAAAAATGCATTTGAAAGGTTTGTTCTACCCTCTTGGTATCTTTTTCAGCCCTAGTCATGGAGGGGACCGGTAACTCATGGAAAGAAGGGTGAGAGGAATTCCTTTTCCTTTTCCTTCTCCTTAGACCCCTCGAACTGGATTCTATAATTTCCACACAAGAGTGGTTCACCATGGCATGCATAGGACTGGAGGCAAGGGAGAGAGGAGCCCATAGAGACTTGAATAGGGAGCTAGAACAGTCTCCACTTCACTCGACACCCCTAACAGTAGATATTTATATTACTTAGTCAAAGAAAGTATGGGGTACTTCCCCTAGAGCATATGCTCACTAGAAGAACTAAGGCCATATCCAAACAAGAACCCCAATAAACAACTCCCAACAAAACCAGAGAAAACCTGATACGTAAGGAATGAGACACGGGAAGTTAGTTGAAAAATAGGAATGAGACATAATATTAAAGAATTAAAATAGATGTTAAGGTAATGAGTTGAAAAAGTGGGGAAGAGGGGAGGATTCTTTGATAATGTGTGGAAATTAGTATAACTACGGGATAAAAATGAATTAAATTTGAGATGAATTAAATTAAAATGAATTGAATAAAAAAAAATGAATTAAATTAAATTGAATTAAAATTAAAATAATATAAAAGGATTTGAATTAGTTAAAGCGAGATAAAACACCCAAGATATTAGAAAAAATGAGGTGGGGAGGTTAAAGGTAAAAAGAGATCAGAGAGATGAAGAGAAACGAAGCCAGGAGGGGATGAGAAGAAGCAGAAGAAGAAGAAGAAGAGAGGAGAAGGTGAAGGCTAGAGACGAACGAGAACACGATCTAAAAGGAGGAATATTAATGGTCAAGGTGATGAATGATGGGTTTCCATGATTGGATCAATTTGTAGCCATCTTCACGATCGAAGTTGTTCAGATGTTTTTTTATTTCAAGGGCTTCTCAAATGAGATGGGAGGAGTAATGCGAGGTAGGGGCTGAAATTTTTGTTGTTCAAAGAAAATAAGGTGCTTGGATTTAAATGAGTGTTTTGCAATAGTTGATTTGGAAACGTGGTTGTAGGTGGTGTTAGCTATATGTTCTTTAAGATGAGATTTAAAGATTCTACCAATTTTACCTATGTAATATTTCCCAAAAGAGCAAGGAATTTGGTAAACACGTGGGCCAAGCATTGGGTCGGTTTTATCTTTAGCAGATCTAAAAAGTTGTTTAAGGGTTTTGTAGGGTTTGTATACGGTTTTAATATTCTTCTTAGCTAAAATTTTTTATATCTTATCGGTGGTGCCCTAGATATAAGGCAGAGAGATGAGAGCGCGAGGATCGGAGGAGGGAGAGGTAATTTTAGGTTTAGGGTTGTTCACTGAGTAGAAAGATTGGTTGATTTGAGTGAGAGAGTAGTCATTGGACCAAAGGGTTTTGGTTAGGTGGGCCTTTCCCTTTGCAAGGAATTGAGGGGTGGAAATGTGGAGGGCTTGAGTGACTAAGGTTTTTAGGACAATGAATTTTTGAGCTGGATGATGGTGGTAATTGACATTAAGGTATATATCAGTGTGAGTTTTCTTCCTATAGACATGGTGGGAGAGGAAGCCATCAAGAAGACAAGAGATGAGGAAATCTAAGAAGCGAATAGAGTTGTCCTTTTGGGTCTCCATGGTGAATTGGATGTGGGGGATAGGTTATTAAGATGATTTAGGAAAGAGGGAAAGTTGGTTGGGCCATGAGGCCAAATGACAAACATGTCATCTACAAATCGAAACCAACATTTTGGTTTGAGATGAAAGTAGCTTAGGGATAAAGATTTGAAAATTTCCATGAATATATTAGAAACCACCAGGGATAAGGATGACCCCATGGCTATGACTTAGGTTTGTTCATAGGAAACCCCCTTAAAGGTAAAGAAGGTCGAAGAGAGACAAATTTTGATAAGGTCCAGAGTTTCAGGGTCTAGCAGTTTAGATATTAGGGTCAAGGCTTTTGAAACAAGAATTTTGGTAAAAAGAGAAAGCACATCAAAGTTGACCATAAGGTCTTGTCCATCGAGGTGAAAATTCTGGGTTTTATGAATTAAATCGACAGAGTCTTTGATAAAGGAGGAGATTTTTGTGACGAAGGCTTGAAGCTTATTGTATAGAAATCGAGCAAGGGCATGAGTGGGGGCTCTTATGGTGCTCAATATAGGTCATAGAGGAATATATTTTTTATTAATTTTGGGTTGTCCATAGATCCTCGGCATTTGGGTGTTGTGAGGGATGAGACGCTTTTGGATGGAAGGATCCAGGGAGGAATATTTGATAACTTTTGTAACCAAGCTAGTGATGGTGTTGATAGGGTTCTTATTAAGAGATTTGCAGGTGGAAGAGGAGAGTAGGTATAGAATTTTAGAATCATAGTCATAAGTATTCATAGTAACGGTGGCATTACCTTTGTCATCTTTGAGGATAAGGATGGAAGGGTTATTGTTAAGGCTACGAGTGGAGGAAAATTATTCTTTAGTTAGGTTAGGTTTAGGAGGTCTAGAATGACAAAGGGTTCTTCCACATTCTTGCCTAATTTATTTTACTTCATGAATCAGAAGGTTATGGGCAATGGATTCTATGAAGCATATTATATCTTCCATATGAATATGTCTAGGTGCAAGGGAAAATTTAAATCCTCTTTCGAGAAGTTCGAGGGTGGGAGAGTTCAATTTGAGAGAGGATAAATTTATGACAGTAGAAGGAAGATAATTTGAGGGGGTAAGAGAGAGATGATTATTGTTTTTAATAGGGGTGAGGATTTCATCAGATGGTGAATGGATGAAGAGGTTATTATAAATGGATTAGGTAGTCGCCTCTTTAAAATGCAGGTGAATAGGGATGGGAATATATTCATCCAATTATAATGAAGAGGCGGGCTCATTAGAAATTGATCAGAATGTTATTCTCTTAATTATATTTTTTTTCCCTTATATCACACCTTCACAGTGAAAATCACTTAGAACTTTCTCAATAACATTCTCTTAATTATAATTTTTTTGTTCCTTTATATCAAACCTTCACAGTGAAAACCATTTAGAACTTTCTCAATAATTTCTTTACAAAGTAACACTTGGCTCAAATTTTCCTTAAGCTTATGTAATAAACCCGTATTCCTTAAGCATATGTAATAAACCCATATTTTGAAGAACATGATACATGCATTGTTTTTGGGACAACCATAAGTTTTTGTTGGCAGCTTTTGGACATAATTCATCCCATATTTTACAATGAAGACAATTGAGTGTGGATGAGGATGAGTTGATTGAGTCATGGTTTGTGATGTTGAAGATTACATAATAGAGATTAGAGCCAACTCTATTTTCGTTGCCAAAAAAATTCAAAACTTAAACTAAGTATAGCTTGTCAATTATAGAAAAAGTGGCTCAAAGCGCGGGGATGAACAAGTGCATTTATTCAATTCTCCAATCATTATAACACAACACCCTTTGATTAGATGGACCTGCAACAAGGAGTAAGAAAAGAGCACGTGTCGCTTTATCTAACATAGTATGTGCATCAAAACAAGATAAGGTCACATTGAATGGATTCTTTTAAAAATGTTATTTTATTTTAAGTGGATCATTCCAAGAAAACATTGAATATTTGTAAAATTGTTTGGAATTCCAACTTCATCTCAATATAAGGTCACATTGAATGGATTCTTTTAAAAATATTATTTTATTTTAAGTGGATAATTCCAAGAAAACATTGAATCTTTGTGCAATTGTTTGGAATTCCAACTTCATCTCAAGGGGGGCATATTATTAGTCCCTGTCGTAGGCGTAGAGGGACTATAGCGATCGATAAATTTTTGACTTCATATTAGTCTGTCTTTTGACCACAAATATTTCCATATTATCTATTGTTGGAAGTAGGGAACTGAAAGCATCGATTTTATATAAAAAAAAGTAACATATTTGTCATGATCTGATTGGACAAGGGTTTGGAGGTCTTATTGACGGCTTTGCTATTCCCAATGTTATATATGTTGGCATATCCAAAGTATTTGATCGTATATGGTCTTTTTGAGTCATATATTTTCTTATGCATTCCTCGAAGGTGGATTAATGCTTGCATTAATTTGAATGTTTGGTTTATCATTTTATGCTAGGTAAATTTATGGCAATGTTTGATATGGTGGCATATCCAAAGTTTGGTTTTCCAATACATTCTCTGGTGTTTGAACCATTGATAGAAAAAATATAATTATTTTTTTGGGATACGTCAAAGACCTGCCACTTTGAATTTTTTTCTTAAATGTTTATAGTGCATTTCTGACAGAATTAAATGTTTACCTAACAGGCTTGGTAGTGTTGAATGGTTACTTAACAGGCTTGTTAGAAGACATTTTCTTCCGTTTTTAAAATTTATATGCTCCAGCGGCATTGTTGGTTCACTGGTCCATGCTTGTTTTTTGCATGCCATTGATTTCTTATTTGCATGTTGTCGTTGTTGTTGCTTTCCTGTTCGTGTTGTTGCAGTTTTCACGTTTGGGTTTCTGCAATCGCGATTGGAACAACATCGTTCCTGGGGGAGTGGTTGTTGCTTTCTTCTTTCTTCGTTGTATGTTGTTTATTGTTGCTTGATTCGACTTTGCAAGGTTATGGTCCTGTGCCTGCACTTGGGCCTTTTGTTGCTTCTTAAATGGGTTCTTATTTGGTGCTTGTTCTTGTTTGACTCTAGTTTATTGTGTTTCTGTGGTCATTCCAAGCGACCGTCGTTCGGTTGCATACTTAGTGAGTTTTATGGAGGCGGCTTCGCGAATAGGTTCTATCGAACTATGACAGGTCGTGTTCGATTATACATTATCTTTCCCGAATTAGTTTTCTTTAAAAGAAGTCCTCCAGGATAGAAGAGAATGCAATTTATAAAATTATAGGTTTCCTAGACAACATAAGTCAAATTGGGCTTATTAAGATAAAATAACAGACTAAATAATTGTAGGCGATGTAAATTGCATCTATTACTTGTTGAAGGAGAGTTTGTCAGCCTCAAAATATATTTCATAACTGTCGATGCTTTTTCCATGGATTATGTGCTACTATGGTTTCATAGTTATGAGATTGCCTTTTGATGTGTGGGAGATATAGTTGTTCTCTCCCTTTTACTTTCCTGTTGTAAAATGCGTTTGACTCTAGTTTCTCGCGTTTCTGTGGTCATTCCGAGCAATGACCATTCGGTTTCATACTTAGCCAGTTTGATGGACGCGGCTTCGGGAATAGGTTCTATCGAACTATGACAAGTCGTGTTCGGTGTATACATTAGCTTTCCTAGATTAGTTTTATTTAAAAGAAGGCCTCCTAGACATAAGAGAATGCAATTTATGAAATTATAGGTTTCCTGGATAGCAAAGTCAAATTGGTCTTATTAAGATAAAATAACAGACTAAAGAATTACAGACGATGTAAATTGCATATGTTATGCGTTGAAACAGAGTTTGTCGGCCTCAAAATATATTTCATAGTTGTCGATGCTTTTTCCATGGATTTTGTGTTACTATGTTTCATAGCTATGAGATTGCCTTTTGTTGTGTGGGAGATATAGGTGTTCTCTCCCTTTTACTTTCATGTTGTAAACTGTGTTTGACTCTAGTTTCTTGCGTTTCTATGGTCATTACGAGTGATCGTCATTCGGTTGCATACTTAGGCAGTTTTATGGATGTGGCTTCACGAATAGGTTCTATCGAACTATGACAGGTCATGTTCAGTGTATACATTAGCTTTCCCGAAATAGTTTTCTTTAAAAGAAGGCCTCCTGGACAGTAGAGAATGCAATTTATGAAATTATAGGTTTCCTGGACAACATAAGTTAATGATCGCGGGTTCTCAGAGTGGCGGGCTGAAAATTGGGCTTCTCTTGTTCTGTGCCCTGCAAATAGCACGAAGAGTTCCGCGGTCATTCCGAACGACCGCAATTCGATTCCTTACTTAGCCAGTTTTATGGACATGACTTCGCGGATAGGTTGTATCGAACTATGGTGTATACATTAGCATTTTCGAATTAATTTTTTTCAAAAGAAGGGCTCCTGGACAAAAGACATTGAAATTTATCAAATTATAGGTTTCCTGGACAACATAAATTAAACATAGGAAATATGTAATTTTATAAAGTAGATATATAAAGCATGCACGGAGCCCTCATCCCATACTTAGCCAGTTTTTTCATCGCAGGTTCTCGGGGTAGGCGGTTGAAGATTGACACTCAGAGAGTTCCGCGATATACAAATTGATAATCGGACTTGCAAACTATTTGAATTTGAAGGGCGTCATGTCTAAAAAATTTAGCATTATCGAAATAGTTTACTTTATGTACGTTCTACATACCTTGGTGGACAAAACACACAAAAAAAATAGTAAGCATTTTTTGGATCGTGGGTTCTCGGGGTGGCGGGCTCTAAGTTTGGTCTCTTTTGTTTTGTGTCTTACAAATAGCATGGAGAGTTCTGCGACATACAAATTGACAATCGGACTTGCGGACTATTTGAATTTCAAGGGCTCGTGCAAAAAAACTAGCATTCTCGAATTATGTTTCTTTACGTACGTTTTACATACACCCGTCGACAAAAACAGAAAAATAGTAGTAACATTTGTTACATAGGGCTCCATCCCCACTACCGTCAGCGCTTCCCAATACACATTAAATATGCTTTCAAAAGTCATAACCGACCAGACATGTTCAAAAATATGGGCTTTAATAATTGGAAGTCTCGAGGACATCTCCCATTAAAATGAATAGATAGACGAATATTATGGGATCCGATAATTTATTTTTGCCTGCATTTTGAATTTGCGCAAATATATATTTTTTCTTTTCTTGTGCAGTTTTAGTTTTCTTAAAAGCTTCAACATAGTTCATGAACGTGTGCCGACAGAGGCCTTGATGTGATGTCCCTCTTTAATATTGTGCATTTCGAAATGATGGGCTTTAATAATTGGAAAGATCGATGACATCTCCCATTAAAATGAATAGATAGGCGAATATTATGGGATCTGGTAATTTATTTTTGCCTGCATTTTGAATTTGCGAAATACTTTTTATTTTATTTTTTTGATTGTGCAGTTTTAGTTTTCTTAAAAGATTCAGCATAATTCACGAACGTGTCACCCACAGAGGCCTTGACGTCATGTGCCTCTTTAATATTCTGCATTTCGAAATGATGGGCTTTAATAACTAGAAAGATCGAGGACATCTCCCATTAAAATGAATAGACAAGTGAATATTATGGGATCTGGTAATTTCTTTTTGCATGCATTTTGAATTTGCAAAATACTTTTTATTTTATTTTTTTGTTTGTGTAGTTTTAGTTTTCTTAAAAGCTTCAGCATAGTTCACGAACATGTCACCCATAGAGGCTTTGACGTCATGTCCCTCTTTAATATTTTGCATATCTTAGATGTCATATTTGAGAATTTGCTTGGATATGGGAATTTTAATACGTGATGCTAGTCACTATTGAGCGTACATATTCAAAAAGATTATCATTAATAAGTGAAAATATCGAGAACATCTGTCATTAAAACGAATCAACACAAAATCTAGGGAATACCATCCAGCGTTTCTTTTAAATACTTATTGCCATTTCTCTCTATCATCAAAGAGTTTCACTTTAGGGTGCCTTCCTTCTAATGTTCCTGGTTATGGACATGTAAGACAAATTAAAGATGTGATCGAGGCACAGATGAAATAAGAGAGACTAGTTTTATGTGACGTGACCTTTGAGTAAAAAAAAAAATCTGTTATACAAGAGAAACTCAGAGAGGATGAAAAAAAAAGAACAAGTATGTTTTGGTTGGTGTTCTCCCTGTGTTCGATGCTTTGGTTGGTTGAAAAGGATGCCTGGATATTTGTTGGTTGAACTTATTTGTTTTCTTGCTGGCAATTGTAATGGATTTTGAGGTCACGTGCAGAATAGTTCTTCGTTTAAGTATATAGCTTCTTCCAACAACACAGATTTGGCAAGTGTATTGAATTGTAGATATAGCACAAGTATTTGTCTACCTTGGAGGCGGGTAACAGAAACTGTATGGGTGGATAAAATGACATATTATCACTACAAAAGTTTCTGCTTCATAGTTTGATGACATGCATGTGGGTCTGGTAGCCGACTTGGAAGAAATCTATGTTCTTTGTCAAAGTTTGTTTGGTTTCCTCTGGATGTAGTTGCAGACTCCACATATTTGGCGTCACCTCTGAACATTCCAGACCTTTCTGTGGGCCACCATACCTCCACCGCTATGAGGAAAGATATATTCTGATGCCATCTACAACATTTGATACACTTGCCAAACATGTGCTAGTGCATTTTGTAGCATTTGATGCACTTGCCACACCTCTGCTTCTCGAAGAAGTTATGTACCTCAACAGAGTTTCATTTTGCATTTGGGTTGGACGTTTCTTCCAATTTACTATAATAAAGCAAAGAAGTTCCACATACAAATCCTCAGTCAGGCTTCTCAACCAACCAGACGATCGAATACAAGGAGAATACCAGTCACTACGTACTTGAATATTTTTCCCTTTCCTTAGCTGTTGTGACATAAAATGACTTTGTCCACTTTGAAATCGACCTGAATCGCATTTCTAAGTTGTCTCGGATGTCAAGGGTCAGGAACATTGCAAGGAGAGCACCTTAAACCCTAACTTTTCGACAACAGAGGGAAATCAATACTTGACAAAGAATGGAATGTTGAATAAGCAACCATTGCAAGCAGGCTACTTAGCAACACCAATTAAGTAGAAAACCCAAAATTAATATTCAACTCGTTTTTTACAAATAAAAGTTTGAACATCAAGAAAACTGTGAAGAAGCTTCATCAATGTACATATTTTTTATTGGTCGACGGCAGGCGAAATCGCAATTGTTGTCACAAATAGCCTCAGCTGTATTTTTTAGCCCATCTTATTTGAATATAGAATAATTTCGGTTTATTTTTTAACAGTATTTTTCAATTTCTGGTATTTTTTTTAATTGTATTTTGTACCTTCTCCCCCTGTGTCGTTAAACATGAAGGACAAGATTTTGTTTATGCTACCCACTACTTCAATCTAAATAAAACCTGGTTTGTTCTTTGTTTACATTTTACATTTAAGAATAATTTTTCATAGGCCATACTTATGTGGCGGCGACCCTGTATTTAAAGAAAGAAATTGGAGGACCCGTCCTGCTCCCATTCTTCGGGTTCCATAAATAGAATCAATTAATGAGTTACAACAAGGTGGTTGAACCGTTGACGCAATGTTCCTATGAAGTATGTTGGATATATTGCAACTTCTTCTATTTGATAATATCCATGCATATATACTAATATCAGTACTATTGGAATAAATACAAAAAAACTTCCTCTTCAGCAAAGCTTAGGAAATTATGTTTGGGTTTGCGGTATTAAACAACTATATCCATTGTTCCATCATATACATATTGCAGCCTAAGAACTTC
>ML800104.1:120953-168959 GCA_009831015.1 Picea engelmannii
TCATTTTCCAAAAAAGCTCTGGATTGTTTTATTGGATGGCTTTTTTTCGAGGAATATATAGAAGGATAGTCACTGCAGATAGATACTTTTTGTTCTAAAGACAGGGGTACACATATGATATTTTAGATCTAGTTGTTAGCGATATTGTGATGATATGAACTTCTCATATTTTGTATTAGAAAGCATTTTCTAGATTGAAGACAATAGGATCATGGATAGAAAAGGTTATAGACTTTTGTCTAACTATAAAGAGAATATCATCTTCATTGATCCATATGTATTTGAAAGATTCATTTGATTTTTAATAGAATAGCAATGAAATTGTTTTGTGTCTGCTTGAAAAAAATATATATAAAAAAAAAAAATATAGAATCATGGTAATAAAAAGTCCATTACTCCACTTAGTTAAGAAGTATGTATAAAATCCAAATCAGAGTGTACTACTAACACAATCACAACAATTGTCTTGACAAGTTCTAGATACATATGCAATCATTATTTTATAATTTAGTAAACTAAATAACTAACTTGATAAACTAAATAACTTGCATATTTTATAATTTAGTAAACTAAATAACCAACTTGATAAACTAAATAACTAAGTCATACAAGTACAAATTCATATATTAAATATACATTCGCATGGTAAAATTGGGAAAGAAATCCAACTTTGAAATTTTATTAACTAGTATTAATATCCAATGAAATACAAATAACATGAATATTTATAATTATTAAATGGGTTTAGTTAAGGTAGAATGATATATTTTATTAAGAGAATACAAAATATTTATATCCTCACAATTAAACAAAAACACACATCCTCAAAAAAAAATTATACATTAAAAAATTAAAAATATAATATATCTAAATTATATATTATGAATATTTTATTATTTAATAATAATTAAAAGTCACAATGTGCATTCTATAGGTATATTGTATTAATGATAAGTTATTCTTAAAAAAAAAAATTGATCATCATTACAACATATATTTTTATACACTTTGTTGGATTTTGATGTTCTTAAATTTTATATCAATTATTATGCTAATAAATAATTATTTAAATTTTATATCAATTATTGTATTAATAAATATTAATTGGGTTTAACTGAGTAGTAGTTTGTGTCGAGGGGTGTTTTTTCTCACTCAAGTTCAATTCATGCAAGTGACATGTTGAGCTCTTAAATGAGTAAGCTATAGAAACCTGGGTATCGTCCTCGAAATTAAAAAAATATATATCAAGTAAATTTTCCCACTCTCTATTCCAAAGTAAAAAAACAATAATATTTTATTAATAAATAATTATTTATTTTGATATAATTTCTTTAAAATATATCAAAATATGTTTTACACAACTAACATTGTTATTGCTTCTTCCTACGATATTGATACCCTCTGGATTTTAAGTCAGAATTATGTGGTCCTCATCTCATATTTATACGATTTTCTGTGTTAGAATATGCTTGGATGTTCCGTATTATTTCACATTTTGTTGACGTATTAATAAGAGCTCATCTTCAGGACAAACAATCAAGTTTGAACTCATTGTTGAGATGTGCAATAATATTCATCAACGCCTTCAATACCCTCTTTCTACTCTATTGTTGTGAAGCATCGAATTTCCATAGAGTGATAATCAAAGATTTTACATGTCATTGAGAATTCCCACTGAAAAGAAGAGACGTCAAGTAAGTTAATGAATGAGGATATTAACTAAACCGTTCATTATTTGTTGCTTTCCCTTTCTAGTGTTAGAAGACAACCTTGGTTTGAGAGATAATAGTGTATGGGATCAATCTTAACAACATCATTTTCACTTCTCACAATTAGAGGCTCTATGTATTTTTTATCCTACATAGTTCTAGGTGTTGACTAGTCTATTTGTCGAGGATTGAGAAGTGTCATGGAGCATGTAATCATTGCTATAATATTTGTTGCATTATTTGTGATCTTATAGGTTTAAGGAGGAGTGGTTGTAAGTGTGAGAAAGATGTTGCAAAGATACAAGGAAAAGCGACATACTTTGAGATTCAATGGGCAAGATGGAAATAAAAGTTTGAGGAGAAGAATTAAGAGAATAATAAAGTAAGGAACAATTTTTATTTGGAAACGTGGAGCTTAATGCTTATCTTGAAGAAATGGGAATCTGAATGATATGCCTCCATGACTATCCTCAGAAAAAAAAAAAAAACTAAAAACATATTCTACCTTAGTCTCTCTACAAGCTCTGGTTGGGCACATAACAACCCACATAGACCTCTCATCGAAGGCCCCACTCTCCCCCTCTCTTGACATTGGTGGCAGTTTCTTAGACTCCACCTCTCACAAACCACTGGAAAGATCAACAACGTTGTTGGTGGCTTTACCTATCAACACATTGGAAATGGTGGATAATGGTTTTGTAGACTCTAGTGCAATTTCCGGTAATGGTTTTGGCCTTGTAACCATTCATAAAGAAGACCCAATAACCTAGGTGGATTTGGATTCTTAAGCCCTAATGGGTGTTAATATTTTGTTTGTTTTAGCATGTTTTGTCAACTAGTATTGTTAATAGGTCGATTTCTTATCCAATGCACATGTCGAATCTTAACTTTGAGGAATAAGACAAACCCTCGTAGTATTATTTTCGAAGATCTATACCTATTTGTGGATTTCAATATATAGATTCCCATAAACATATAATCTTTGATATCTTTATGGTATATAGTTAAACCGAAACTTTTTTATTATAAAAATATATCTTTTGTTGTGAAAAAAAAGGGGGTTATTGAAAGAATACCCTAGTATAATTGCTATTACCTTTGAAGAAAGTGACGATTGCATTAATGTTGAATTGACCAATCAATTACAGTTCTTTGAGACAAATATAATCGAGAAGCTACTTTTTGAAAAAAAGTTATGTTGTAAAAAATCTGCAAGTGTCAATTGGTGATTATATATTCAAGTCCGAGTTTGAGGTATACTTTATGTGAATGTTGACATCATTTTGGTTGGACATAGATGGAAGCATTGGATGATTTCATCTTGAATTTAAAAATGAAATATTTTAATTTTTTTCATAATAGAAAGAAGATAAAACTGGAGGACTTTATAGTGAAGTCATGCCTAATAGTTCCTACATTAGAAGATATAGAAGATATAGACTATAAACACAATGTTGCAAAGAAAATTGATAAAGAATCACCATAACAAAATTATGAATACTTAAGAAATATGAACAAAAGTCTTCTTGACAAAGATGAAGAAATTGTTCAAACCCAAAGAAAAGTGGATTGTCAAGATATTGCAGAAGTTCACTAATTTCAATTACAAATGAAAGAGATTCAATAATAGAATCACAACATAAAATATGATGACAAGGAAGAGATTAAAAACGTTGGTAAGGCCTTATCTAAGAATGATGAATACGTTTCTCACTTTAAAAATCATAATAGAAATCTACTTGGATAAGTTAAGAAGTTAAAAAATGAGAAAATGACACAACAAAAAATTGAGAAACAACTCATTGATAAATAAACCTTAACCGATCTAGTTGAATTAAGGAATTTTTTTAGGTTAAAATTCAAACCATGGATACAAAAACCTGACATCAACTCGATTAAAGTGGAAAGACCTTATGTCATCAAAAACATTTTTTTATTAAACAAATATCATCCAAGAATTGAGATCAAGAAACAATTTGACCATAAAGCAACATCTATAGATTCAATGACAATAGAAAGTCTAGTTGTCAACGCTAATGAAGTCATACCTCAATGAAAGGATATTTAAACACCAATGGATAGAGAAATATCAATGATCAACACGACAACACAAGTTTAGGATGATGATACGATACCTAAAGTAAAATAGTAGAATACTAAATCCAAGAATAAGAATAATCAAGTTATCATGGTACAATAACACATAAGTTATTGCATGCATGAATCAACATACCAATATATACAGTTCTACCTAACCAAATTTGGAACTCTACTTACATAAACAAGAATAACAAATTTAATACAACTTGGGGTCACAAACAAAAAACCTTGAATCAAAATCTTATCAAAGATGAGTTATAGAAAGAATCCAAGTAGGATGGATTTACCCTTTTTTGATGCAATGGTATTTTTCAAGCCTTTGAAAAATCACATCGCCTTGTGTCATGGAACTTATCAAATAGGTGAAAGTTAATAAAAGATGGATCATTCTATTAGAAGAAGTGTTCTCAACCCATGCTTTGAGGACAAATCATTGTAAGGGGAGGGTAATTCTAATAAAGCAATGGTATATTACCACTAATGTGATTTAAATGTTATAAATAACTATAATGTAATAATATCCATAAGTCATAATGTACATTTATCTTGCAATAATGATAATTCATCCATTTCCCCAAAAATTATTACTCATCACCCCAATGTGTATTTATATATATGTCATTGTAAAGTCAATGATATCAATCCCATGCTAATATTCATATCAATAAATATTTATTTATTTTATTTTATTCCAAGGAAAAATATGCATCTTTTTTTGTAGAAAGAACAAAAACACTTTTTGCAGGTGCTCAAGCCACATTACAAAAAAAAAGGAATGATGTCCTTAAGGTCTAACAGTTTGACACAACCACCATATTCATCCAAAAATATAGGAAAAACACATTCCTATCAACACCAAAGTTCTACAACTAAAAATGAAATAGAGTCTATAAAGTGATATATTACATCTTCTAATAGCTAAAACTGACACATCTACTAAAAGACCATCAAATATAGTCTCGGAGACTTGGCCATCTAGATACTCCTCCAAAATTAATTGGCCAATAGGTAAAAGAATCCTACCTTGGACAATGCATCAACCAATGTATTTAACTCTCAATACACACATGTGAAATTAATTAAATCAAAGAAGGAATTATTATCTTTGAGTTCTTCATCCAAAGGAAGTAAGAGACTTTTCTAAATCTAGAGTTGTTCATTCATCCAGGTAATGAACAACTTTGAATCATCAAACACTATAACTAAACCAAATTTTTGTCTAGAGTTATCTTCATCATAAGTTTGAGAGCCCTAATTCTCCAAAGTTATTAGTACCCCTACAAAGATTAGATTTGAACTGGAAATAATAATAATATAAAAGATAAATAAGGCCACTTAAGTTGCTTGTGGCCTTAGGGCCCTGCAAGCCCCACCAAAAAAAACCCAAGCTTTTGTTTTGTCAATCATAACTTCACCCACATGCCTTTCTTTCATAGTTTTTTGAGGAGGCTAGAAATGTTGAAAGATATCAATGAATTGTGTTGATGTATGAAAATTAAGTATTGGTGTGTCATCAAATACAAGTGAATTTTGTATGATCCATATATCCCATTAAATCAGGAATGGGATAGCCATAATAGTTTTCAACTCCTTTATACAATACCAAATCTTTAGGCAGTCCTCTATACATTTTTATTTCCATATATATTTCTTCCCTATCCAACCCTCCATGTCCCTCTAGATTTGTTTAGCAAAAGGACACTCAATAAAGAGATGAATACATGTCTATGCTTCCTTTCTACACAATAGACATATACTAGGACCAATGTTGTTCCCTTTTTGTAACGTTTCACATATGAGTACTTTGTTGTGCATAGCTAACCACAAAAAAAAATGTTTTTAGTGGGCCTTTATTCTTCCATAGGTCGGACCACTACCATTTTTTTCTTGTATTCCATCCAATTGAAGAACATTGGGCCTCCAAAGTCATGTTTCATGCTCTCACGTGCCAAAGTGCCATGCCATGTGTCTCCTCCTGTCAAACCACCTCTGGAACCCATCATCCATAAAACCCTAGACTCCAAAGTGATTTCAAGGGATAGAGGGTGACTTCCTAGACCCCCAAAGGGCATGTCCAAGCATAAAAGGTGACGTTATGTGTGGTCCATCATCCTCCATTGGGCGAGGTCCTACAAAGACAAACAAGTGCGCCCTCCAAGTGTCCACAATTCATATGAATCGTGCCAAGTAAGTCACATTTAACAAAAGAACCACCCAAACAAGTGCATCAAATCTCCCCTTTTCAAATTAAATAAATGCTCAAATGATCCAAGTGGATATTGGTGGCCACCCACCTATTCCATTGGCTCCTTTTGACAGTTTTTAGTTCAACAGGTTTTTCTGTAATGGTGACATTTATTTGTAATTGTGGGTTCTGCACTTCAGGGGCTATCTTGAATCCCTACACAACATCCACGTGGATATTGGTGGCCTCCCACCTATTCCAACTAGCTTATTTTGGAAGTTTTCATGTCAGTACATATTTATGTACTTCTAGGGCCGTTTTGGGGCCCTAAACAATGTTTTTTGGCTTGCCATAGTCAAAATATAGACGGAGTCAAAGTTTGATAGAATAATGTGTATTTCTTGAAAATACCTTTCCAACGGGCTATCACATGCCTAAAACGGAGGTCATATGAAAAAGTTACGACCTCGAGAAGTTGAGGTACCAACTTACCCATCGGGCCCACATAACTTTTGGCGTTTCATCTCCTAGGGTTAGGTTTTTGTATGTCTAGGGTTTTGGAATTCATGAGTAATGTTAAAAAGGCCTCTGGAGCCTCATTGTAATCATTCTTCTCAAACAGATTCACATAGTAGACACATCTCTTCTCAGAGATAGCTACCACCATTCGAGCAAGTTGTTTTCAGTTTTGCAGTTTACAGTTTCAACCTATTTTATTTATTCAATAGACGTTATTGTTCACTGATATCTATTGTTTCTCTCCATATCTCTGTGTTATTTTCTTTAGTCTGTTATTTATTTCGTTCCACTCATAAATCCGGATCAGTGGTATCAGAGCGGTCTACTCTTCATTTATTTTTCTTCGTGCATGTACCCGACAAGATCTGGGTACAAGAAGTTGGGACTCGAACTAGTCGAGCCTTTGCAAGATCAGTCGCGCCAAGCCTGACAAAAACTCATGGGGGGCGAGAAGAAATATGATGGAGTAGGAGATCCTTTTAAATTGTTGCTCGAGGAAGCCCTTGAGAAACAAAGTAATGAAATGATGGACAAATTTGTACAGATCCTTTGACGGTTGCCCATAGGAGACACATCTTCATCAAGAAGCCATGCAACCCCCTTAAAGGTACAAGTAAATTTTGATATTCCATTATTTGAAGGATTGATAGATGCAGATGTTGTAGATAAATGGTTGAATCTTCTCGAAGGGTATTTTTCGGTCCACAATTTTTTCGATAGGGAAAAGATTACTTTTGCACTCCTCAAGGTCATCCCTCATGTTAAGGATTGGTGGGATACTTACTCTGAGAAAAGGGCCCCCCACATGGGATTCCTTTAGGGATACCATTAAAGAACAATACTACCATGTTGGAAGTTATGAGGACCAATACACAATATGGACCACCCTGCGTTAGGAAAGGGACCAGATAGTACCAGATTTCACCAATATTTTGCATACCTTGCGCACCAAATTAGGTATCAAAAGACTTTGAATGACATCTGGTGCTAAAATACCATGGTTGTCTGCATAGATATATTCATACAGAAATGGAGTTTCTGGACATCGCATCATTGGGTACAACGTATAGATATGTTGTCAAGACTGAACATAAATTTAAGCAGAAGAGGTGAGAATTTGGATCTACAAACTCCTCACAGCTGAAGCAGGGAAAAGGCGGCCCCAACCCATAAAAAAAGGGACAGAGAAAATATGGCCACTCTCAAGAAAACCATTCCAAGCTGCAACACAAGAACGGTAATGAGAAGTCAAAGAAGGACACGGGAAAGTGGTGTGAATACCATAAAATCCCTTGGCACAACACTGAAGAATGTCGCTCCAAGAAGTCATTGGTGGTTGAGCTGAAAGCTTACGATTTAGAGGTAGATTCTGACTCTGAATCGAATCTAGAAGGAGGGAAGCGGATTATCGATTTTGAACCCAGTTCCATTGTCACCAACACCAAATTCCATCCAAGAAAACAAGAAGAAGAAGATGAAGGGGAATGCCTCTTTCACTCACAGATGTGGGTAAAGGGGGATCTGCTTCATTTGATTGTCGATATTGGCATTCAGAAGAACCTGATATCAATAGATTTCTTCAAGTGGTTGGACCTATCGATGACATTTCACCCGCATCCCTACACCATTGGTTGGCTTCACCAAGGAAGAGATCTCTGCGTCAGCCAACAGTGTCGTCTTCCCTATGGCATCAAGCCCTTCAAAGATGAGGTATTATGTGATATTTTTCCCCTTGAAGTTTGTGATGTTATTTTAGGACATCCATATTTGTGGAGACGACATGTTGTGTATGAGTCTAGACCCCGCAGTGTTATTATTACTTTGGGTATACAATTGTGCAAGATACCAGAGGTAGCATCACCTACCGTTATTTCTTTAATCTATGCTAAGCAATGTAGTAAGGTCATTTCACAAACTGGAAAGTTCGTATTCTTTGTGATTTGTTCTCACAATAAGCATAAGGTCCTTGCCACATATGTGACCTCTACACAAAGCCTCTCTTTGTAGCAGAAACAAGTGGATGGAATCATGGAAGAGTATAGAGACATCTTCTCCTCACCCACCAGGGTACTGATGCACTGCCAAGTCAAGCATCCAATTGATATAATCCTCAGTGCACCTCTACCTAATGGACCAGTTTATTGTCGCTCACTGATGTAAAATGACAAAATTAAGCGTCATATCTAAGCGTTGCTTCAAAAGGGGCACATTAGACCCATATCCTCCCCTTGAGGAAACCCGATTGTACTGGTGCAAAAGAAATAGGGGACTTAGTGGCTTTGCATTGATTACAGAGAATCAAACAAAATCACAGTCAGGAACTAGTACCCAATTCTTTGAATTGATGACCTTCTTGACCAACTCAAGGGGGCCAAGTTCTTCAACAATATTGACTTAAAGTCTGGCTACCACTAGGTTCCTATCGAATCGACTGATGTATGGAAGACAACTTTCAAATCTAAAGAGGGTCTCTTCAAATGGTTGGTCATTCCCTTTGGCCTAATTAATGAACCAACAACTTTCATGAGGTTGATGGATGATGTATTGAGATCGTTCACCAAATATTTTGTGGTGGTATATCTGGATGATATCCTCATCTTCAAAATAACTTGGGAGGAGCACATGTAAAATATTCAACAGGTTTTGAGCACTCTACGAAAACACAAGCTATATCCCAACTTGGAAAAATTCTCCTTTGGCATGAAACATGATCCAATACTTTGGCTACATTTTTTATGAACATGGGGTACATAAGGATACAGCTAAGATCCAAGTCATTTGTGACTGGACATCCCCAATGACACTAACCGAGCTTCAAATCTTCTTGGGACTTTCCAACTTCTACCGACGGTTCGTGTTGGGATTCTCCCATATTGCATGGGCTCTCAGCCAAGTGACCAAAGAAGGTGGAAAGGAAAAATTTTCAAGGGGGAAGGTACAACAACGAGAATTTTATGATCTGAAGAATCGCTTGTGCTCAGCTCCAGTACCCTCCTTACCCGATCTACAACAACTGTTTGAGATTGAGACTGATGCATCCAACTATGTTGTAGGCACAATTCTCACTCAACACAGTCATCTAGTATCATACCATAGTGAGACACTCTTAGATACTGTCCGGAAATACCCCACCTATGATAAGAAAATGCATTCCATTGTACAAGCTTGTCGTCAATGGAAACATTACATTCTGGGAAAGGATACAATCATCCACACTGATCACAAGCCTCTGCAGTTCATACAGACACAGGGGAAGTTGAAGAACGAACACCATCAAAAGTGGTCCACATACTTGCAACAGTTCCATATCAACATCAAGTATAAGACATGGAGCACAAATTGTGTCACTGATTGCCTTAGTTGACCTCTCATGGAACCACTCACCATCGTGCTCCATTCCTGTGGGCATGAGGCATCTGAGTGGCCCCAAATTTATCATCAATATCCTGACTTCGCCACCACCTATAAACTCTTGTGTACAGACGTGAATGTCACCGATTTTCACATTCAGGACATAATGTTATGCCATCTAGGCCACCTCTATATTCTTGCAAGCGAGCGTGCAAAGATGATTTGGGAGGCTCACTACAGTCGGATGGTAGGACATTTTGGCATGGAGAAAACTGTGGGCATTCTACAGAAATGTTTTTATTGGCCAAAACTTCGACAAGACGTCAACAAGTATATCATATCTTGCACTGCCTGTGCCATTTCCAACCAGCCATCAAAAACCTAGGATTATACACCCCTCTTCCTACGCCCAAGAGGCCTTGGGAATCCATCTCGATGGATTACATGTCTGGCCTTTCGTCCACCAAGAAAGGAAATGATTGTGTATTTGTGGTGGTTGATTGGTTTTCAAAGATGGTCATTCTCATAGCCTGCAAAAAGAGAATCACACCAGAAGAAACTTCCAAGCTCTTCTTTGAACGAGTGTGGGTCCATTTTGGGATACCACAAACCATCATCTCCGATCGGGAAAACAAGATCCGCAACACATTTTGGTCGAGTCTCTGGTCATTGTTGGACACCAATCTCACTAAATCCACTTCTTTCCACCCTCAAACTGATGGCTAGATAGAGGTCGCCAATCAAATGATTGTGCACATCCTTCACATGTATAACTCTAAGCATATGCGTACCTAGGATGAGAGTCTTCCCTATGTTCAACACAACTACAACATAGCTCTCCATATCTCCACCGGCCATATCCCATTTCAGGTGGGGCTGGGATTCCAACCCTTGGGTCCCATTGATATTGCACTACCTCTTGCAACCACACAGACATAATCTTCCCATGTTTAGTCTGAAGTCGACAAAGCCACCAAATTCATTGAGCGGATTCATCATATCCGCCAAAATTTCATGAGATTTTGAAGAAAGCCAATGCTAAGTACAAGCAGCGCCATGATAAACATCGGGTACCACACAAGTTTCATGTAGGAGACAAGGTCTAGTTACATTTGTAGAAAGAATGCCTTACAAGGCCCCATCGAAAGCTTTGTCTACTTTGATATAGTCCTTACACTATCACCAAGGCTATGGGTGACAATGCTGTTGAGATCAACACTCCCCCCTTCCTTGGCTTGCACCTAGTGTTGAATGTGGACCTCCTCCGACCATATTTTCCACCATTATTGGACACCTCAGAGATCATAGAACAATTGACACCAACATATCTCAACCTTGACTGCATGGAACAAGAATCCACTAATCATATAGTGGACACACAGGTCAAGGGAACTCACCACCAGAGGATCCAACTTTATCAGGTTGTCAAGGCAGGGTAGCTCCTGCACCAAGGCAAATGGCTCACCCAAAGCCAAATTCAGTAGAAATTTCCTCACATAATGGGGGCACTCAACGCAATGGATACCATTGCTTCCTAATGGAGGATTATTGATCCAGGTGGATATTGGTGGCCACCCACCTATTCCAATTGGCTCATTTTGGCAGTTTTTAGTTCAACACGTTTTTCTGTAATGATGACATTTCTTCGTAATTTTGGGTTCTGCACTTTTGGGGCTATCTTGAAGCCCTACACATCATCCAGGTGTATATTGGTGGCCGCCCACCTATTCCAACTGGATTATTTTGGAATTTTTTATGTCAGTACATCTTTCTGTACTTTCAGGGCCGTTTTGGGGCCCTAAACAGTGTTTTGTTGGCTTTCCACAGTCAAACTATAAGATAATTTAGATTTTGTTGACATAGTGTGTAGTTCTCAAAAAGAAACTTCCAACAGGCTATCACATGCCTAAAACGAAGGTTGTATTGAAAATTTATGACCCCGAGAAGTTGAGATATCGACTTACCCATCAAGGCCCACATAACTTTTGGTGTTTCATCTCCTAGGATTAGGTTTTTGGATGTCTAGGGTTTTGGAATTCATGAGTAATGTTAAAAAGGCCTCTGGAGCCTCATTTTAGTCATTCTTCTCAGACGAATGCACATAGAAACCACATCTCTTCTCAGAGGTATCTACCACCATTCGAGCAAGTTGTTTTCAGTTCTGCAGTTTTACAATTTCAACCTATTTTATTTATTCAATAGAAGTTATTATTCACTGATATCTATTGTTGCTCTTTGTATCTCTGTGTTATTGTATTCAGTCTGTTATTTATTTTGTTCTGCTCATAAATCTGGATCATCAAATACCTTATAAACTTTTCCAAATTTAGGTATGGGAGGGGTGTCATGGTATCCTATTGGGTAGGCCAATTCCCAAGTCAAGGAATGTTTCCCAAGAAGACCCTATCTATATCATGTAATGAGTATGAGGTGGATTTGGGAAATACTCTTGGGAATGGGTTTCTTGAGATATCAAGGGTTCATATTGTCTCATTTATGGGTGCCTTTGTGGATGGTGTGCTACATCCTTGAGTTTCCCTTTTTTTGCAAATGAAATTTTTTCAAGCCCTTTATTTTCCTTTTTATTAAGTGATCCAACAATATCTAGAATGCTAAATATATATATAGTCTCAAATGCTAATAAAAATGACTCCATTACATAGAGCTTGATGATATTTTTCCAATGCAATTTGAACGACCTCAAACATATGCCGTATGATGAAGTTATGGCCTTTTGAAGTTCGACAAAAACATGGCAAAATGGCAGAGGATATGTTGCCATGTGGCAGTACATACGACACAGAAAAATGGCATGGAAACATCACAGATGGACATGTGGCATTACTAGAGGCTGAAACATGGATTGTACGGATACTATATGAATTCCATGTGGCATCACTGAAATAATGACACGTGGAAGTACAGAAGGTTGATGTGGCAATATGATAGGTGGCAGGTACGACACTTAAGTGGCAGGTATGGTGTTGACATTGTAGGTACAATGGTGACATGACGATGATATGGCCCAATCATAGGTGCCACGTGGCATGTTTTGATTGGTTAATGTTGGAAAGGGGTATAAAAAAGGGCTGTGGTCGAAGGGAATCAAAACCCCTGAACTTGTCGGACCAGACCAATGACTTCAACTGACCATCTGAACCAATTGGGCTACTATATTAATTCTTGTAAAATTCGTTGGACTTTAATGTATTTAAATTTAATTTTTATAACAAATATCCAAAAGGGGAGGGCCATGGGTTTGAATCCATGACCTACATCTGTATATGCCAAATGACCCAACGACTCTGAAACAAAGTTTGACCATTGCACCAACGGTCATTGTTTGTCCACGAGAATATTGTATTAAGCCTAGTTAAATGTCATCCGAGAATATAGGGAGTCGGGTGGGGTTCGACCCTTTGAATTCCCCTATATAAACCAAACTCCTGACCATTTGCACTACACGAAGTTAGTTCATGCCAAGAACTTGGAACAAGTTCATTTTGACATGGATTTTGTGCCAAGAGTGAGTTTGCATCGATTTGTGTGCCAAGAGTTTATGCTCATGATTTTTTTTTAGCTTTGAGACTCTTTGAGAGAAGTATATAGTGTTTATAGTCAAAAGCTTTGGTTTTCCAAGGCAGTGTCAATTTTGAAAGTTACACTTGTGTTTGAGCAGCAAATCAGAAGGTCAAAAGTGGGAGTTGTATTTAAGAATTATTGAGCATCAATAAAGTATTATCTCGTTTTGAAGCGGATCCGGAGACGTAGCCCAAGATGGGAGAACTTCATTATAAACTCATGTAAAGTGCCTTGATCTTTATTGTTAATGTTTCTGTCATTTTTCATCATGTTTCTTTTTCCAAGTTATTTATCAGTTAATGAGATTTTGGATAAGTAAGGGAATTCACATGTTTATTTGCAAATAGTCAAGACGATCATAATTTTCGAATCAGGTTGGAAGTTAATGTAAGCTTAAGAATTAATTTCGCATCTAAGGATTTTCGAATCATTAAGTTTGAAAATTGAGTGCCATTTGCAATGGACATTAAAGAGCACCGCAATGCCACTTGAAGTTAGAGTACATTGGGTGCTATGTGCACTGGAAATAAAAGAACATTGCAATGCACTACCCCATCAAGTGGGACACTTTTATTCATTTTTATTTAAAATTATTTTATTCATTTAGAGGAGCGCTTCATGGCTCTCAGGAATTTAGGGTGAGCCTTTATATATGATGTCAGCTACAACACCTATGGGTCTTTAGTCCCTTCTTCCCATGAAATGAGGTACAAACCTACATGCCTCGAGACAACATCTCCTTAGTTACCCCTAGGCTGGGGGGGATAACAAGAACCATCAAGGTTCACCTAAAATGTGGTCTTTTGTGAAAATAAGATTGAAAAATGGACCACTCAGCTAAGAAAAGATCAAGATCCCTACCCTTAATATCCTTCCAAGCCACAATTTATAGATATAGTTCTTGAATTTATGTGAGCTAATTGGCCATTTTTACCTATAGAAAAGTTTGAGATAGTTAGTATTTGAACAAAAAGAGAGGGACTTTAACAATGGTATGATTATATAGCATGTAAATTTTAAATTTTCTTAATGCAATAACCAATGATAGGGCGTGTTTTTTTTACTCAAAGTAGATTTATCTTCATTCTTAGAAAAAATTGATTGATGAATGCTACATGTCTCTCAAAAGCTTTAGGTTCAAACTGCACTAGGATGGTTGAAATAACTTGTTTTATATCATTTGTATAAATTTGAAAGTTTGTTGCAAAATTAGGTTTGGCCAAGGAAAGGGATAAAGTAATGGAATCTTTAATAGCTTAAAAGGCCTCTTGGACCTCAATATTCTAGTAGAAAAAAACAACCTTTCGTAAGAGAAAATGGATAGGCTTGATTATTTGGGCAAAGTTAGGAACAAATCTGTGGACAAAATTAATTTCACCCATAAAATCCTAAATGGATTTCTTAGAATTAGGAGACGACAACAATAGGATAGAAAATATTCTCTTATGATCGATGCTTATGTCATCATTTGAGACAATATGCCCCAATACTTTACCCTCAAATGCACAAATAATAGATTTATTTGGGTTAAGAGAGAATCCAAATCTATTGAATCTAATCAAAAACTACTTTATATGATCATAATGGATAGTCATTTTCTTTGAATGTATTGTCAAGTCTTAGATAAATGTTTTAATAATAACACCAATTAAATCATCAAAAGTGATGTGCACTTCCCTCCAAAATATATCACCTACATTGATTAACCCAAAGGGTGTGTGATGATATGAAAAGGTGCCCCACCTAGTTGTGGAGGTGGTTTTAAATAAATCTTTAGGATCAATTTTAATTTGATTAATAATTGGAGAAACTATCTAGCAGAGACATCGTTAATGAACCAATGAATTGTTGTAAAATGGATTCCATGAAGGGAAAGGGAAGTTATCTTTGACACCAACTTCGTTTATATCTCATAAGTCTACACAAAGTCAAATGTCATCATTCCTTGTCCAAAGAGGAACCAGACTGGTAACACACTTTGAGTAGTGAACCATAAAAATAGTGCTCGCTTCAAGCATCTTGTCAAGCTCTTTTCTAATTACAACATTCATGCTTCAATTGATAGGTCTTTGTCTTTATCTAACCAATTTTGGCTCTTTTTCCAAAGGGATAGAGTATTAAATAATGCCAAGATCAAAACCTCTTAAGTCCTTATAGGACAAAGCAAAGATGTCTTTGATTCTCAGAAGAGGGATAGGAACTTGGATTTTTCTTCATTAGTGAATTGGGATCTTATGTATAATATTTTGGGATCATCTTTGAAACCTATATTCACTAGGATGGTTGGGCCAATATTACATTTGGAGGGATTAGGGTTCTTACCAAAATTCTTCACGGTTTCGTTGGTTGAAAACATATTCTCAAAAATGACCAAACCTACAGGATAAATTTCTTTCTTTAGAGTGATGACACCCAAGGAATCATTGATTTCATCATCTTCGTCCACGAGAAAACAAAAAATATCTTCATTGTTTTAAAAAAACTACCAATATTCCTCATTATTTTGCATGTATCTAGGGTTGACATAGTGAAAATTGTCAGGTGGTGACAACACACCTTGCAATTACATTTGTTTGAGTGGAGGTTTCTTAAAATCTTGGTTTTCCATATGCATGGAAACACTTGATAATATCCTATTTAAATGAAGAATCCCATGAGGAGCTTCTTGATACTTGTATTCATTTCTCCACCATATTGGCTGACAAATAAATAATACCATTTTCCCCAAATTCATCTATGTTGATTTTATATCTCTTTTTTCTTTGGTTGATTAGATTTTTTGTTGTAGGTCGCTCGATCCCAACAAGTGGTGTTAGAGATAAGGTCGAGTGGTGGTCTGTGAGAGATGAGGGAAGGCCTGTGTGTGCAAAGGGAGAAGGGGGCCAAGAAAATATGAGAGGGCTCATGTGCAGAAGAGAAAGGACTCAGTCATGTGTATGTGTGGAGAAACATTGTCTAACACTAGCTGCCACTAGGAAGAGGAGGCACCTGAAGTTGCGCAGAGGATAAAGCATGACGTGGTGGAGGCCATGGAGAGGTATATTCCAAAGGGGGAATGCACAAAGAAGGCCAGGGAGCATTTGGAAAGATGTTTTGTGGTGATTGGATATTCACCCCCATGAAAATATGGCAAAATTGGCACCAAAAAAATAAATTTAAGCTAGAAAAGGCACGTAGTGGTCTTTTCCCTAGCAGCCTCTCCGATCTTATCCCTCATTAGGGACCCGTTATCCCCATTTTGAGGTATAACTAAGGAGATGATGTCTTGAGGCCCTCAGGTTGCAGACATGGAGTACCGAGAGGCATCTTGACTAATAGTGTCCAGTTGCACAGATGGAGACCCACCGCACCACCACAGCTCCAGGTTGATCATGACGGTATCCAACACATCAATTGGCCTCCGGAAGACATTGGGTCTTGCTCCACAAGGTAAAATTTAGGTATTATGGTGAGTTTAATTTCAATATTTGAGGCAATTGAGTTTGTTACATCTATTGCTTCTTTTGATTATGTGACATTTGCTTGGACATTATGCTCTTTTCCTTGATTCACCTTGGTGGTTGACATTGCGCCCTAGTAAGTGGGTCACCCTTAGGGATATTTATGTTATTGGGAGGTACTTTTGATGAGTCATCATGTCATTCTCGACCATACTTACCTCTTTCCACACTTCATCCCCTCATCTCCTCACCTTTTGGGTTTTTCGGGTGTACTGACCCAAGAAGGGGTTGTCCCTCACTTCATGGGAAGAAGGGGTTGAATGCCTAGAGGCTTGTGGTTACAAAAATATAAAATATTGATTATGAACCTTCTAGATGCTCTCTCAAAGAGGTATTGAGAGCAATGAAAATATTATCCTAAAATATCAAAGTCCTGCAAAAGCAAATTAACATTATATAAATGTCCCCAATTGTTGAGATCTGTACACTTATGTAGTGTCCCTTTCTTTCCTTACATATGGAACTTTGTGTACCTCTAGCTTCAAGTGGCCTTTTAGTAATTCCTCCAAGCTAATCGAATCAGCAATAGGGAGTACCCAAGGTTTTGGATTATTGATTAATTAATGGCAATAAATGATCTTGGAAAAAGAATGCACTGAAAACAAAGTCGCAACACATCCTCTACAAAGGCACCCATAAGTGAGACACTACAACCCCTTGTATGTCATGAACCCCATGCCCACAAGTGTCCCCCTCATCCACAACACATCATCCATGTGAATTAGAAGGAGGTACCCTTGGGAAACACCCCTAGACTTGAGGAACGATTCACCAAATAGGTCGTTTTTTCAACCCTCCCATACCTAAACTTGGTAAATTGCATAGGGTATTTGAGAATTAGTTTATTTTGATGAGGTGGTTTGGATGTACTTTATTGAATGGATATTTTATTTATTTGATTTACTCATCATGATTATTTGACTTGAGATCCTTGGAGGGCGTATCCATTTGTCTTTGCAGGACCCAGTTGGTGGACAATTTTGGAGGAACAAGCCTAGCTTGGGCTTCCATGGGACTTGAAGCCCACGGGTTGGATGCCAAAGGCCCACATGTAGGATCATTGAGACATTCATTTGGAGGCTTACATGGCATCATGGAGGACCTAACCTAGCCCCTACCACCCAAACTTTTTGCTTGAAGGAGGAAAAACATCACTTTCTTGAGACTTGACATCATAGAGGGGCTAGGGTTTGGTGGTGGTTGAGGACACTTGGAACGTTTTGGAGGATTGGCACCTTCATTTAGTTGATAAAATTACTAGAACCTTGGAATATGGCTTTTGGAATCCCAACATCCCTTCTCCAACCTCAACAACTTGCTAAAAAGTGCCAAAGGTTGCCCAAAAGGAGGGTGACGTCATGTTTTGGGGTTTCTTTCATGAGAAAAAGTATCAATTAAATAATATTATTTTGTAAAGGGGAAAGATTAGGGTTTTTTATCCCTTATATTGTGGTTTACCCTAAATTATGTGGACAAAATATGTTTAATACATTTTGTATAAATAGAGATCATTTTTATCATAGCTCTGCCATTGTGAGAAGACTAGTTGGATGAAATTTGCACTCTCTTGAGAATTTTTTGTATATATTTGGTCCAGGTCAATATCGGTGGCCATCCACCTATTCCAACTGGCTCAAAATATTTTGTTGGCAACTTATTATTTTTAGCAGTTTTTTTCAGTTCCTAAACTTCTGGGGCCACTTTGAGGGACTAAACGATGTTGTTTTGTGATTGGGCACCTCAATTAAAATTAAAGGCTCTGATTAATCACCCAAAATGAATCTACTCTTCAATACCTTTCAAACGAGCTATCGTGCACCCCAAACTAAGATCGTATGCCAAAGTTACGCCCCCGGGAAGTTGATACACCAAACTACCCAAAACGGGGTCCACAAAATTGTTGGATTTTCATCTTCCGTGGTTAGGGTTTTGGATTCTTTTTATGTTAAAAATTCATTTGGATCCTCATTTTAATAATAATCTTCTTGTAAATGAGCGTACTTGTGACATTTCTTTTCAAAGATAAGTTTCCACTATTCTAGCGAGTCTTTCACTTTGTATTTCTACAGTTTTGTACATTTCACTCATTAATAGAAATTGTGTATTACAGTATATTTGTGTTTATGATTATATATATGATAAATATATGTTATACTATTGGATATATAATATATCTATGTACATTTATTTATTATATCTATGCTCTCCTTTCGTGCCAAAAATAATCTGGATCAATGGTATCAAAGCAAGATGCTCTTGATCATTTTTCAGTGCATTTCCCCGACGAGGTCTGAGTATAGCAAGTTGGGTATCTAGCTTATATCTCTTGAGKAAAATMTCTCTCACATGCCCAAGAAACCCTCCATGATGGAAGAGAATAAAAATGGYAAAGCATAAGATTCTATCAGTATTTTGCTTGAGAAAGCTCTCACGCGACAGAGGGACGAAATGATGGAGAATTTTGCCCACATCTTTCAACTCCTACTAATAAAAGAAGGMACATATTCATCAAGAGACCAATTTGGAATCACCTCTCCTTTCAAGGTACAAGTCAATTTTGATATTCCCATATTTGAAAGTCAGATAGATGCRGATGCCCTAGAAAAATGGTTAAATATTTGCTAGAAGGTTATTTCTCTATTCACAATTTTTTCAATAAGGAAAAGATCACCTTCGTACTCCTTAAGGCTCTCCCCCATATCAAACATTGGTGAGAAAATTGCTACAAGAAAAGTTCCACAAAGGAGTCTAGAATATATGGGGTCGATCCCACTTGGAATTTTTTTGTGGATTTGGTCAAGGAACAATATTACCCCGTTGGTAGCTATGACGACCAATACATGAGATGGGCCACATTGAGGAAAGAGAGAGGCAAAATAGTTCTAGAGTTCACAAATACTTTCCATACCTTGCACACCAAGATGGGTATCAAAGACTCTAAGTGGAATATGGTTCTGAAATACCGTGGGGATTTGCATAGGTACATCCAAACCGAAACGGATTTCCTGGACATCTCATCATTGGGAGATACCTATCGATATGCTATCAAAATCGAGCAGAAATTTAGGCACCAAAAAAAATGGGATTTTAGGTCTGCAAATACACAATAACCAAAGTATGATAAATACATCCCTTACAAACAACCTCCCAAAAACTAGTCCAAGCCACAGGAAAATAAGGGTCATGGAAAGATGAAGAAGGACACTGGAAAGTGGTGTGATTTCCACAAAATCCCCCGGCACAACACTGATGAATGTCGCTCAAAACAGTCATTGATGTCCAAGATCAAAGAAAAGGAGTTGAACCCCGATTCAGAATATGATTTAGAAAATAATGGGAGAAGACAGATCATCGAGGCAGACCCCACTGCTACTGTTGTGACCACAACAATTCAACCGGAAGAACCAACAGATCCTGAAGAGGGTGAGCGCCTCTTCCATTCACAGATGTGGATGAAGGGGACCCCGTTGCATTTCATTGTTGATAGAGAAATCCAGAAAAATCTCATCTCGGCAGAGGTCGTCAAACAATTGGGATTTTCAACAACACCACACCCGCAGCCATACAACATCGGGTGGCTTCACCAGGGATGAGAACTTCATGTCAGCTAGCAGTGTTGATTTTCATACAACATCCAACCCTTCAAGGATGAGGTAATATGTGATGTTTCCCTGCTGGATGTCCGTGATGTTCTTTTTAGCCAACCATATATGTGGAAGAATCATGTTATTTATGAGTCTTGACCTCGTAGTGTCATTGTTACTCTGGGGGGTCATCTCTACAGGATACTAGAGGTAGTTCTAACTAATGTCCCACCTAAATAGTGTTTCAAGGTAATATCTCATACTGCAAAATTCAGCCTCTTCACAATATGTTCAAAAGGTGAACAGAAGGACATTGCAACCACTGCATCCTTGGCCCGAGATCTTTCTTTCCAGCAAAAGAAGATTCCATAAGTGAGAGAATATATTGTTTCTTCACCTACAATCGTACCTACACACTTCCTAGTCAAGCCAAGATACAACAGGTTGGTTGAATAGATTCAACCCCACCAACAACAAGTTTATGACAGTCTTTAACAAGATAAGCATCACAACTTCTCCAACAAGGAAAGCAACTCACTAAGGTTTAGATTCAACAAACGCTTTCCCCTCTCCCCGGGAACTCATCAAAATGGAGACCATTGATTCCTAAGGAGGTAGGATTGATCTAGGTGGATATCGGTGGCCACCCACATTCCAACTATCTCAAAACATTTTGTTGGCAACTTATTATTTTTAGTAATTTTTCGGTTCCTAAACTTCTGGGGCCATTTTGAAGGCCTAAACGATGTTTTTTCGTGATCATTCACCTCATTGATAGATTAAGTCTTTTATTGAGCCCCAAAAGAGAAGCTCCTCATCAATAACTTTCCAAAAATCTATTGTGTGCCCCAAACAGAGATAGTATGCCAAAGTTATGCCCCCGAGAAGTTGATAGACCAAACTACCCAAGACAGGGTGCACAAAACTGTTGGTTTTTCATCTTCCAGGGTTAGGGTTTTGGATTTTCTTTATGTTAAAAAAGCCTTTGGAGCCTCATTATAACAATAATCTTCTTGCGAATGAGTGTATCCATCACATCTCTTCTCAGAGATAAGTTGTCACCATTCTAGCGATTCTTTCACTCTGTATTTCTACAATTTTGTACATTTCACTCATTAATATAAATTGTGTATTACTGTATCTCTGTGTTTATGGTTATATATATGATAAATCTTTGATATATTATTGGATATCTTGTATATCTCTATACATTTATTCATTATATCTCCACTCTCATTTCGTGCCAAAAATAATCTGGATCACTCTCTCTTGTGCAAATGCTCGTTAGTGTTCTATCTTGGTGATTGGATGAAGTGAAGTGATGTGAAACCCTTGAAGGCTTATGTTATTTCTTTGGATGGTGATTTTCTTCATGAAACTAGGGTTTGATATCTCTCTTTATTGGAATTGGTAAGGAAAAATATGCATTTTTTAGTTATTTCTTGGTCATTCTTGCTTATTGTTGATTGAAACCCTAGGAGGAGTATGTTGTATACACCCTCCATTAAGCTTCATCTCATTTGTTAAGTTTATAGGTTATTCTTGGAAAAGGGTTGATACGAGAAATACGAGTGTGTATACCCTCCTAGAATTACCTTAGTTTGATTGGCATACCCTAAGAAGTAAGAGGGTTTACACCCCTAGGGATTTTGTTAATATAACTTGTGTTTTAAAGACTCCATTCACCCAATTATAAATACCTTCCTAAGGTGACAATGGGTAGGTGTTCTCTTAGTTGTTGCCATTTGGTGGTTGGTTTGGGATTTTCCCAACCTACAACTTGTGCAATAATATAACCAAGGTCACATATCGAGTCCATCAAGTGGCTTCCATTGGTTCTCAACAATGGAATTGAAGGGGTGGAGTGCACCGTGGTGGCGACGGTGATGGTAGTCGGGCACATTGGTTGATATAACCACATATAGTCGAAATCTAAGCAGAAGGCCTTGCACAAACCGGAATTGAGAAGAAGCGATGTCAATTGATGGATCAGAGGAAGTTGATGTGAATGAAGAGATAAACGAAAGAAACCCACATCTATATGGAGAAGTGAAAGATGAGTTGGGGCAACAACAAAAGTAGGAGGATATCGGAATAATAACCATGGGAACATCTTAAATATTGGATAAGAAATCCATTGTGGAATACTTGACCATAAATTTTTAGAAGCTTGTTCATGTTATGGGGTTGGGTCAGCTCCTCCTCAAATGGATGGATATGGCTATGCTCTCATTGTGTCTCCCTAGAGCTCATGGGGTAGAGCCACAATGGGCATTGGCAGTGCCAAGGTGATTTATGTAGGCTATGGCCAAAAAGGGACTAGTAGGTGCTGACAGTTGTGGGCGAAGTGTGGAGTGCCTGGTTATGGAAATGGACCTACAACAGGGTATCCATATGGTGATGTGGGTTACGTTTCTGGTGCCCCTGGTGGATGTAGTGCAGGGTATGGTGTGTTGGTTGTGCCTTAAAAAATAGGAATGGGTGGAGGCTATGGAGACTCTCATTGGAATTTAGGTGGGTTCCTGGATACAACATGGAAGATAGGTGGGGGGGGTTGATGTTTCAAGCGATGCACCTGCAAGTAGGTATGGAGTTGGTGACGATGAAGCTCCTCATTTAGCCAATAGTCACATGAGGACTAAAAAGATATTTGTTGGAGGATTTCCCACAACCTTATCAGAAGATGGATTCAAGTAGTATTTTGAGCAGTTCGAGATCATAACTGATATTGTCGTTACGTACGATAACAGGTCATGGAGTTCACAAGGCTTGGTCAAATTAATGGCAAGGTGAAGGTTTTGAATTGAAGGTTCAAGGTGAAGTTGACACTTTTTTTGTAAATTGGCATACAATTGTAAGACCTGGTTAGGCATGTGTACCCTGGTTTGAAATGTCACTGGTAAATTCTAGATGACCTAGATGATAGGGGGAGCATGCGATATTCCCAGATACCCCAACTTTGAGGAAATTTCAGTCAATTTTGTTCATGGGAAAGGGGGGGGGGGAGTTAGGACAAGAGTCATGGTTTCGGACACATGGTTTTTTGGTAGCCTATGTTTTGAGCCCATGGAGGTGAGAGGTGAAGGCTCACTTGGTTAGCTTGGTCGAATTTGTTCAAGGGAACATGTTTTTATATCTCCATTCATTATGGTGATGGAGCTAAGGGACACAGATTGTGGGATCCTATTGTCCCCAAATCATCAGTAGTAGAGATTTGTACCATGAGAAGTTTTTCAAGATCGTAAAGGTATATTTGTTTGCAAACTCATGGAATCATTGTATGGCCTAAGGTACCCAGACAATGGTACAATATGGTTGATTCCTTCATGGTGAGCCAAAGTTTCTTAAAGTCTCAATTGGCTAGGAATTTTGATGAAGAAATCTAGGAGAAACAAAACAAATCTTGGGCATAGAAGTACACAAAGATGGGAAAAATTTTAAGTTGTAGTTGTCACTGATGAGGTTCAATATGAACTTTGTGAAACCAGTAAATATCCCTTTAGCTTTCCATTGTAATATTTCTTCAAGTTTGTGTCTTAGTAGTAAGGAATAAAGGACTATATGTCTCGTGTACCTTAAGCAAATGCAATACAAAAGTTGATGATTGCGATGGAATGTTCAAATATTTCACATGCAGTTGGTGTTGTCAGTGGACACATGGAAAAAATAGGTAAAGAGCATGGAAATGGGTGGTTTAATATCTTAGAAGCACGAGTATCACCTACAATGGTTGCAGTGATTTATTTTGTGGTTATGTTGATTCAATGGAGGTGGAGTGGTCCATATTAGAGAAAATTGTGCAGACATGTTCACGCAACCAATATTGCTAGAGAAGCCACGATCGCGTTTGGATTCTCTTGGCTTGTAGGAAAGGTGATGATTGATTCACTAGGCAAGGTATCAAGAAAATCGTTGTCAAGGTAGAGATTGTTGGGTGGTGACAACACACCTTACAATTACCGTTGTTTGGGTGGAGGTTTCTCAAGCGTTTAGTTTTCCAAATTCCTAGAAACACTTGTGATCCAGATTATTTTGAGAACGATATGAAGGAAGAAATATAACTTTGATATATCAAGAAAATAAACAGAGATATGGCACATAACACAATAATATAGTGAAAATCAGATTCTATTAATGATCATCTGAAAATACAAATGACTGTAAAATGAAAAAGCACATAAGCTAGTTGAATGATGGTAGCTTATCTCTGAGAAGAGATGTGTCGGCTACGCTCATTCAAAAGAAGTTGATTACAATGAGGCTCCAAAGGTCTTTTTAACATAAATCATAATTGAGAAAACCCTAAACATCCAAAACCCTAACCTCAGGAGATGAAACGCCAAAAGGTTTGTGGGCCTTGATGGGGGTAGTTGATACGTCAACTTTTCAAGGGCGTAAATTTTGCATACGATCTCCATTTGGGGCACTCAATACCTCATCGGGAAGGTCTAGCTAAGGAGTACACATTTCATTTGGCCTAGAAAATATGGTCGAAGTAGTTCTACATTAAATACTGGGTGCAAGCCAAGGAAAGGAGGAATACTTAATTCAAAATCATTCTCACCCACTGCCTTGGTGATGGTTTAAGGCATGTATCAGAGTGGGCTTAAATTTTGATGGGGTCCTGTGAGGCGCTCTTTCTACAAGTGCAACCATACCTTATCTGCCACCTAAAACTTGTGTGGTACTCGATGTTGATCATGGCGCTTCTTGTACTTGGAATTGGCTTTCTGCACAATATCATGAATTTGTTGTTGGATATGTTGGATGCGCTCAACAAATTTGGTTGCACGATCATCGTCGGTCTAAGCATGGGAGGAATATTCCTGTGTAGCTATAATGGGACTAGTTATGTCAATGGGGGCCAATGATTGGAACCCCAAACACACCTGAAAAGGGTTGTGGCAAATAGAACCGTGGAGGGATCTGTTGTAGCTATGTTTAACATAAGGCTTTCATCCCATGTACATGGAGGTTTGKAATTTTACATCCTCAGGTTATGGACAATCATCGTGTTGCCTACCTATGTTTTTCCATCAGTCTATGGATGGAAGGTATTCGACTTGGTTATCTTGGTGTCCATCATTGACCATARKCTGGACCAAAAGGTGCTTAGGAACCTATTGTCTCGTTCGGAGATAATAGTACGTGGAATCCCAAAATGAACCCAAACATGTGTAAAGAAGATCTTGACGGTGGCCTCCGTTGTGATGGTATTCTTGCAAGGTGCCAAAACTTACATCTTAGAGAATCGATCAACAACCACAAAGACACAATCATTCCCATGCTTGGTTGAAGGCGGACCAGACATGTAGTCCATGGAGATGGACTCCCAAGGCCTATCCGGAGTAGGAAGATGGGTGTATAGCCCATGTTTCTTGATGGAAGGCTTGACAATGGTGCAGACAGTGCAGGATCTGATGTACTTGCAAATATCCTGTCAAAGCTTCAGCCAATAGAAATGATTTTGAAGTATTTCCATTGTTTTGTCTACACCAAAATGTCTCATTGTCTGGTTGTAATGAGCTTCCCAAATCAAATCTGCATGCTCGCTTGAAGGAACATAGAGATGACTTAGATGGCATATCAATCCATCCTAGAGATGAAATTATGGAACTGTTTTTCATGCGCAAATGTCTGATAGGTCGTAGTAAATTCAGAGTCATTATTGTATAATTGTGTCCATATGAATGTCTCATGTCCACGGGAGTTGAGAACTATGATTAGTGCTACCATCGGGGGTCGACTGAGGCAATATGTGACATGGTTGGTGCTACCCTTATTGTACTTGATATTCAAGTGGAATTGTTGCAGGCATGTGGACCACTTCTAATGGAGGTCATTATGTAACTTTCCTTGTGTTTGCATGAATTGCAGAGGCCTGTGATCAGTGTGGATGATTGTTTCCTTCCCCATAATGTAATGCTTCCACTCTCAACATGCATGCACAATGGAGTACATCTCTTTGTCGTAGGTGGGGTATCTACGAAAAGTGTCGAATAGATTTTTTTTGTGATAGGCTACCATATGCCCATGTTGTGTGAGGACTGCACTGATAGAATAATCTGAAGCATCTGTCTCAATGTCAAATGGTTGTTGCGGGTATGGTAGAATAAGGACTGGTGTTGAGCAGAGGCAAGATTTCAAATCCTAGAATGATTTTTGTTGGGGCACAGACCACACAAACTTGGCCTTTGTTCCACCCTTGGTCACTTGGCTTAGGGCCCAAGCAATATGAGAGAACCCCAATACAAACCGGCGGTAGAAGTTGGTGAGGCCCAAGAGGCTGCAGAGCTCGTTCATTATCTTCAGGGCCAGCCAATCACAAATGACTTGGAACTTAGATGGATCTAAATGTACACCCTAATCATCCATAATGTATCCGAAATATTGGATTCTTTGCATGTCGAAGGAACATTTCTCCAAATTGGCATATAACTTGTGATGTCGCATGATGCACACGACATGTTGAATATGCTCCAAATTAATGTTCCTCCCAGGTTTTGTTTAATATGAGGATGTCATCCAAATATACAACCACACAGGAGCTTGTGAATGGTCATAATATATCATCCATTATCTGCATGAATGTGGTCGGGGCATTAGTCAAGATGAAAGGTATGACCAACCACTCAAAGAGACCTTCTTTAAACTCGAAGTTCGTCTTCCACACATCAGTTTGTTCAATCGACACCTGGTGGTAGCCCCACTTAAGATCAATCTTATTGAAAAACTTGGTTCCCTTGAGTTGATCGAGAAGATCATCAATAAGGGGAATTGGGTACCGGTTCTTGACTATGATCTTGTTCAGGGATATGTAATCAATAAAAAGTCGTCATGTCTTGTCCTTCTTCTGTACCAGAAAAATTGGTCTCCCGCAAGGTGAGGAGCTTGGTCTGATGTGGCCCTTCAAAATTAGATCTTGGATCTAGCGTTTGATTTCTTCATTCTTCATAAGAGAACTCTTGTACATGGTGTCGTTAGGAAAAGGAGCATCGAGTGTCAGATCAATTGAGTGCTTTACCTGATAGTGCACATGAACCCCAGTAGGTGAGGTGAATATGTCTTTGTATTCGTATACTATCTTGTCCACCTATCATTGTTGTGCAGAGAGACCCCGTGCAGAGGTTTTGACGGTTGCAGTGACCTTCCTTTCACCTTCCAATCGAACCATAAAGAGGAAAAACCTCCCATTCTGAGAGACCACCTTTCTACACTGCTTCGCGGAGATCAAAGAGACCGCAGCCTTTGGGACTTCCTCTGGTACCATGTAGAGTTGATCTCCCAAATTAATAATGACACTACGGGCCTTGGATTCATAAACATCGTGATGCTTACACATATATTGTTTTCCTAAAAAAACATCTCAAACTTCAAAGGGGGAAACATCACACAATACCTTGTCTTTGAAGGGTTTGATGTCGTAGTGCAAGCACCATTGTTGGTTGACGTGGATGTCCCACCCCTGGCTGAGCCAACTGATGGTGTATGGCTGAGGATGCAGCGTCGTTGTCAGGTTCAACATCTTGACAACCTCTGTTGAGATCAAGTTCTTTTTGGATACCACTGTGAACAATGAAATGAAGTGGGGTCCCCTTCACCCACATCTGTGAGTGGAAGAGGCGCTCCCCTTCTTCGGGCTCCTCCAGTTCCTCTGGTTGGAAAATTTTGGTAGCAATGGTGACAATGGGTTCTGCATCATTGATCTGTTTTCCCTTTTCTAGTTCTGAATCAAAGTCTGAGTCAACATCTGACACTGGGGATTTCGTCTCAGCCAATAATGACCGTTTGGAGCAACATTCATCAGTATTGTGCCAAGGGCTTGTGTGGAACTCACACCACTTTCCAGTGTCCTTTTTCGACTTCTCATTACCCTTCTTGTCAGTGGATAGGGTCGGTTATCCTAGCTCTTTCCTTTGGCTTAGGAATTAGGGCCACCCTTACCATACTTTGATTGTTGCGGATTTGCATACTTGAACTCCCGCTTGTTATGTTGCTTAAATTTCTACTCGATTTTGACAACATATTGATAAGCGACTCCCAATGACGAGATGTCTAGAAATTCCATTTCGGTTTGGATGTACCTGTGTAGAGCCCCGTGATATTTTAGGACCAGATGTCACTCGAAGTCTTTGATACCCAGCTTGGTGTGCAAGGTATGGAAGGTATTTGTGAACTATGACATAGTTTGTCCCCTCTCTTGGCATAGTGTGGTCTATCTCATGTACTAGTCATCTCGAGAAACAGTTTGAAAGGATCTCTCACCTCGTCGTCCCTCTTTTCTTTTGCCATGGGAGGCTACTTGGGTGTGCGAGAGAGGTTGTCCTCAAGAGAAACAAGCTCAAGACCCAACTTTATATACCCTGACCTCGTCGGGGACATGCACTAAGAATGATAAGGAGCAGACTGCTCTGATACCACTGATCTAGATTATTTTGAGAACGATATGAAAGAAGAAATATAACAGATATATAGCAAGGAAATACACAGAGATATGGCATGGAAAACAATAATACAATGAAACTCAGATTCTATTAATGACTTTCTGAAAATACAAAAGATTGTAAAATGAAAAAGCACACAAGCTAGCTAGAATGGTGGTAGCTTATCTCTAAGAAGAGTTGTGTCAGCTACGCTCATTCACAAGAAGCTTATTGCTCCAAATGATTTTTTAACATAAAGATTAATTGAGAAAACCCTAAACATCCAAAACACTAACCCCAGGAGATGAAACGCCAAAAGGTTTGTGGGCCCCGATGGGGGTAACTGATACGTCAACTTTTCCGAGGGCGTAACTTTTGCATATGATCTATGTTTGGGGCATTCAATACCTCGTCGGAAAGGTCTAGCTAAGGAGTACACATTTCGTTCGGCCCAAATTATGTTTTTTAATTTTGTGAAGGCGTTGTTGTGCCCAAAAAACGTTGTTTAAGGCCTCAAAATGACCTCGGAAGTTCAAGACCCGAAAAAAGTGTAGAAAAACTACCAAAATGTAAAACTATGCTTTGAGTCAGTAGAATAGGTGGGTGGCCACCAATGTCCACCTGGATTGACTTGAGAATCTCCTATTTAAATGTAGAAAACCGCGAAAAACTTCTTGAAACTTATATTAATTTCTCCACCATATTGGTTGAGCAATGAAGAATACCATTTCCCTCCAATTGTCTCTATTGTGTTGTGTGTGATGTTATATCTCTTTTTTTTGGTTGATTAAGTTTTTGTGTTGCAAGTTGCCCAATCCCAACAAAAAATATATATTATGATTAGGCCCATCTTTAGAATGTTGCGTATGGACAAAGGATAAAAACAACTAGCTTGTCAACCATTGCATTCAATTCTCTATGAATTGTCATTCAATTGGATGCATTCAATTGCATTGGACGAGTCATATTTGTGATGAAGCGAGCTAAGTCTCGCTTGAAGAATACAACAAGTGGCTCAAAGAGTAGGAATGAACCACTCGATTTATTCAATTCTCCAATCATTATAACACAACACCCTTCTATTACTTGCGCCACTCGAGCAACAAGGGGTGAGAAAAGAACACGTGTCACTCTATGTATGAGATGGAGAGTGTTTCTTATTCATTCTATACAATTCTCTCACTAATCATGACATGTGGCTGAAACTTTCCATTTTCGCTATTTATTATTTTATGATATTTTTTGGGAAATTTTTAACCTCGAAAGTCAAGTGGATAAAGAAATATTAGAATTTGCATTTCATTGAATGTGATACTTCATTAATTCCAAATTAGTTAATCTCTTTGACCAAGTTGTAAATTAATAATTGTTTCAATTATATAGAGGAGATCATATTTGACATAATAATGAGTATGATATTATATTTTTAAAATCTATATCCTAATGTATTTGTATTAAAAATTAGTCAAATTAGATCAAAGAATGATATAGACTTATTTTTTTATTAAGTTCTTTTTGGTTAGGTAACATATTAGAACATTTGTTTAATATTTAATTTATTTGGTTCTTAATATTTTTAATTATAAGAGAATATAATTTAGATTACTAAAAGTGAGGTGTTGTTTTAGTTTATATTAAAATTAGATTTTTATAAAAGTGAATGATTATGTCAAAGACATTCTTTAAGGGGAGGTTCTTCTCTAGTCTTTTATTATTTGTTTACGACGAATTAACAAGTGTCACATGTGTTCGCCATTTGTTTATGACGAATCAATAAGTTCCATAAGTGTCACGTGTGTTCGCCATTTGTCTATGACGAATCAATAAGTTCCATAAGTGCCACATTGTTTCCTTTTGCATTCTTGTACTTCTCCGTCGTTTGTTGTACTCTTGGAATTTATGCCATCTGAGAGATTTTGTTGTTTCGTATATTTCATATGTCTTCATACAATATTTATATTCAGCCATTATATTTGGCTCCACCATTTTGAAGAGGATGCATGTAGGTTTTCAAGGTCTGTGAATGACATTTTAAATGCTTATGGACTTGATAAAATTTGGGTTTTTCTCTTATCTGTGAGTTTTATTTTAGATATGTTGTTCATGTGTATTTTCTTTCATTCCAAGACTTACATCTTCTATTTTCTTCTATTGAATGAGATCTTTGAATGCTTAAAGGATGAATGGTAAAGGTTCGGGACAATTTATAAGAAGTTAGGAACCCTACCCACCCACCAATGGGAGATGAGAGAGTTGTTTTGAATTTTGTTAATTGTAATTCTAAACAAGTATATTTCATTGAAGTTTTCGTGCTTTTCTCTTGTATTTTCCAATGGAGCATCATTGTTATATCTTTTTTTGAATTGTCATTCAGCTCATGACAGGTTATACATGTTATCATTATTCTAATTTTATATATTTTTTTGAAATGTCATTTGGCTCATGACAAGTTATACATGTTATCATTATTCTAGTTTATATATATCATTATTGTTTAGTTCATGAGATGTGGTAATGCACAATATTTGTGGAATTTATATGAAATGGGTTTATTCATGTATATGGGAGAACTATTGAGTCTTAAGGTGTTTTACATCCAACAAGTCTTGCAAATCTTAAATTACGGTAGTCTAATTTGTGAGGTGTTTTACATCCATCAAGTCTTGCAGATCTTAAATTACATTGTTCTCATCTATGAATTGCAATGATCCAAAGTATACTTGCATCCAATATGTATCTCAGGTTTGAGGATGTCATTATGGATCTCGTGAGTTTCCATATTCATTTCCAGATGTTAAATGGATGTGGGTGTGGCGAGTCACATTAAATGGTGTTGAAATTCTAATACACATCTCATATTTCATAGACAATTTTATGCTTGTTGTTTTTCTAATCTCTTGGGTTGTCAACTTTTCATAATTCCCATTGATTTGGGAATATAATAAAACCTAACAAAACCATTAAGGGATTGTGATCATTAACTATTTTTGTCGTTCATAAATGTTTTGGTTATGTTGTCTTACCTTCATTTCATGAATCATGTTTCAACTCTTAGTCTCTGTGGGTCTTGGTAGTTATCTTCAACTTGTAAAATTATGAGAGTTTGAGAGTTTAGAGAGAACCACCCTTCAAGGAAGGAAGGAGGAGATCTCATGTCCATTGGACGTCTTCAGGGGTATTTGTGTTGCACATTGTATTGTGCTCAAGGCTGAGAGATATTTTACAATCCAAGGGGACTTGAATATGTGTTGCACATAATCCTGTTAACATGTACCAAGACTCCAAAGAAAAAGAAGAAGAATCACAAGTCATCCTATTAACATGTACCAAGACTACAAAGAAAATAAGTAGAATCACTTTGGTTTAGATGATATTGAGGAAGATGAAAGCAACACTGATTTAAGTGCCCATGAGGAAACTCTACAAGTAAGGTCACATATTTTTGGGGTCAAAGCTTCTATTGTTTTATATTAGCTCAGTTCAATTTTCTTATCCCTCTTGTTAGCTAGTGAATTTGGTAGAAATTTGGGTGCTTTGTAACGTACCCAGTCTCCCACTGAGTCTCGTTACCACCTTAAACATGCTCTGATACCAATTTGTAACATACCCAGTCACCCTAGGTTGGGCCATGTCACACAACCTCAACTTCAGGAGAACTAGGTCAACCAAATTGTAACATTCCCAACGTATCACTGACCAATGTTACTCTAGAAGTACATTGTGTAGTTTCTACTTTAACACCAGTCTGTGTGGTTTAACTAGAAGTAACGTGCTCAGCCCAAGATTGAGTCACACCACACAACTTGTACAATGGACTAAACAACCTCTTTACAACACAATATTAAGTAACAGAAGTAACTCAAAACAATTTCACACACCAACATATTGACCACACAATACAACCATGCACACAACCACTTTGGCGTCATGCGCCACTTTTTTTTATTACTGGGCACGGGGTCTAATTCCTTAACAACACATAGAAGTTCCATCCTTATGAAGCACTGATCCGAAATCGGATCCAGAAGCCTGACAGGGCTTGAAAAATGCTCAAAAATGAAAGTGCTCGGAATGCGACTAAAAATGCACCATTGTGTCCGTCTCATCTTCCTGATTCCGATGGTATATTTACTTTGTCAAACAGAGTCCGTATGGAGAAGATATCACATTCTGTACGAAAAGTCAAACAGGGAAAAAAATTGTTGACAAGTCCGTACAGGAGACACGTGGCAGGTCCGTACAGGCGACACGTGGCAAGTCCGTACAGGCGACACGTGGTAGGTCCGTACAGGCGACACGTGGCAGCCTCGGGTGATGACACGTGTCAGGCAGATTTGGACTTTTGGGAGTACGGATGGACCAATACAGAGGTGACACGTGTCACCACTGAAAGCGTGACACGTGGCACGGGTGATGTCAGCAACTGACGTGGAAGGATGACCGAGACAGTACGACAATGACGTGGCAAGGTTGACTGGACAGTACAGAAGCTAACGCGGCGAATTGACGTGGCAGTATGGCTCTGGCACGTAGACCAATAGGCGACTGACACGTGGCATGTATTGATTGGTTTTTAAGGTGCCACATGGCCCAGTCAAGGGCTGCCATGTGGCACCCCGTGGTTGGATGTTAGTTTATGTGTAAAAGTTTATGGCGAACCGGATTCAAACCGACGACCTTCCCTCCGGCTAAGGACTGGCAGGGTTGGGCTAACTGCCCGCCCGTCGTGTGGTTCTTATTGACTATGTGGCGCAATANATTTATGTTTACGTTGTTGTATATACGATGGGGGGGGGGTCGGGCCGGGGCTTAGCCCCGACCCATAGTCCTATTGATATAACATATGACCGCTATGAATGTAAACAGAGCGCGGGATTTGTGTTGTGGTTTTAACCCACGGTTATATTGTGTTTACATATGACCAATCCCTCCGTTTAATATGGCGCGTGGTTAAACAGTTATGGCAATAGCCCGTGGGCCTATGCTACATACCAACAGGACCGGGAGCTAGCAGGGGTGGCCCGTGCTTAGCCTTTGGCTAGCACGTGGCCACATGAAGCCATATGACCAAGAAAGGAGGTGCACGCCCAAGGCTAAGGGGCTAGGCCCGTATTATAACTATTTTATAGTTAGAAAGTGGGTTTTCTAACCACTTTTTGATTTTTTAATTGTAATTAAGCCTATTGTTAATGGTTTTTGGGAGTTATTGAGTAGTTTTTGAGCCTAACTTCTTGGAGGAAGTTGGAGATGAGAAACTAACTTCCTAGCTATATAACCAAGGCCTGTTTGAGGCCATGGGAACAGCTTTTGAGGGAATTCAGAGCAAAATTATGCTGAGGAGAAGCCGAGTCAAAGCCATTTTGATGCAGAGAAGCTTTTGAGGAGGAGACATTGTCGGACCATTTCTGGGAGCTCCGGACGTCCGTTTTGCGTGTCGTTTTCTTTGCATGGTTCTGGAGATATGGAAGAACATGACCAGATCAGTCTTGTAGCCATTTGGCATTGCAACGATGTACTTTTGAGCTTTTGAGCAAAAATAAAAAAGCCTCCCCCACAGAGAAAAGGCCCGGAGACGTAGGCAAAGTTGTGTCGAACTCCGTTATCAATCTGCGTGTTATGGTTTGCTATTTATTCTTTCATTTCAGATCTGCATATATGTATATGGCTGTCATAATTCCTCTTCTTTCCCCATTCTTTCACTAAGTTTCTCAAATGGTTAATTAACGCATGCAAAATTAAAACTCAACCATAAGTCATTAAAAGATCTAACGGATCAAGTGGTATGCAAAATTAAAACTCAACTTCAGGAGAACTAGGTCAACCAAATTGTAGCATTCCCAACATATCACTGACCAATGTTACTCTAGAAGTACATTGCGTAGTTTCTACTCTAACACCAGTCTGTGTGGTTTAACTAGAAGTAACGTGCTCAGCCCAAGATTGAGTCGCACCACACAACTTGTACAATGGAATAAACAACCTCTTTACAACACAATATTAAGTAACAGAAGTAACTCAAAACAATTTCACACACCAACATATTGACCACACAATACAACCATGCACACAACCACTTTGGCGTCATGCGCCACTTTTTTTATTACTGGGCATGGGGTCTAATTCCTTAATAACACATAGAAGTTCCATCCTTATGAAGCACACATGCTACAAACTTGTGCACCCGACCACTCAATCCTCTTCTTGACGATTCATAACCAAAATCACAAGGTTAACTTAACAAGCAAGACTAACCACATTGATCATATCCATGCACAACTACGAATATAGGCTATAAGCACCATACTTACATGAGCAAGAAAAAAATAACAAAATAACAACAAATACTTATATGCAACAACATACAAGAATTAACCCATGTCAAACATAGACAAAAATGCATGCAGTAACCAAGACAAGCACATAAGGATCACTTTTCTTAAATGAAAGTCACCAACTACGGCCTTGACTCAGACATTCCTCCTGGCCATATATGTTATTGCTCATAATCTTTCAGCAACAAGTCATCCTCAAGTTGGGGCACAACTCCACCAGGGAAAAAGGGTTCCTAGTGACAAGCTATGGTCTAAAACTCAACAAGATTACTCAGTCCTAGGTGCACACTATTGCATCTAGCCCATAACCCCTCATTCCCCACACACCTATCACACCCAAGGAAGTGTGCCCCTTCTCTACTCTCCAATCCTTTGGTTGCCCCACTTCCCTTCCTAGGGTTACCAGCACATGTTGGACAAGAAGTCTCTATTCCCTACGACTAATGCTCAACACAGTAGGAAACAAATCTCAACAAAAAATTTCTCCTGGAGAGTGACGCAGGAAGAAAGAAACCACACGCGACCACCACCTCGTGCTCTTGCTCACAAGATCGTTCAAATTCCCCTTTGATTCGAATTAGCTCATTTGATTCCCTGCTGGAATCTCTGATGAAAACCCGATCCACAGGTCCTTATACTTCCTCACGGCCTTCTGCATTCAACCGTGAACTCCCCGACTTAATTTCGGGTTTTAGGGTTTCGTGATCCTTGATGTCAAGAACCTCTGTCCCCGCGATCTCCCGATCACCGATTTGTCGATGCGCCCTTCCTACCTTAGCCCCTCCTAGCTAAACTCCTGGTCCACATGACTGGCTCTCATAAGACCACAACCTTATGTCTTTCGGGATTTCCCAAATCAAAAAGTCCGACCTCTCAACCTCTTGACTCCCGAAATGACCTTTCTCGCCTTAGCCCCTCCTGGCTATACCCTGGTCCACATGACCACTATCTCCCAAGACCGCAGCCTTGTCTCCTATTGGGGTTTTGGACATCGCAATGCCGAAATGCAAGGACACTTTGTCCACAGGATTTCTGATATCCTGATTCCCGATTTCTCGATGTGGCTCTCCTATTGGGACCTTTCCTGAAGGCTTCGCTCGCTACCACGCGTCCCTTCAAGATGGATGGTCCACATCCATTTTGCGATTTTGCGACTTCTGATGTCATGAGCGCCTCGTCTTCAGGACTCGCGAAATGTCGAACTCCGATGCTCCGGTTTGACTTTTCTATCGGGACTTCTCCCGATAATCTGGATCTCTGCCACGTGTCCCCAACAGATGGATGACCCTGATCCACTCTCGTTGTTTCGAGACTTGAAGTGTCCCGACTTCCTCGACCTCGAAAACTCCGATATTTTGAGTGTTGATTCTCCGCTATGCCGAAAACTGGCTCCACAAATGGCACTTCCCTCCTTTCAGGGTTTTGGACTTCGTGACTCTGAAACGCATGGACTTCTTGTCCATGGAATCCCCAATATGATGAACGTCGATATCTCGATGGCCATGCCTCTTGTCGAGATTTTCCCTTCGGCTATTCCCGATGGTTTAACCACCGTGCACCTTCATGTCCGATTCGACGGTTGACGGGTATCTATGTGAACATCCGATGGTCCACAATCTCCCCTTCTGTGCGCTTCTCCTGATGCTCCCTGGACGTAGAAACCAACAGTCCAAATCTCTTCCTCTCGCCGATATGACGACTGCTGTGCTCCCTCCTGAGCTTGCACACTTTCTTCCGATGCTTGGAAGAATTCCAAGTTTCCCAAAGGCCTCAACCTTTTTCTTCTTTCTCCTCTATGAACTCATTTACCTAAGTTCTCGTCGTGCGTTCTCCTCGACGTTGTTCCTCCTGAGCTTTGCTCCTTTCGAATCCTTGAAGGATTCTCCAACTCCTGTGCCTCTGTAGAGTCTTTACGCACACACAGTGTTGTCTCTCCTGAGATTCTCACACGCTCAGACCCCTAAGGGATTGTATCCTTCTTCCTTCCTCCTACAGATGGAGAATGTTTGGATGCCCTCCTGGCTATCCTTCACTCAAGCAACCTCTTGTTGAGTTTTCAGGGTGTTCAACAACCCTGTGAAGATCCCTCAGTGGATTCTTCCTCTAAATTCTAGAACTCAAAGAGTTCTCTTCTCCTTCTTATGTACCTGTCTACACACTTACTCAATGCCCACCTGGCAGATTATCCTCTTAGAACTTCCAACAGTTCTGTACTTCTTCTTTGCACCTATGCACTTGCTCAATGCCCACTTGGCAGAGCTCTCAGAATCCTCTAGTGATTTTGGTTCTTCTTGAACTCACAACAGAGTTCTTCCTCAATGTTCCTCCGTGCATATGCTCAATGCCCACCTGGCAGAGCTCTACAGAACTCTTCAGAAATTATATCTGCAACTGTGTCTCTCATACATAGCCTTGCCTCCAAGGTGTTCAGCAACCTTGAGGTCTTTCTCCTGAGTTGTTGACTCCAGTTCTTGTGCCACAGCATGTCTTTGTCTGAACCCGCAGAATTCAGAAGTGCAACCTCTGTGCACGGCTATCAGAACCCACAGTGTTCTGTCACACCCTCCTGGTATGAAGCCTCAAAGACCTTCACCCGAAATCAAACCAACTCCTGCAAATGCAAACCTACAACATACATCTACAGCACATAAAGAACACTCATAGACATCCTTTCAACACAGAGTACATGCAGGAAAAACTGCTTCTGTTTGTATTAAAATGGCAAATGCCTGTTTGTACAAGGTGTTCCTGAGCATGACCTGTAACTAGGTCTCAGCTCCTTCTCTTCTGCTCTACTCACAGATTCTCTTCTCCACTACTCTCACCACTTCTCTTCTCTATGCTATCTCTTCTTTTTTCCAAAATGAGATCCTAAATCTCTTTTACTTGAGGGGGCTCTTCGAGCTCTTCCCTCCAACGTACCTACCCTATTCAATTACATTGAATGGGCTGTCTATTCCACATTCGGATCTAGATCTCAGCCTTACAAACATTTAAGGCCTATCTTATCTGCAGCCTGCGCAAAGGCACGGCTCTATGACTCAACAACCTAGACATTAAATTACATTCAATTCAAAATAAAAGATGAGGGCTACGCCTCTCTTCAGCATTGAATGCGTGCGCTCGACATGGCTGGCTGACGTGGAGAGATGCTCCTGCATCAGAGAGTATGCCCACAGGTCTGACAACCACTCCACAATAGCCAGTCTCTCGCCCAAAGAGACTTCTCATGGTCTATCCACCTAAATCTTTGACATTAAAACTATGGATGTAGCCCCACAACTCCTTACAAGTTTCTTTGTACAGATAAGGTAATAATTGAACTTTCCATACAGTCTGACCCCCTTCTGCACACAAGAGCCTGCAACATGAATTCCTTCCCCAAATCCTGGATCCTCTCCCATGCAATAATAATCATCATAATAATTCCCAAATACACTAAGGCCAACAATATATATTGCATTCCTTCCACTTGACACTTGTCACTTCCAAAAGTAGCTTTAAGCCACTTGGTGACCTGTTCCCTACCCTTGGGAACTTAGGATAAAATAATATATAGCTGGCATTACACTTTTTGTGGAAATATTATAAAATATTCCCCAAGACTTACGACTCACCCCCTTTTCCCCGTTTTGGTGGAGTAGGCCCCCCATCTCTTTTTTTCTAAGCTAGCCATCACGCAGTGATGCAATATTATATTAATAATCATGATTATATTTACATGGATAGGTGCATTGTTCTATATGCATCCAACCTCACCAACCTCATAATCACACAAGCTCTTCGGCCTCCATACATATCCATTCATTCTCGTGCACTAACCCAAGTGCGCGCAACATAGTGCAATGTGCACACTTGCCCAGGTGCGCACAACACATAGACTGGGCACAGCCTGTCTTTGTTAACACTTTTTTGTGCACTACTCTAATGCGCGTAACAACAAAACTAGGTGTGCTTGGCTCACCAACCTAAACGCACATTACATTTACACTTGGTACCAATCAACTCACCAACATGTATGTAAAATTACAAAGGTTTCTGAATTATGGACACTACAATCCCCTCCCCCTATTTATTCACTATCCTCAGTGCATCATATACGCATGTACATGCAAAATTTCAAAATTCTTCAAAAGGATGAGGATACTCTGCTCTCATAGCATCCTCGCTCTCCCAGGTTGCATCCTCAAGACCGTACCATGTCCATTGGACCTTTACCAGCTCCATGGCTCGATTCTAAAGCTGCTTGACTTTCCGATCCAATATGCAAATTGGTCGCACTTGAAATCTGCCTTCTAGCTCCACCCAAATCACATTCCAATCAATGACATGATTAGCATCAAGTACATAATTCTTAATCAATGACACATGGACAACATTATGAATGCATAAGGATGCACGAATTGCAATCATATAAGCGACAGGACCAATCCTTTCAAGGATTTCAAATGGCCCACAATAGTGTGTTTTTAACTTAGAACACTTTCCCAACTTTAGGGAACTACGCCTAGACTTACCTTTCAGAAACACGTGATCACCCACTCTAAATTATCTATGGATACTACCTTTATCTGTGCAACTTTTATGTCTATATTGGGAAACCTTTAAATTATGTCTGATCTTTACCATCTGCTCCTCCATTTCCCGGTGCAAATCTAGCCCAACTATTGTGTGGTTTGTTGGGTTATCCCAACTTACAGACATGTTTCACTTTCTACCATAAAGTGCCTCAAATGGGCTCATCTTTAAATATGCCTAATACCATTGTTGTAAGCAAACTCTACCAAATGGAGGTAGTCTTCCCAACAGGATGGTTTATTCATCACATACATCCTCAACATATCTTCAATCACCCTATTTACACTCTTTGTCTGACCATCTAACTCAGGATGATATGTTGTGCTGAAATTTAGACTTGTTCCAAATCCCTTGAATAACCCTTTCCAAAATTTTGAGGTGAACTTGGAATCTCTATCAAACACAATTGTCTTAGGAACACCATGCAACTTAGCAACTTTGTGCATGTATATCTTAGCAATGTCAGTTGCCTTGTGCATTGACTTCACTGGAATAAAATGGGCAGCTTTAGTAAGGTTATCCACCACCACCATAATATAATACGTAGTAGTCCTACGCAACTTAGTTATGAAGTCCATGGTCACAAATTCCCACTTCTACTTAGGAATGGAAAAAGGCTGCAACAAACCAGCTGGATGTCTGTGCTCACCCTTGACCTTCTGACATTCGAGACATGTCACAACAAAATATGCAACTTCCTTTTTCATACCTGGCCAAAAGTATTGCTTCTTGACTGCAACAATTGTCTTTTGGTATCATGCATGTCCAACATAAGGAACCTTATGCATCTCTGACAAAATTGGGGTCTTCAATTCTTGATCATTCGACACATAGACTCTGCATCTATACATGAGGATCCCATCCTTTCTTAACTCATAACCTTCAAACTGTGGTTGCGACATACCTTGTTGTAAAGTCGCACTCATATCCATATAGTGAAGATATGATTTGAAAACTTCCAAAATTTTGTCGTGAAAATTGGTATGGTACATGCTAATGGTTGTAGCATACATTTCATGCATCCTCCTGCTGAGTGCCTCAACCACCTTGTTCTCTTTTCCTCTGATATGCTTTATTTTAAAGTCATACTCCCTGAGGAACTCTAACCACCTACTTTGTATGGAATTCAAACTTGGTTGTTCATACAAACACTTTAGACCACGATGGTTTGTTCTCATCTAAAGTCTCTTACCCATGAGATAATGCCACCACATCTTCAAAGCATGCACTATGCCTGCCAATTCCAAGTCATACGTAGCATAGAGCCTTTCATTCTCCTTCAACTTTCTTGAATCATAGCATACCACATGCCCATTCTGGCTTAGGACTCTATTGAGTCCTTCCTTGCATGCATTCAAGCACACAATGAAGTCTACATCTGGATTGACAATTCTCAAAATTGGCGCACTTGTTAACAAATTCTCCAAGTGCTAAAAATGTCTTGTGCAATATGGAGTCCATTCAAAACCTTTCTTCTACATGGATGTGATTGTATGTGCAATCTATGAAAATCCTTCAATAAACCTTATGTAGTACCCTACTAGTCCCAAAAAGGATCTCACCTCTATGACATTTCTTATTGCTGGCCATTCTTCAATGGATTTTATCTTTGTTGGGTCCACCACTATTCCTTCTTCTAAAATAATATGACCCAAGTAATGAATATGTCGCTGATAAAATGAACACTTTCTCATCTTTGCATAAATTTGATTCTCCCTCAATACCTGCAACACAATTCTCAAGTGTTGTTCGTGCTCTTCCTCTGACTTTAAGTAAATAAAAATGCCATCCAAAAATACAATGAAAAACTTATCCAAGTAATTTTGGAAAAAACCATTCATTAAACACATGAAGACAACTGGTACATTCGACAACCCAAAAGGCACCATTGTAAACTCGCAATGACCATACCTTTTTCTAAATGTAGTGTTACTGATGTATTCCTCTTTTATTCTTACTTGGTGATTTCTGGATCTGAGATATATCTTGGAAAATATCCTTGCACCCCTTAGCCGATCAAACATATCATCTATCCTTGGAAAAGGATACTTGTTCTTTACTGTTACTTTTTTCAACTGCCTGAAGTTGATACAAAGTCTCAACGTACCATCCTTCTTCTTCACGAACAAAACTGGCTCACCCCAAGGCGACCCACTTGGGCGTATGTACCCGTTCTTCAACAACTCTTCAAGTTGCACATTCGACTCCCTCAACTCTAGTGTACTCATCCTATAAGGAGTCTTGGACACAGGTGTTGCTCCAGACATCATATTTATAGAGAAATCAATATCTCTTTTCGAAGGCAATCCCAGTATCTATTTAGAGACATCCCCAAACTCTTTCATTACTGTGCAATCTTCCACACTTGGAATTTTATCCTTAGATGCCTCTTCCATGTTCACTGTGAATACTTGACATCCTTTTCTGTAACTTTTCTTCATCTACAAAGCTGAAACTTCTTTGATAGTCACAACTCTTGGAATTCCTTGAAATGATATAAACCTTCCTTGCTCATCTAGGAAAGTGAATTCCTTATTGTAAAAATCCAAGACAGGATGATGCTCATCCAATCAATCCATACTAATGAGGCAATCATATGATCCCAAAGGTATAATATTCAAATCAAATTTTGTGCGTATTCCATTTATCTCCAATGGACATGCCTTAACCATCTCATTGATTTTCCTTTTTTCTCATGTAGCTAACTGCACCAACCAAGGTTTTCCAAGCTTTCTTCTCGACAAATGGAATCTTTCCACCATCTTAGGATCTAGATAACTATGACTAGCTCCCGAGTCTATTAAAATAGAAATGGGTTGGTCATTAATATTACCTTCCACCTCGATCATGTGTGACTCTAACTTAGCCTACTTGATATCCAATGCGACATAAATCCTTGGCACATTTCTACCCATGTCTTCCACTGTTGCACCTTGTTGTACATTTTGTGTAGTCCTCGCTTTATCACCTCTTTGAGGGAAATCTCTACGCATATGATTTCTGCCACAATCCCAAAACTGCATAGGTTTTTTCCATGGATTTTGTCCCATTATTTCCGACATTCTGGGCTCCTGAAGAGTCGTCTTTCCTTGCGAAGTATTTCTGAAAAATGGTGGCTTGGCTCCCTTCTTCTTTTGTTCCACCTTACTTTTCATCTTGTCTTCCCAAGCATTTTGGAAAGGCGACCTTCCCCTTTTTTTCTCATAAAGACACTTAGTGTGCCTTATGATCTCTTCCAACATCTTAGGGTCATCATACTGTATCTTGTCACTAATAAATGAGGGAAACCCACTCAAATATCTTTGAATATTCACTTGTTCATCCTTGATAAAAGACACATAATTCAATAGTTCTAAAAATATTATTTCATACTCATCAATCGTCATGCTCCCAAGCTTGAGATCGAAGAACTCCTTCATTTTCCTATCATAGTACCACCTGGTTCAGTATTTTTTTTGGAAATACCTCTTGAAATATCTCCAAGTCACTTTCTTCTCATCAATGTGTTTCACTTGCACATATTGATCCCACCAAATTGATGCATGTCCCTTTAACTGATAGATAGCAATTCTTCGTTCTGCCTGCGCAAAATAATTATGCAACTAGAAGTACTTTCTCATACCCATCAACCATGTATCTGCATCCTCATCCTTTTTATGCTCCCTGTCAAAGGTAGGAGGATTGATCTTATTCATTTCTCACTATAGCTTATCCACCACAATCCTTCTCTTATGCTTTCTAATAGGAGATGGACTCGAACTATTGCATGTTTTCCTAAAAGAATGCTTGCCAACATTTCTTTCTTCTCTTATTTTCTCATCATGAGACCTGTGAATTCTTGATCTAATCATTTATGTCTCCTTATCCATCTTGTTTTCTATTATTTCCAGGCTCTGCATCAATTTGACATTGAAGTCACCTTGCTATGCCTTGGATCTCATAAGTCTTTCATTATCAGCCTTATAACTCTGGACATATTTCTATAGTATTTTTATAGTTTCTACCAAATTCATGTGCTCCTCCTTGGATTATGTACCATCAACACCCAAACCAACATACAGATCTCCAAATTCATTATCAGGATTATAATTCCTCTATGAATCTTCCATACTTTTAATCTTCTACATTGACTCCCTCCTTCTCTAATCGTTGAAAATTATGCAAAATGTGCAGGCAATTAAGATTTGTTAGATGATTTCATGCAACAACTACATGAAAACTTTGCACCATTCTGTTAGAATCCTTCCCTTCGATTTCTTGGATGATTTTATCATTCCAAACTCTAGTGAACACACCCGTGCATCACATCTCTATACCACACACTAATGGTTTCCCGTGCAAACTAAACTCTACACTGTGATGTACCAATTATTAACGCACACATCTATTCATGCTAGTATCTGGCCCATACAAGTCTAGTGTTGAACCAATGGGTTCTGATACCAAACTATAATGTACCCAGTCTCCCATTGAGTCTCGTTACCACCTTACACATGCTCTGATACCAATTTGTAACGTACCTAGTCACCCTATGCTGGGCCGCGTCACACAACCTCGACTTTAGGATCACTAAGTTAACCAAACTATAACATTCCCAACATATCACTGACTAATGTTACTTTAGAAGTACACTGCGTAGTTTCTACTCTAACACCAGTCTGCGCAGTTTAACTAGAAGTAACACGATCAGCCCAATATTGAGTTGTGCCACGCAACTTGTACAACAGAAGCAACAACCTCTTTACAACATAATCTTAAGCAACAAACATAACTCAAAACAATTCCACGCAGTGACATACTGACCACACAGTACAACTGTGCACACAACCACTTTGGCATCATGTGTCACTTATGTTATTACTGTGTGCAGGGTCTAATTTCTTAACCATACACACAAGTTCCAATCTTATGAAGCACACATGCTACAAACCTGTGCACCCAGCCACTCAATCCTCTTCTTGACGATTCACAATCAAAATCACAAGTTTAAATTAACAAGCAAGACTAACCACATTGGTCATATCCATGCTCAACTACGAGTATCAGCTATAAGCACCATACTTACATGAGCAAGTAGAAAATAACAAAATAACAACAAATACTTATATGCAACAACATACAATAATTAACCCATGTCAAACATAGACAAAAATGCATGCAGTAACCAAGACAAGCACATAAGGAACACTTATCTTAAATGAAAGTCACCAACTGCGACCTTGACTCAGACGTTCCTCCTAGCCATAGACATTGTTGCTCATAATCTTTCAGTAACAAGTCACCCTCGAGCTGGGGCATAACTCCACCAGGGAAAAAGGGTTCCTAGTGATAAGATATGGTATGAAACTCAACATAATTACTCAATCCTAGGTGACCACTGTTGCATCTATCCCGTGGTCCCTCATTCTTGACGCTCCTGTCACACCCAAGGAAGTGTACCCATTCTCTACTCTCCAGTCCTAGGTGCCCAATGTTGCATCTATCTCGTGGTTCCTCATTCTTGACACACCTGTCACACCCAAGGAAGTGTACCCATTCTCTACTCTCCAGTCCTTCGACTGCCCCACTTCCCTTCCCATGGTTACTAGCAATAGGTCGGACAAGAAGTCTCTGAGCCCTGCGACTAATGCTCAACGCACCAGGAAACAACTCTCAGCAAAAAATATCTCTTGGAGAGTATGCCCATGGGTCTAAAAACCACTCCACAACAACCAGTCTCTCACCCAGAGAGACTGCTCAAGGTATGTCCACCCGACTCTTTGACAGTGAAACTCTGGATGTAACCCCACAACTCCTTACAAGCTTCTCTATGCAGATAAGGTAATAATCAAATTTTCCATACAATCTGACCCCCTTCTTCACACAAGAGCCTACAACATGAATTCATTCCCTGAATCTCGCACCCTCTCTCATGCAATACTCATCATCATAATAATTCCCAAATACACTAAGGCTAACAATATATAGTGCATTCCTTCCACTTGACACTTGTCACTTCCAAAAGTAGCTTTAAGCCACTTGGTAACCCGTTCCCCACCCTTAGGAACTTAGGATAAAATAATATATGTCTAACATTATAATTTTCATGGAAATATTATAAACTATTCCCCAAGACTTACGACTCACCCCCTTTTCCCTTTTTCGGTGGAGTAGGGACCCCATCTCTTTTCGTCTGAGTTAGTTAGCGCGCAGTGATGAAATATTATATTAATAATCATGATTATTTTTACATGGATAGGCGCACTGGTCTATCTGCGTCCAGGATCACCAGCCTCATAATCACACAGGCTCTCTAGCCTCCATACATATCCATTCATTCTCGCACATTCACCCAAGTGAATGCAACATAGTGAAATGTGCACACTTGGCCAGGTGCGTGCAACACATAGACTGTGTGCACCCTATCTTTATTAACGCTTTTATACGCACTACTATGATGCACACAACACCAAAACCAGGGGTCCTTGGCTCACCAACCTAAATGTACATTACATTTACACTTGGTACCAATCAACTGGCCATCCTTTATGTACAATTACAAAGGGTTTTGGATTAGGCACACTACATGCTTAGCATAGGTTATTATATCTCAATTTAGTTTTCTTATCCCTTTTGTTAGCTAGAAAATTTGGTAAAAATTTGGGTGCTTAGCATAGGTTCATGGGTTAAAGTTCTAAGGATATGGTTTCTCCATTTACAAAGGGTTTCAAATGTCTCTAAATTGACTAGAACTTCAAAAAATCGTGAAACAACTTGAAGATATGTACATTTTGTTTTCTTTCCTTTCCTAGATTTATCTCCACACCATTTTGGATTTTTACTATGCCACACCCTCATGCACTTAAAGTGTAATATAGACACACCCATGCATTTAGAGTGTAAGACGGATACACCTATGTACACATAAATGTGTGCATCTACATATATATACCTATTATTTATTTTTTGGTATATTAATAATAGTAATAGCAAAAACCACATTATTTAGATTAATAGTAAAATCCACATTAATATAGATTTGTCTCCACACCATTTTGGATTTTTACTATGCCACACCCTCCTGCACTTAAAGTGTAATATGAACACACCCATGCATTTAGAGCGTAAGACGGATACACCCATGTATACATAAATGTGTGCATCTACATATATACCTATTATTATTTTTTTGGTATATTAATAATAGTAATAGCAAAAACCACATTATTTAGATTAATAGCAAAATCTATATTAATAATATTAATGTATACTTATGTAAATATATAAATAAATAAAATAATAATAATTAGTATTATTATTAATGCATTAAATATATCTCTATCCACATATATTAATATTATTAATATGTTCATTGTTAATAATGTAACATCCTATGGAGATATTAACTATGTTTATATATTTAACACATATTATAAGAAAAATATTAAGGCATATAAGTGAATTCGTTATCTAGGTTCAAATTACATGTATATATTTAATACATATTATAAGAAAAATATTAAGGTATATAAGTGAATTTGTTATCTAGGTTTAAATTATGCTTTTGTTAACCAAATTTTTAAGCAGACACGTCGAGTTGTGCTTGTTAGTTTGAATTTTGTTTGATATTTAAATCTTTTTATTTAGATTTTATTTTTTTCAGTGGGGCATATTTCCAACGACACACTTGACAACTACAAGTATTCTTGTGGTCGCAATTATTTTGGAAAAGAGCACAATATCCGAGATTATTCATAAATTTCTGGGGTGAAAGAATGGTTACATTGTATTGATTTGCTTCCTCTTCCAAGGTCTGCAACATCAAATCCTTCTCTGATAGCTCTACTAAATCCGTTTATGGTGATTCCAACAAGTCATTCCTCCAATATAGAGTCATTGGGAATCAATAAAAAATCCCCATACCAACCCAAATGATACCAAGAATATAAAAAATCCTCCTCTGTTACATCAAATCCTTCTCTGTTAGCTCTACTAAATCTGTTTATGGTGATTCCAACAAGTCATTCGTCCAATACAGATTCGTTGGGAATCAATAAAAAATCTCAAAGCATGAGACTCGATCCATGGTAGAATTCTTATTAGTCAATCTTCACCAGTTATATATATATATATATATATATATATATATATATATATATATATA
>ML800104.1:169183-181222 GCA_009831015.1 Picea engelmannii
CGTGTTTGCAAATGATATGAATGGATTCTAGTCACCTACTCTACTCAAACAGATTTGAAGGACCCATGGTTGCGATTATGGTTAGCTTAGGTTGGGGTTAGGGATTTTTGCATGTTATTTACATACATATATTTTATTGTAGTCTTCCAAGCAATTTTAGAGCAAGAAAATGATGTTAAATGATGTTTTCAAATTTCTGTGGTGAGTAGTTTCGAGGTTAATTGCCGGATAATCCACAGTTGGTGTCATTTTTGTCATCGACATTTCGAATCCTTATCAGGATTCATCATCGGGACTAATCGTCAGTTACAAAGCTTGTTGATCTTCATCAATTAATAGTAGATGTAGGACAGTTTCGAGATTTGTAATTTGTTGTCTCTGCATTGTTTGAGGAAGTCGAGATCAGCAGCTCGTCTGATGATTTTAATTCGTATATTTTCCATCAAATGGAATTTGTTCCAGGTTTCCCATCCATACAGGGAAGAAATTACTGTTTTCAAATTTTTGTGGTGAGTAGTCTCAATAATAAAAATATTGTATTACCTTGCTTTAGAGAAAATCACACATGTCTGAATATACACTAGAGCACGCCATTTGTTCTTCCACTATAGTGGAAACTAGAACGCGCGAAAACCATTGTTCATCAACCTTAAAAAAGACAATTGTCAAAAAACATTGGGACTTGCCACATGTTCTGCCACAAATGTGGAAACCAGAATAGGCAGTAGATTGAGTGCCCCAACCAACTATCGATCCGGAACCAGAGTCTGTGGTGCACAAAAAACTTAACATTAAGACCAGAAAAAAACTTGTAAGAGCACTAGACATGAGATGAACCCGAGCGTTCATCCTGGCAAATTCGGAAGACGAAAGGCTGGCAGCAAGTCAGGCATCAAATTTTCTCAGGCTCGCTTGATAGGGAGTCATATGCGACGTCCAAACGCTTTCTAAGGGTGTGCTGGTTGTGTTGATGCTCTGCCAAATCCTTGTGCATCTCAAAGATCAAGACCAGGTGGTATTTCGTAATCCTGCAAGAGATGGGATTCAGATGAGCCTTCTCTTCAACATCGTCGTCATCCTCGTTTGTTCAAGGGTCCTCGTCCATGGTAGCAGCAGAAAAATCATTAGCAGCGGTGGAATCCATGGCAGGGTCATCTTCCATAGTGGAAACATAATTATGTCTGGAGTGCTCCTCCTAAAGAGGGATTTCCTCTTCCACAATGTAGCCTGTCTCGGATGGCTCCTGGAAAGGGGTGATGGTGCAAGTCGTCGACTGTTTTTCCAAGGTAGTTGATGGGAAAAAAAGGCAGAATTTCCTCCCAGTTGGGTGAAATTTCCTCTTCCACCAGAAAACCTCCATGGAGACCCTCGGTGTTTGAAGGACGAGGCTCTGGTTGCGTCGCCTCATGCCAATTCTGATTAGAGGAGGGTGGGTGGTCCGAGATGCCGCCTGGGATGAGAGCGAAAGAGGCTGGTCCCGAGCGTTTTTTTTCTACCAAACCGGTTGTAATAGGTTGGTCCTCACTGGGTCTTACCTCTCTCATGTGGCATAGCTAAGAAGAGTGCAAGAAGAATGGAATCAACAATGGTGCGAGCAAGAGATCGAGGGTGGAAATCATGGGCGTGGAGAAAAACAAGCATAGTAAGACCATGAACTACGGTCGAATTCCCAATATAGGACCCTCCATAGGATGATAAGACCAACAGGATGGAGGAGTTGATGGCTCTGGTAGCCATTAGTGCATGAGTAATGACCATTAGTTGTTTCGTACTGATTCCAAGGAGCCGAACCTAAGTCATCATTAAGAGCCAGTGCAATAAACCTTGGCAGACATGTAAACTAGACATCACGACTGGACATGAGAGGAGGGTGGCGGTGAGGGGATTTCACTACCCTCGTATCTGCCCTAATTGTTGGCGTGTGTGCTCCATGTGTCACCCCATCTGGGGATGATTGTTTAGAACTTTTTAAAGGGATATTTTCTTTCCCAGGAAATAGTAGTTTCCTTTCTATTCAATTTTGAATCAAATGAAACTTTCCAATACATATAGGCTCGAAGCCATTATAACATACTCATTTTGAGCTTTATTCATGTCATTATGGAATTTGAACCTGGGTGGGGAGGATAACAATAATTCCTCACAACCATCCAAGATACACCTTATTAATTCCAATATCTTCATAGTTGAGTTCTATATCAACAACAATTGAGCCATTTTTCTATATTAAATTAACCCCGGCCCTATATGTGAAAAAATCTGCGATTTGTTTTCCTCCAACATGTTCATTAGAAATGTTGTTGTATTGAACCCTCCACAGGACGATAAGACCGAGAGGATGGAGGATTTGATGTCTCTAGTATCCATTAGTGCAGGAGTAATGACCATTATCTGTTTTGTATTGATGTCGAGGAGCCGAACTTGAGTCTCCATTAAGACCAAGCACACTAAGCTTCGACATACATGTAAACTAGACATCACGATTGGACATGGGAGGAGGTTGGCGGTGAGGGGATTTAACTACCCTCGTATCCACCCCAATCGTTGACGCGTGTGCTCCATGTATCACCCCATCCGGGGATGATTGTTTAGGAATTTTTAAAGGGATATTTTCTTTCCAGGGAAATAACAGTTTCCTTGCTATTCAATTTTGAATCAAAGGAAACTTTCCAATACATATAGGCTCGAAGTCATTACAACATACTCATTTTGAGCTTTATTCATGTCATTATGGGAATTGAACCCGGGTGGGGAGGATAACAATCATTCCTCACAACCATCCAAGCTACACCTTATTAATTCCAATATATTCATAGTTGAGTTCAATATCAACAACAATTGAGCCATTTTTCTATATTAAATTAACCCTGGCCCTATATGTGAAAAAATATGTGATTTGTTTTCCTCCAACATGTTCATTAGAAATGGTGTTCTACTGTTGTTTAGAAAAAGGGTAAAAACATCTCCATATTTTTTGCACATTCTTTGAAAATACGCATAGACAATAATTTAAGCTTTATATATTATATGAAAAACAAGATTTGAATCAAGCTAGAAATCTTGTGTGTCCTTTAACTTGAAATCCATTGTCTCTTGTTAGATTATTAAGACTTACATATCCATCTTAATGTAATAAAATATGTGCATCTTAATTTCATAAATAAAAATAGCTAAAAAAACTAAACTTGTACCTAATTTTTTTTGTATTACCTAACTTTGCAATGACCATTCATCTCTACATAAACCATCCATTAGTAACTTGTCAATGCCCAAAATTCTCAATATACAAACCAAATATAACATATAGCATATATTCATATGAAAAAATTGTGATGTAGAACAAAACTAAAAAATTAATTGTGATGTAGGACAAAACTAAAAAGGAAAAGTGATACCATTTTTATACAATTCAATATCAACAATGATATAGATAAGACTTAAAAGAATTAAACCACCTAGCGACAACCTCATAACCAACTAGTGTAAAATACCAAAATGCAAAAACACTACAAACAATTCATGTTATTGTAATGCAGTAAGGTAATTTCAACATGGCTTTAGCACATAGCTTCATTGATGTTAATTTCAACATGGCTTTAGCACATAGCTTCATTGATGTATGTAGTACATATTGCCTGTACAAAATCCATATGAAAGTAGATGTGGATGCTCATTCCTTCCCAAAATATGTCATGTCATTAATGTTTATGTTATTTCCATTTAATAATTTGTAATTATTTGGGATTTATGCCTTCCTTATTAGTAGTGCAATGCACTAAATGTGTTAGAACGTTCTTTCCATTTAATAATAACTTGTAATTATTTAGGATTTATGTTTTCCTAACTACTATTGCAATGCACACTAAATATGTTTATGTTGTTTTTATAGTTGCAATGTAGTTTTATATTTTGCTTTGATCTCTTAAACACATATTTTAAAATTAATGCTTTCAATAGTTTTTTTTTTTCATGGTATACTAACTTTAATTAGTTTTTAAAGTAATCATATAATTATATGTTTGTTTTAAAGGCAATATTGCAATGTCAATTTAAACATGACTTAGAAGTATAGTGACCACTTACCTTCAAAGTTTAGACAAAATGGTAAATCCAACATTAACCATTAATAGATTGATACATTGTATAATCGATATTTCATAATATATATTTTTTTTCGGTAATAATTTACAATTAATATGGAAGACAAGGGAGTGAATGTAGGTCATACTCTTTGTATTTTGTTGTGAAATATTTTGGCAACCTAAGAATTTGATTCAATATAATCATATGATAGGGGTTATGATGTGATTGCCATTATTTGGTTTTCAATTGTTAAGTGGAAAATGGGTCCTAGAAAAACAATAAGAGGAGGATCTTTTAGATTGGTAACGTATTTGATGATCAAGAGAGGTGAGTGGTTGTGTGTTTATTTAATGATTAAGAGGTGTGAGTTGTGTGTTTATTTAATGATTAAGAGGTGTGAGTTGTGTGTTTATTTGATGATTAAGAGGTGTGATTGGTTTTTCATTGGATCCATCTAATCATATATGTCCATGCACTGACATATCCCCTATTTTGTGATTGCAATAGTCTTAGATAAGAGAATGGTACATTTTTGTTTGTCGAGCTTATCTTGATGGAAGAGACCACAACGTCCAGGAGACTAGATATTTTTGCATAGATTGACTCGACCTTAAGGAAAAATAGAACATGAAATATAGAAAAGTGTCTAGGTGAAACAAGTGATCAATCTGTGAATTAGTTAAAAAGTATTTCTTTGGCATCTCTATAGGAATATCATACTCGATTATAAAATCCCTTGACCCCTAGGAAAAAAATATAGCTCCAAAACATCTCTATAAATGAATACGCAATGCAAGACAAATATCTCCCCAGGATAACAACATTCTCATGTACTCTCGTCAATATTTTTTCTTCTCTCATTTAAAGTTTTTTTTTTTTTTTTTAATTTATGGCTCTCATAGTTTTGGAGGCCATAGGCTTCAACAAGGGTTTCTGAATTCATAATTGAGTTTTTATGCTAGAGAAGAGGACACACAACCTCATACACAACCTACTGTGTTATATTTTCCCTGTGATCGCATGTCGGACCTTTGGTAGCTCTTTCGCTAGACCAAAACGTAGCCTTATACAATGGGCAATAAGCAAGTGATAACGTCCTTCCATAAGTATGAGCGAGTGAGTGACAAGACAAGACACTCAATTCTATTGAACTATGCTAAATATGGTGTTGGTGATAACCATAAGCAGTGCATTTTTGGATGGCTCTCGATTCCATTTGAATCATTATTGCCACCATGTCAGTTATTCAACACTCACAACTCTGTAGAAGATTAATATAGAGTGAGGGCCTTTGAGAAACATAAATAAGGGAGTTGCCTTAACTCATCATTATCGCAAGGAGTCCAATGGAGGCTATCTTTCATGGTTTTATCTAAGAAGAAGAAACATATTTGAAATTACGGAAACAAAAAAAGTAGTCACCGTTCACCATGGACAGAGCACATGGAATGAGGAGGGATGAGTTCAAGGAAGCACACATTTCACACTTCTAACATACAAAGGAGAAATAAAGGCTTAGAATGCTAGACAATTGCTTCTCAAATACACATTTGATGTTTGCTTTCACAACTCATTGTTGATCCTTCCTTTCTTCTAATTTGTGTGTGAATACAATAAATGAAACACTCCTAACTATCTCACTGTACAAATTAAAATGTCCAAAGCATACATACCACTTCAATCTCTAACCGTAATTCCTTCTAAACAGATTTAGAATATGTCCAAATGCAAACTTTGGATTAGTTGGATACAATACATTTTATTTATTGAAACACTGAGATATTTCACCCAATGCAAAACTTTTGACTATTGTAGTTACTCTTCCACATTGCAATTTTGTTATTCCTTAGTTGTTCTCTCAATCATGTATATTCTTCTTTAACTTTTTACCAATAAATTATAATATCCAAACAACACCTTCTTTTTCTTTTGCAAAACACACACATATTGTTTTCTTCAACATTCTCTTTCCCCTGGTGTAGGGGTATGCTAATTTATTCTTACATGAATGGCTAACAATCAAAAGCAATAAAACCATCGTAATCGTTAAATTAAACTCAGTAACCACAAGTACCTCACACCTTCAATTATAAACCACAAACAACATCCCAATTTCAAATGATGACCTCACATTCTTTGGGATATAGAGAATTTTGAATAAATCCTTTTTTTAATATTTTTTTATGATGATGTCTACATCATGTTTAATTGATGCATTTCAGCTATAATTTTTTTAGTTTATTTTTTAGTTTATGCCTACTTATATTATGTAATGTAGGAGACAAGTTTGTTGAGCATATGCAAAGTAACTTGTAATTTATAAATTATCTGTGGAAAATCTTGAACATTGGTAAGTTTAAGATGAGAGGAGTTGTGAGTGAACTTTTTAGTTAAGAAAAATGGGACTTAATTTGTTAATATTAGTTAAAATAATTCAATTAAGATAAACATAACTCACAACTTTTATCTTATTGTGTTCTCCAAAGAGTAACTTTTCCCAAAAGGTGTTGAGTTGAAATCCTTTTTTGGGGATTCTTGTAGTTCTGGGTTATCCAATTACAAGAGAACCATGAATGGAGAGCTCTCCCCTTTTTCTACTCGAATTTTTGGTCCAAAGAATGATTGTTCTTCTCTGACCCTTCTTGTCCAACCGGAGCGGATAGCTAATGCATTCCACTCCTCGAATCAGGGTGGGTATATGGTCTGTCTATGACCCCTATTTCGAAGAACCCTTCACTCGCTCGGGTGGAGAGGGTAGCTCATCGCATATTATATTAACATGGTATATATTATTTTTTTCCATTTTTATCATCTAAATATATCCTCTTCCCCTTGTTTACATCAAAATGATGTATATGTTGTTGTGAAGCAAATTTCTTCATGACATTGTTGTTGTGAGGCATTGATTTCTATAACTCGAGTGATAATAAAATATTTTGCATGTCATTGAGAATGCCTAGTTAAGACAATGTCACTTTGATGTAATCCTCCTCTAATTATAAGTGATCATAAATGCTTGCTTAAGGAGTCGTGTTTTCTTCTTCACATCAGAAAATAAAAAAGAGTTTCACTTGTAGAATGTGGAAAAAACATCAATCAATATGGTATTGATTCCATGCTTGGTGTGAATGTAGTTTAGGGAGAGAAACATACACTTGACTTGCACTAGTACTTGGATATATGCTCTATTTTGAGTTGCAACACTTGCATGACTAGATATGTAGTGAAGTTTGAATCATAATAAGATTATGGGGCCTATTGTAATTTTAGTACTTGGGTATATGCTCTATTTTGAGTTGCAACACTTGCATGACTAGATATGTAGTGAAGTTTGACTCATAATAAGATTATGGGGCATATTGTAATTTTTGTTGCATGTGGATGAATTACATGGTTATAAACAATTTTCCTTTTCTACAATCTACTTTTGTGTATGATGCATTGCATTTTGGATATGAAATCTAGTTGATATCTTAATATATGAATTTGTGTATGATGCATTGCATTTTGGATATGAAATCTAGTTGATGTCTTGATATATGAATTGGTCTATTCTAGCATACATCTCAAGTGAGACTTTCATGGGTATCCACGTCTCACATAATAAGGATGATGTGGCATGTGGAATGAAAGCAACAAGCCCATGCACATGAATCATGCTTAGCACTTGACATGCCACATCATCATGGAGAACACCTTTGAGTACATATTATTGCTTTCATATTTACACCGAGGTGATGTGACATGACATGGAATCGTTCCACGTGGCCAATTAAATGAGGGTAGGATCCATGCAATGGTTGGACAGTGACAAATTTGGTGCACATACAACGAGTATGGGGCATTCTAGCGTTAAAGGGTTGTTACAAAGATCCGATAGGAAATAGAAAGAAATGAGATTATAGATCATTTTAATATGTTTTTTTTTCATTATAAAAAGGATAAGAGAACATTGAAAGGAAGAATATACTACGAATCCAATGGTGGATGGGTGGATGAGAAAGTTGAGCTTCTCATACGTGAAAGAAGTTATTTTATGTTGGAGAGGAGGGGAGACACATGATTAAATGAACAAGTGGGAGGGTAAGATCAGATCTTGGTGCATGGATTTTTCTAAAGAAATATTTTATTTTAAGTGGATAATTATTTGTAGAATTGTTGGGATTTCAAATTCATCTCAAGGGGATCATAGAGATCTGTGATTCTTATAAAGATTTTATTATTTTAATAATATACAAGTCTTTCATTAGTGTAGACCATCATGTCAAATGAAGGTTTTGTATGAGCATTTTATGGGATAGAACAGTCGGTGAGATGTGTGCATATTGGGGAGATTATGAGTTCAAGCCTTGTGTCTTTGGGGTTGTTGTTTATCACCCTTACCATCCACGAACGTGAAATAACCTCCCAATAACTAAAATCCTAAGCTAGTGGCCTAACTTTTTGACAAAATATTAAAAAAAGAAAAGAAAAAACAGAGTATTTCCAAATTAAGGAGTCTACACTAAAGTCAAGACTACCATAAAAAAGTTTTAGCACCTATGCAAATACTAACAAAGAATCATTACACAACTATAGTATTATCACTCATTCCTAGAATAGTGGATTTCTCATCTCATATTTATGTAGTTTTCATGGTTAGAATATGCTATCAAATTTTCCTCATTCTTTGACATTTTGTTGACATTTTGAATTATTTATTAATCACAATTCATCTGTAGGAAAATCAATCAAGTTTGAACGTGTTGCTGAGATATGCAATAATTAATCATCAATGCCTTCAATGTCTTCTTTCCCTTGTTTATGTCAAAATTATATACTTTTTTGTTGTGAATAAAATTTCTTCAGAACATTGTTGTTGTGAAGCATTGAATTTCCATAAATTGAGTGATAATAAAAGATTTTGCATGTCATTAAGAATGCATAGTGAAGAGAATGTCACTTTCATGTAATCCTCTTTTAGTTATAAGTGATCATAAAACCTTGCTTAAAGACTCTTGTTTTGTTATTCACATCAAAAAATCACAAAAACTTTCACTTATACATTGTACAATGTGGGAAAATTATCAATCATTATGGTATTGATTCCATGCTTTGTTGTCAATGTAATTTAAGGAGAAAAAGATTGCACTAGTACTTGGGTATATACTCTATTTTAAATTACAACACTTGCATGACTATATATGTAATGAAGTTTGAATCATTCTAAGATTATGGTACCTATTACAATTGGTGTTGCATATGGATGAATGACATGGCTATAGACAATTTTCCTTTTCTACAATCTACAATTTTCCTTCTCTACAATCCACTTTTGTGTGCGATGCATTGCATTTTGGATATGACAACTAGATGATGTCTTGATATATCAATTGGTTTATTCTAGCATACGTTTCGAGTGATACTTTCTCTCTCAAGGGATTATTGCCTAATAGATCACCATGTCAAATCAAAGTCTTGCGCGAGTATTTTATTTTTGGGTAGGCCCACTTACTTATACCATGCAAGAAAAATGTTTATAGTTTAATATAAAAAAAAATTTAACATGTATATGAAATTAATGTATAGTGTAGGTTAAGGGAAATATATTTTGTTGTCATTGGATGAGAAAATGAAAAATGAATAAAGTGATAACACTTCATTTTATATTTAGCAATAAAGGTAAGTATAGTAAAAAAAATTATATTTAGCAATATAGGTAAGTATAGTAAAAAGGAAGGAGGTGGAAAAGTAAGAGTGTGGTAGGAGGTTTAATTAAGTTGATGCAAAACTTGAGTTTTAATAATTATTTTTTTAAACAAAAACTAGGGGATAATATATTAATTAAAAAAGGGTGGTAGAAGCATACAAAAAAGGTAAAAAAGAGAAGCAAAAAATATCATAAGAAAGTTTTTCATCTTAAACATCTCTGTTCTTAATCTTAGTGTCCATTTTTTTAATGTGAACTTATTTACATTCATTACATTCCAAAATTTGTAGGTAACTTTTCGATAGAAGAGGTCTAAAATACATAAATATTTGAAAAACAATTAGATACTAGGCTGAGGATTGTTGGGAGGATTTGGTTCTTGTAAATTCTAACCTTGTACAATATCTACTACAAACAGATATTTAGAAAAAGAACAGAAAAGATATAATGGCAAATACAAACATTACACAGAGATTTTTCCCCTGGAAACTCAAACCGGGAAAACTAGCATATTCTATATTCACTCCTTGTGTTACAATGTTTACAATACAAAATACATATAGGAGCCAGTGGCATCCAAAACCCTAACCCAATGACCTGGATTAGTACAAAAACCTAATTCCTTAACCGGAAATAGAAAAACATCGGCAAAGAAACCATGTGCCGAAAAACCACCTAAATATAATGCGGTTTGGAGGCAGAAAAAATGCAGTCCTGATGCAGTTTTTTTTTTTGGAGGGGGCGTTGCCCCCGAACCCCGACGCATATGCTCAAACACTACTACTCATGCAAAGAATATAACACATACCCAACAGTTCTTCCATTTTTGTATCCTGTGTTGGTATGTTCAAATCAAACGGAGGTTGATCAACTGCTGGTGATGATCCACTGTTGGAGGGTTAGTCAACAATATTTGGGGGAGTCGGTGCCACCTGAAGTTGCAAATTGTTTACCTGTGTCCTAATAGTATCAACCTCATCATGTTGTTGGCACATCGTTGTCCTATGTTGAATGTAATACTCCTAGGCTAAACCCCAATTATAATGTAAATGTAAATGTAAATATAGGTTGGTGAACCATAGACACACAAGTTTTAGGTATAGTTTAACATACACAAACCAAAAGAAGAATGTGCACACGTTTCATAACTTTGTACACACCTGAGTAAGTGCGTGAAAATTATCGTACATGTGAACCAAGAAAAAAGTGTACACATGTTTCATAACTTTACATGCACCTGAGCAGTGTGCAAAGATTACTTCAAAATGTAAGATCTTTGTATCTCAAATCACTTGAAAGGATCAATCAATAATGAAACATTTCCTTTCCTAAAAAGGTGACTAACTTAACCTTTTGCATAATGAACACAACATTTTATGGTGTTTTTGGCCACAACATGAAGACAAAGTTTTGATGAAAAATACTCAACTCTTTTGGCCATGCATATGTTTAAATTGTGATATATAAATTATATATATATAAACAAAATTAAAAAATAAATTTGTTTAAATTTGATGAATATTAAAAATAAAAAACATTTATTTCATAAATTTTGCATAATGTATTTATTTTAGAAAGACAAAAATTATATATAAATTTTACATGATTTTTTATTATAAATAAAAAAAAAAATTATAAGTAAATTTTTTTTTTTTTTAATTTACTGTTTATATTTAAAATTTAACTTTTTACCAACTTGATTAGATATGTGATACGATTAAATATGACATAAACTCGATACAATTGCCACATAATTAGGGAAATTAACTTAGTCATAATGTTGCTTGAGATTTTGGAGATAAAGTGTGTATAAAATTTTGAAACCTCCAAGGTTAAGTGGGGAAACTAGCTTAGTCATAATGTTGCTCGAGATTTTGGAGATAAACCGTGTATAAAATTTTGAAACCTCCAAGGTTAAGTGGACATTCCACCCATTATCAGAGACAAATAAAATTGAAATGATAATAGAAAAGAGTGCTTGAGTGAATATTTATCGAGAATATCCACTCAAAACTTTTCAAAATTTTAGACAGTTTATCTCCAAAAACTCAAGCAACAAAATTTTTTCAACTAATTTGAAAATATTTAATATTTATTATATATTTAAAAAATAAAAATTGTAATCAAAAAATTAGATTTTTTTTTTTTCATTTTATGATGTAATTAGTGTAAATTTGTTATTAATGTCATTGAGTGATTCATGTAATAAATACAACCAACTCAAGAAAATAATCTTGAAACGTTTGTATGAAGTTTAAAATGTTCAA
>ML800104.1:181415-217850 GCA_009831015.1 Picea engelmannii
AAAAAAAAACTTATTTTTAACATTGTTTAGATTTAAAATTTACCTATTTGCCACCTTACTTTCAAGGATTAAATATGAAATAAAATTAAATATGACAATAACCCAATACAATTGCTAACGAATAAAGTAAAACTAACTTATCAAGAAACAATCTAGTGAAACTAACTTAATAATGGTGTGAAGGTTTTTCTAATATACAATACATGTTGTAATTAAGTCAAAGGCCTGGTCTAATGAAAAACGGATCAGGGACCTCTTAGAGATGGATAAAATCGAAGACGACTTAGATGAACTCTTTCATTTGAAGACGCAGGGATTGCAGATTGAGGATTATGAGCATAAAGTGAGGTTATTGGAGGATGGTCGCAAAAAGAAGCTCCTTGAGGAGGATGAGTGATGGTGATAGAAGAGTAGAGCAATTTGGATTACTAGCGGAGATAAAAATACAAAGTTCTTTCATCGTTTCGCCAACTTCCGAAGGAATAAAGAACATGTTTGGGAGATTGAGGATGATGCGGGAAGGATCCATTCAAAAAAAGAGGACATAAAGAATGTTGCTATCAACCATTTTAAATCCTTCTATCAGGCCATGGGAACAAATATTATGGGTGACCAGGTTTTTACTGTAAGGCTATTCCCTAGGATGGTGAAGGAGGAGGAAGTCTCATCCTTAGAAAATCCATGCACAAAGGAGGAAATTCTAGAGGTTCTGAAAGGCTTCACAAAGGATAAAAGTCTCGGGGCAGATGGTTGGACTGTAGAATTTTTTCTTCATTATTTTGAGTTGGTTGGGCAGGATTTGCTCAAGGTTGTGGAAGAGTCAAGATTAAGAGGCAAAGTTATAAAACAGATAAATTCTACTTTTATAGCTTTGATCCCTAAAGTTAATTGTCCCAGCACGTTCTCTAATTACCGCCCAATCGCTCTTTGCAATCTATGCTATAAGATAATTGAAAAAATCATAACAAAGAGAGTTCGACCTATCCTCTCTCGAGCGTTATCAGAGGAACAACTGGGCTTCCTCAAGGGAAGGCAGATATTAGATGCTATTGGCACGACACAGGAGTGCCTGCACAACATAAAGACAAAAAAAAAATCAATCTATTATACTAAAGTTGGATCTCAAGCAGGCATATGACTGCATTAACTGGGACTTTCTGAGGCTTATCCTCCTCCAATGTGGATTCGGGCTGGCAATCACTAATTGGGTAATGGGATGTGTAACATCTATTGTATTTGTTATTTTGATCAATGGGGAGGCGACAAATTTCCTTCAAAGTAAGCGAGGGCTACGCCAGGGCTGTCCATTGTCGCCCTTCCTATTTATACTTGTGATGGAAGGTCTTAGCATTATGCTAAAAAAAGGACAAGCCGAGGGGGTGCTGACAGGGATTAAAGTTTCTAGACTAATAAAGATCTTACATTTGTTATTTGTGGTCGATGTGATTATTATGTCAAGTGGAAAGTTGTATGAATGGATCGAGATTAGAAAAATTATCATTATCTTCTGTTGGGTGTCAGGGCTGAGAATTAATATTCAAAAATCGACCTTCCTCCACACGAGAGTCCAACAGGAAACTCTTGACAAGTTAAATGTTTTATTCAGTTTTGAATTCAAATACCTATCAGGTGGCTTTAATTATCTGGGGTACTTTCTAAAACTAGAGAGCTATAAAGCTGAGGACTGGCGATGGCTTATTGAAAAATTTGAACACAGAATCAATCACTGGTGAAACAGGTTGTTATCTCTAGGAGGCAGGTATGTTCTTGTAAAGGCAGTTTTGGAAAGTCTCCTCGTTTATTGGGTGGCTTTAGCGCACGTTCCGATGTTCATTCTAAATAAAATTAGACATTTGGTTTTCTCCTTTCTTTGGTCTGGCAACAAGAAGAGCATAAGTTATCATTATTAGAAAAACAGGACCGTGGAGCAATAAAATAAAACAAATGCGGAAACAAAACATAGAAGATACACAATACAATAGAGACACAGATTTATGTGGTTCACCCAGTGTGGGCTACGTCCACCAGAGAAATTGCCAGGTCCTTCCTTTATTATTATCCAGCATATGAAGGGATACAACCTACAACAAAACCCATTGTAACTTCCTCTTCTTTCTCTCACAATCTCCTATCTCAGAATACAATATTCGCCATCATACATAGCCGCAATACATTTCCCTCATAAAAGAGAGCTGCCTTCTAGGGAAAAAAACCCTAACATAATTTCTACTGTTAGATCTGCGACCTTATAATGAACGGTCCAGATTTACAATGAAATTACAATATAATTTTAAAAGGCAATTTTTCCTTCGAGGGCTTCGCCCCCGAACCCCCGCTGGGGGCCCACTTGTCCCCAGACCTCTCAACCGGGGGGATAACCCCCTTGGACCCCGCAGAGGGGGTACCCCCCCTCTGCACTCCCCTGTGTGGAAGAGTGTACATACTTCTGGGGTGTAAATACTTCATAGGGTATAAACACGGTTTAAAGTAAAAGACCTCTGAATCAGGAAGATAATCAGGCTCCACAACCAACAATCATTTGTGTAATTGGGAATCAGTTTCGAAGCCAAAGATTTATGGTGGATGGGGGCCTGGAAATATATTCATTTTCTATAGGGCTCTGACATCAAATACTTTATGGAGAGTTTTGAGGAAACCTGGAATATGGAACAGGGTCACAAAAGATAAATATTTGCCTCATGAATCGATCCATTCGTGGTTAAGATCGGCCTCTGCAAGGCCGACTTATGGATCACAGACATGGAAAAACTTAATCAATTCTTTACCTCTTGTCTTCCAATGGCTTGCTTGGAATCCGAGCACGGGTTAGTCTATAGTTATTGGGAAAGATGTCATCTTGGGGTTGAGAAAGGACTTGTTTTTAACAAAAGAGTTAGTTGAGAGACTGAACCAAAAAATGTTCACCTGCTTTACCAAGCGAGTTGTGACCAACTACAGTGAACTCTTTGCTCCACCTGGTTAGACTGTACAGCTCTAGATCTCGAGGGAGACTTAGCCACATAATTGGAAAAGTATAGAAAGATTTTGATAAGCTCAGGCATACATCTACAGGATCGTCCGGATGTTTTACTATGGGATGGGGGTGATAATACAGGGCATCTAATGGTTAAAAATGTGTACAATGTAGTCACGACAAAGTTATGTACTTCAAAAGTGGGTGGCTAGAGGAGAAAGCTATGGAAATGGGACTGCCCTTTAAAAATTAAGTTATTTACATTGTTGGTAGCAGAAAACAAGATTCTTACTTGGAAAAACCTCCAAAAAAGAGGATGGGCGGGACCAAGAATATGTTTTCTATGCAAAGGTAGGAGGGAGGTAGGTAAGCACCTATTCGTGAATTGTCCATTCACCATTTAAATTTGGAACATGATAAAAATTGCACTAAATTTCCCGAGTGGATGGATTGGCCAAACAATGAATGAATGTTATGATAATTGGACAAAGATGAATCCATATTTACCTACGTTGTCTGCCTTTCTTTGCTGGTACATTTGGAATGAAAGAAATATGACAATCTTTGAGGCAGGCTCTCCCTCAATACAGAAGGTAGTTTACAAAGCTATTGGTGCAATTAATAGTTATGGAATTAAGGCAAAAGACACACTCCCTCCAACTGTACATGTGCATCTTCCAGTCGATAGATCCATTGCTTGGTTTGATGGGGCTACACAACAATGTGGTGAAAAAAGCGGGGTTGGAGGTAAGATTATGACTAACAGTAACACTTCCTTTTTGTGGAAGTTCAACTGTGGTCAAGGAACAAACACAAGGGCTGAACTATTGTGGGCTTGGGCCTCTTTAGCTTCGGCCATAAGATTGTCAATTTCAGACTTACATTTGTTAGGGGACTCCAAGATAATTATCGAATGAATAAATAAGAGGGGAGCACTCCAGGCTATAGCACTAGAAATATGGAAGGAAAAGATCATAGATACACTTCCACTCTTCAGGAATATCTCCTTTGCTCCTATATATAGAGAAGAGAATCAAGAGGCAGACAGATTATCAAAGTTGGCCTTATCCAATCTGCCTGGAAGCATTGTTATACCTAATGGGAGAATGGTAATGAGGGTCCTACTCATTACTTAAAGTTATTATAACTGATGCAGAGATAGTTTTATCAAAGTCTAGCCATAAAATATTCGACACTTTTAGTCATAATGTTGTTGCTAAGTATTGAGGAACATATTCCTCCTTTTTTGTTTTTTTGTTTTATTATCATTGAGTATTGGATGCTTCTTAAGGGTATCTTGTTTTTTAGCACAGTGCTTAGCTATGTATGCTACCTTCATAGTGTTTGATTAAAGGTCCTATATCGAAAAGACATATGTAAGAAAACTTTTTATATTTTTATGAATATAAAAGAGAAATTTCATGTGAAAAAAAATTATATAAATTTAATACAATACACATAAATAAAATGAGGCGAACTTATTTTATGGTGTCATTTTTCTTATTATGTTTTTCTTTTCTTAAATCAAAATTCCACAATTAAAACCACTTAGAAGTTTCTCAATTATTGCTTTGCAAAGTAAAACTTAACTTAAAATTTCATTATAATAAACCCATATTTGAACAACATGATACATGCATTTTTAAGTACAACCATAAGTTATTTTTGGCATCTTTTGGACATGAGATGTAATGTTCCATATTTCGTAACATATTTTACAATGAGGACAATTGAGTGTGGACGAGGATGGTTTGTGATGTCGAAGCTTTTAGAGTATAGACCCATTATTTAGAGCCAACTTTAATTTCATTGCAAGAAAAATTCAAAACTTAAAGCTAAATATAGCTTGTCAAGAATCAAACAAGTGGCTCAAAGCATAGGGATGAATAAGTGGTTTATTCAGCGATATGTAAGCTTTATTACAGTTTATATTTTGTATATGGAAAGTTTCTTTTGATTCAAATTTGAATATTAATAATATTGTTTTTTCGCTGGAAAAAAAATCAATAAATGAAAAAAAAAATACATATTTCGTTATCTAACATAAAAGCATCATGAAGAGTGTTAGAATTCTCTTCCCAATCATCAAGACACAAACATGCACGCTGAAACTTTCCCATTTTCGCAGTTTATCATTTTATTTAATTTTTTTTAATTTTTGTAACATAGAAAGTTAAGTGGATAATGAACTATTAAATGTGATACTCATTAATTCCATATGGAAAGACTAATCAAAGACTTATTGTGTGGGGTAATGACAAGAACGTTTCATTTATCTAAGGAACCCCGAAAAGTAAATGGATTATTATGTATGTTTCATTAACCTTTTCATTCGTGAAGTCGATTCAATTATTTGGATGGGTTGTACGTGGCCATAGTGGACGAGCATCTATCCACTTTTAATAAATTAAACCGACATTAATTCTTGGATTAATCAAATGATTCAAACTTCTTTTCTTTTTCTTAAGTTATATTCTTTGCTTTGGTGTTTCTTTGGCTAAAAATGAGTCAATATCCAATATTTCAAGTTGAAAGAAACATGGAGATTTGCCAAGTTGGCATGGGTATCCACGTCCACATGATGTGGCATGCACATACACATGAATGCATGCTTATCATTTGACATGCATAATACCTTCGAGTACATATTCTTTCTTCATTATTTACGCTGAGGTGACATGACAACTCATCATTCTACGTGGCTGCTTACAAGCCGTGTTAATAATGTGGATACAAATATTATTTCATTTTAATTGGATAATTACAAGGGAACAAATCTTTGTAAAGTTGTTGGGATTCCAAATTCTGAGGGGACCATAGAGATTATGATTCTTATAATGTTTTTAATAATATCCCTGTCTTTCATTAGTGTAGATCACCATGTCAAATCAAGGTCTTGCATGAGTATTTATTTTTTGGGGGTTAAGCCCACTTACTAATATAAAAAGATCATTTTAACACATATATACATATGAAATTAATGTATAGTGTAAGTTGTTGGCAAATTATTTTGTTGGCATTGGCTAAGAAAATGAAAAATGCTAAGGAAAGTACAATTTAAAAATAAATAAGTTATATGACAAAACGAGAGGGGATATATATTTGTTAATTTGAGAGATATTAATAGATACTCCTTTATAGTAAGAGGTTTCATTTATCTTAGTAATTCCCATAAGTAAATAAATCATGTGATTTTCTTATGGTTCATGGATTACAATATCTAATATCATATGGTTATGGATTTCATTTTCTAATATTTCATTAACGCCTTTTTATCCCTGAAATTCATTCAAATAATTGGTTTATTTTACCCATTGAGGATTGGTTACAAGTGGCCATAGTTGACGAGCATATGTCACTTTTTAATAAATTAAAAAGGTATTAACTTTTGGATTGTGATTCAACCTTCCCTTTTATTTATAAATTATGTTCTTTGCTTTTGGATAAAATTTAGTCAGAGACTTCAATATTTATTTCACGTTGAAAGAAACACGGAGATTCGCCAAGTTGCCATGGATATCCACATCCCACATGATGTGGCATGCGAAATGAATACAAATGCTCTGATATCAAATGTTAAGTACCAAATACCTGAATATAAAATACCACAAAAGAAACAAAGATATATGAATACAATCACCACACAAGATATATGGAACAATATAGAAAAACCACTCTTTATTATAAGAAAACCCTTGAGGTAGGGAAACATCATACAATGGATCTTATTATGAAAGATATCCTCTTATGTTCGTTTGCCTCTTCGAGGGGGCATCCTCCTATTGAGCTACAAGCTCCAAATACAATAATTCTCTTCACATCGCATTACATTACTTGAACCTATTTATATAGTGCTACCAACCACCTAAGAACATTCTAGAGGAGGAATCTTCTAGAAGAAGAACCTTCTAAGAAGTCATCTTTCATTTATTATATCTAACTACCATAGTGGGCCTTATTTAATACTATATTGAACCTAGTCCACCTTACATTGAATGGCCTCCACTACCTCTCTCGCTACCTAACAGATGCTTACACCGTCATTTGAGACAATATGCATGAATAATTTTCATTCAAATGCACAAAAATAGATTTATTAAGGTTAAGAGAGATGCCAAATCTCTTACATATAATGTAAACCTACTTTAGATGATCAAGATGGTTAGTCATTTTCTTTGAATGTATTGTCCAATCTTCGAGAAAATTTTGAATAATAACAAGTCAATTAAATCATTCAAAGTGATGTCCATTGCCCTCTAAAGTCTATCACCTACATTGATTAACCCAAAGGGTATGTGATGATATGAAAAGGTGCACCACCTAGTTGTGAAGGTCGTTTTAAAGAAATATTTAGGATTCATTTGATATGATTAATAACTGGAGAAACTATCTATCCGAGACATCATTTCTGAACCAGTGACCTGTTGCAAAATGACTTCCATGAAGGGAAAGGGAAATTGTCTTTGACACCAACTTGGTCAAGATCTCAGAAGTCTACAGAAAGCCAAATGTCATCATTCCTTTTCCAAAGAGGAACTAGACCGGTAACACACTTTGAATAGTAAACCAAAAAAATAGTGATCGCTTCAACCATCTTGTCAAGCTCATTTCTAATTACAATATCCATGCTTCAATTGATAGGTCTTTGTCTTTTTCTGACCAATTTTTCTTCTTTTTCCAAAGGGACAGAGTGATAAATAATTCTAGGATCAAAATCTCTTAAGTCCTTATAGGCCCAGACAATGACGTCTTTGAATTCTCATAAGAGGGATAAGAACTTGGATTTTTCTTCATTAGTACATTGGGCTCCTATGGATAATATTTTTGGATCATATTCAAAACCTATATTCACAGGGATGGTTGGGCCAATCTTACATTTGGAGGGCTCAGGTTTCTTATCAACATTATTCAGAGTGTCATTGGTTGAAAACATATTCTCAAAAGGCACCAAACTTGCAGGAAAATGACATTCTTTAGATTAATGAAACCCAAGGAATCAGGGATTTCATCAACTTGATCCACAAGAAAACAAAAAATATATTCATTGTTTTAAAAAATCTACCAAGTTTCATCATTATTTGGCATGTAGCTAGGGGTTACATAGTGAAATTTGCATTATGATTAGGCCTATCATCAAAATGCTACATATGGACAATAGGAAAAAACAACTAGCTTGTCAGCCAATGCATTAAATTCTCTATGAACATAAGACAAATTAAATGAAAGAATTGTTTTTAGTAAGCTTATCAACAACTTGAATGTGTTAGACAACAAACACAAAAATAGCCTAAAATGGAGAGAAAGGTAACTTTTGCCTTGAGAACTAGATATAAGAATGAAGATAGCATTCTTCGAGGCAACAACCTCTTTTTACAATAGAACAAATGTACAAGATGATATGATTCTAAAACTAGGTCTCCTTGGTATATATATAGGAGCCAAATGGTACAATTACAATTAAGGGGTCTAGCCCACAACACTAATATAAAAATAGAAATGTAATAATTCAATATCTAGGGCTTACATGCGGCTTTATGCTTAACATGGGGCTTTTTCTAAGGCTTAACATGTCCCCTTCCTTCAAAAAATTGTTTCCCTCAACACTTGATTAGCTACAAATGTTTTTGCATGAAGAACTCATCTTCCCATGTTGCCTCTTCTACTGGTAGATTCTTCAACTTGATGAAATACTTAGTAATTGCTTGATTTTGTAGTTACTTAATCCTTGTTTCAATTATTGTTTGCAGTTCTAGTTTGGTTTTCCCTTATTGAATAACCTCTGGCAATATAGTTTGAACTATGATCTTATTATCAATTACCTTCTTTAAGCTAGAAACATGAAAGACTAGATGTACATGTGAAGGGAGACAACTCCAATTTGTATGCCATACTTCCAATCCTCTGCAACACCTTATAGGGGCCATAGTACTTGGGTGCTAATTTATTGTCCTTCTTTTGTTGCTTAAGGGATATTTGTTTGTTTGGTTGTAGCCTCAAAAATACCCAATCCCCCACTTCAAATTATCTTTCCTTGCAATGTTGATTTGCTTGTTGTTTCATCCTATTTTGTGTTGTAACCAAGTTTTCCTTCAATAGTTTGACAACATCTTGTTGGTTCTTTACGTGGTCCTTCACTGCTTGAACCTTTGCTTTTGCTCTCAAGGGTGATGTGATGGATGGAGGATGATATCCATCAAGTGCCATAAATGGGGACATTTTTGATGAATTATGGAAGGATGTGTTTGTTTATCGGATGTAAAGAAACAAAGATACCCTTCCAAACATTTATTCACAATATCAGTTTTCCCATCGAATATTAGGATGGTAAGAGGAGTTGTGATCTAATTGAGTACCCTAACAAGAAAATAATCCAGTTCTAGTGAAAATTGAATCTCTATCACTTACAATAATCACATAGATGGTATTTAATGTAAATTCATTAAAATTGATTAGATACTTGATTTGACAAGAACTTTGAGTGATTCATGCAACAAAGACAACCAACTCAAAAAAATGACCTTAAACCTTTTACATGAAACTCAAATTATTTAACCAATAAAACTAGCCCACAAAATATTATATCTGTATATATTAATATTAAAAAGAAGAAAAATCGAAAAAAATCTATAACTAAATTTCTCACAAATAAAATAAGTTGAAAATATTACATTTTGCTATAAACTTATTTTTAACATCATTTAGATTTAAATGATTTAAAATTGAACTATTTGCCAATCTTACTTTGAAAGATTAAATATAAAATAAAACTAAATATTACAATAACCCAACACACCAAGGCGAAACCCTAGACTCTTTTACATATTCCAGAAGGTTTTTCTAATATCAGCAAATCCATAGCAGCAAAGCAAACCCATGCACATGAATGCATGCATAGCACTTGACATGCCACATCATCATGGAGAACACATTCGAGTACATATTCTTCCTTTCATATTTACGCTGAGCTGACATGACAGGGAATCGTTCCACGTGGCGACTTACAAACCATGTTAATAACTAAACAAGAATAGAGATTTACACAAATCCTTCGACAATGACAAATTTGGCGCGCACACAACGACTATGGCGGTTGGTAGGGAAGTGGATCTAACTTTATGTCGGCGAAAACTCAAGTCAAGATTCATTACTTTTAAAAAATAATTTATTTTTACAAATATCGTTTTAATATGGTTTTATTTTAATTATAAAAAGGATAAGAGAAGATTCAAATAAAGGATTTTGGTGTTGGTGTTGGTGAAGAATATACTAATCTAATGGGGGTGGTGAAGCATGATTCACGTGGTATTTTTACAGGTGGATAATAAATTCTAGTTGTTTTACTGTTTTAAGTTTTTGTCTTTTTTTTTTAGGAATTTGGTAATATAAATTTGTAAGAAATTATAATTTTTTGACGTGTATCTCTACATATGGATAACAAATTCTAGTTATTTAATTCTTTTAAGTTTTTGTTTTTATCATGAGAATTTGGTAACATAAATCTAGAAGAAATCATATTTTTTTGTTATTTAAATTGCATTTATGAATACATAAATAGATTCAGTGTACTAAAAAACTTCTAGAACATTTTGATTATACAGATTTAACCACACAAATTTATAAATCCAACAATATTTCACCATATTTTCAACAAATATCCCTTAAAAATATACTTAAAAAAAAAAACCTAACACATTTAAACTATTCCAAATTAAAAGACTAAAATAATAGACACCACTCATGATGAAATTTTCATCACTAGAACAAGATAAGGTCACGTTGAATGGATTCTTTTAATAAATATTATTTTATTTTAAGTGGATAATTACAAAGAAAACATTGAATCTTTGTACATTTGTTTGGAATTTCAACTTCAAATTTTCATCACTAGAACAAGGTAAGGTCACGTTGAATGGATTCTTTTAATAAATATTATTTTATTTTAAGTGGATAATTACAAAGAAAACATGGAATCTTTGTACATTTGTTTGGAATTTCAACTTCGTCTAAGGGTACCATATTATTCTTATAACGATTTTAATAATATCCCAGCCTTTGATTTTACACCACCACACGAATATTTTTTTTGGCTAGCCCCACTTAATTGTACCAAGCAGGGAAAGGTTTATGACGTGGATCCAATTATTTGGATAACGATGATTTATTCTACATATTAACATCCACGATTGGTTGTACGTGGCCATAGTCGACGAGCATCTATCCTAGTCACATACCCGGTCTTTCACGTTGAAAGAAAAATGGAGATTTGCCAACTTGCCATCGTTATCCATGTCCCACATAACAAAGATGATGTGGCATGCGGAGTGAAAGCAGCAAGCACATGCACATGAATGCATGATTAACATTTGACATGCCACATCAACATGGAGTACATATTCTTTCCTCATTATTTACGTTGAGGTGGCATGACATGACAATTCATCATTTGACGTGGCACCTTACCAGTGGTGGTAATAATTAAGTGAGAGTATACATCATAACAACAAATTTGACGCGCACACGACGACTTTGGGGCATCTTTTAGGGTTCAGATGATTCGAAAATGACATCAGATACCTTGGTGTCCATATTACATTCGGGGGGAGTAATGTGAGTTGGAGAAGTGAGGGTCTTTGTTGGAGAGGAGAGGAGAGAAATCATTGAACACATAAATTAATTAATGTCGATGAATTAGTGGATTTAATTTAGGAATAGGTTGGACATTATAAGAGAAAGTGATTTTTATCTTCAACCTCTTAATGTCATAAAGGTGACAAACTCTTTCATCCCATATTGTTTTGGGAATTGATCAATTTGAGGATTAGTTCTTATTTTAGCAATATTTATTTTCTTCTTTACACTTGTCAAAACTTTCTCCATGACTCTCTTGCTTATGCGAGACACCAAATTGGTGTATGAGACCCCTTGATGTATGAGACTCACCAAATTGGTGTATGAGACCCCTTGATGTATGAAACCCCCTTCACCTTGCTACCCTGCTCTAGATATAATGTTCCATATTTAATAACATATTTAAAAAAAAACACAATTATATCATATTTATCCTGAAGTGAGCTAAGTCAATCAAATGAACCACTCGATTCAATTCTATTAGTTAACAACCACTGGTGAGAAAAGAACACGTGTCACTCTAGGTATGAGATGGAGGGTGTTTCCTATCCATTCTATACAATTAATCGCAATTTATTATTTTATGATATTCTTTTGGAAAATTTTAACGAAGAGAGTCAAGTGGATATTAAAAGATATTAAAATATTAGAGTTTGCATTTCAATGAATGTGATACTTCATTAATCCCATATTAGTCAAACTAATCGCTAGACAACACACAACTCATCCACTTTATCAAACTACACGAAGACTTATTGTATTAAGGATTCCAGAAAATAAAATGGATTAATATTTATGTTTCATTAACCTTTTCATTCATGAAGTCCATTCAATTATTTGGATTGGTTGTACGTGGCAATAGTTGACGAGCATCTATCCACTTTTAATAAATTAAACCGACATTAATTCTTGGATTAATCAAATGACTCAACCTTCCTTTCTTTTTCTTAAGTCATATTCTTTGCTTTGGTGTTTCTTTGGCTAAAAATGAGTCAATATCCAATATTTCAAGTTGAAAGAAACATGGAGATTTGTCAAGTTGGCATGGGTATCCACGTCCCATGTAATGTGTATGTGCCACATACACATGAATGCATGCTTAGCATTTGACATGCATAACACCTTGGAATACATATTTTTCATTAATTACGCTGGGTGAGGTGACATGACAACTCATCATTCTACGTGGCGGCTTACAACCACATATTTGACGCCCACACGACGACTTTGGGGCATCTCTTAGGGTTAAGCGTCTTTTCAAAATATATTTTTCTTTTACAAAGATTAAAAATGACATCGTATACCTTGATTTGCGCTTTGAATGCGTATCTTACATTCGGAGGGAAGAGGCATGATTGAACAAAATAAGATAAGATCAGAACATGTTGGATGGATTCTTTTATTTTATTATTTTATTTTAATTGGATAATTAGGGGATTCCAAATTCATCTCAAGGGGACCATAGAGATTATGATTCTTATAACGTTTTTAATGATATCCGAACCTAGCCTTTCATTAGGGTACATCACCAATGTCAAATCAAGGTCTTGCACGAGTATATTTTTGGGGTTAAACCCACTTACTAAGATCATTTTAACATATATATGAAATTAATGTATAGTGTAAGTTGATGGCAATTTATTTTATGGGCATGGTTAAGAAAATGAAAAATGCATAGTGATAACAAAGCAATTGTTTTTAATTATATGTGGGGGCGATCAAATATGATTTTAATTATTAAATTTTACTAAGGTGTACATATCCTACTTCGCTTTAAATTTGAACATATAACCTCGAAAAAAAACACATGTTATCAACTCCACTCATTCATTGTATCAAATTAAATAAAAACTCGTTGTGTGGGGTAATGAAAATAGCGTTTCATTATCTCAAAAAATAAATAAATCATGTGATTTTGCATTAAGCAACCCAACTTATGTTCCATGGATTACAATATCTAACATCATATACTTATGGATTTCATTTTCTAATATTTTATTAACGCCTTTTTATTCATGAAATCCATTCAAATTATTGGTTTATTTTACCCATTGAGGATTGGTTACACGTGGCCATAGTTGACGAGCATACGTCACCTTTTAATAAATTAAAATGGCATTAACTTTTGGATTAATCAAGTGATACAACCTTCCCTTTTATTTAAAAATTATGTTCTTTGCTTTTGGCCTTAATTTAGTCACATACTCCAATATTTATTTCACGTTAAAAGAAACATGGAAATTCGCCAAGTTGTCATGGGTATCCACGTCCCACATGATGTGGCGTCGGAATGAAAGCAGCGAGCACATGACATGAATGCATGCTTAACACTTGATATGCCACATCATCATGGAGAACATCTTTGAGTACATATTTACGCCGAGGTGAGGTGACATGACATGACAGGGAATCGTTCCACGTGGCCAATTAAATGAGAGTAGGATCCACGCATACCACGAGTATGGGGCATTCAGCTCTTGCTTGAGAGTGGGCAGCGTTAAAGGATTGTTAGAAAAGATCCGATCGGAAATAGAAAGCAATGAGATCATATATCATTTTAATATGGTTTTGCTTTTATTTTTATTATAAAAAGGATAAGAGAAGATAGAAGATACAAAGGAAGAATATATTACCACTCCAATTGTATCTTTGTTGAGCTTCTCACGAGCAAGTGGGAGGGTAAGATAAGATCTTGTCATGAGCAAGTGGGAGGGTAAGATAAGATCTTGGTGTATGGATTCTTTTAAAAAATTATTTTATTTGATAAGATCATGGTGTATGGATTCTTTTAAAAAATTATTTTATTTTATGCTAAGTGGATAATTATTTATAGAATTGTTGGGATTCCAAATTTATTTGGATATGTAAATTTTATAATATAAAATATAATATATTTATTAAAAAAAAAAATCATATATAAATTTTACAATATTTTTTTTTATTATAAGTAAAAGTTTTTTTTATTTTTTATAAATCATTTAGATTTAAAATTCTCTTTCCCAACCTTGCTTTGGCCTGTGGGGATCGAATATGTCATACGACTAAATACGACGAGAACCTTAGTAATGAGGGAAATTAGCTTAGTAATGAGGTAGAATCTTAGCAATGAGGGAAATTAGCTTAGTAATGAGGTAGAATCTTAGCAATGAGGGAAATTAGCTTAGTAATGAGGTAGAATCTTAGCAATGAGGGAAATACAATTGCCATACAATAAGAGAAATTAGTTTAGTAATGAGGTAGATTCTTTTCTATTTTTAAAAAGTTTTTTATAATATTAAAATTTTGTTTTTAAATGATAATATTTTTTAATATAAGTGTGTAGGTTTTTATAGTTTTTTTTCACAATTTATTTTTTTAGTTAGTATGTACAACTTTTATTTCTGGTCGGTTTTGAACTTGTGATCTTAAAAGAAAAAATACATGTTTTTAACCATTAGACCCATTCAAGTTGGAGTCAAAATTGAAAATCATAATGTAAATTTTGAAACATCCAACATTTTGAGTGGACACTCTGCCCATCATCATGACAAATAAAGCTGAAATAATAATATAAAAGAGTGCTTGGATGGATATATATTTTTATAGTGTCCACAGAAAATGTTGGTTGTTTCAAAATTTTATACAGAGTTTATTTCCAAAAGCTCATCCAACAATATTTTTTTAACCATTTAAAAAAAAATTAGTATTTATTATATATTTTAAAAAATTTGGAGGAAATGTTTTTTTTTTTTAAAATAATGTTTAGTATAAACTAGTTAATGTCATTTAACTAAATCATGCAATAAAGAAAACCAACTCAAAAAAATTACCTTAAAACTTTTTGCATGAAGCTCAAAATATTTAACCAATCAAATTACTCTACTATATATATATATATATATTAAAGATAAAGAAAAAAAAAACTATACTTAAATTTATCACTAATAAAATAAGTTGAAAATATTACATTATGTCCCCCAAAAAAGTTATTTTTAATATTATTTGGATTTAAAATTGAACTATTTCTCACCTTATTTTGAATGACTAAATATGAAATTAACCCAATACAATGTCAAACCAATCTAGTGAAATTAGCTTATCGCAAAACAATCTAGTGAAACTAGCTTAATAATGATGTAGACTCTTTTTTTTTAATTTCAAGGTAGGGAAAACATAGGTCGGTGATGATTCAATAGAGGGAGGTGTAGGTCTGAATTGCAACCATAATTTTTGCAGGTTTTAGGGTTTTCAGCGAGCAATATGGTTACCAAAGAGGGAGGGAGCGAGGCTCCCTCCTACCGGCAAGTCGTGGTAGACATACAGAAAGGCCCACACAGCGAGGGGTTCAAGGCCCCACAAACGGGGGCATCTGGGTCAGTGTCAGAGGTGCACAGAGAGGATAAGCATGAGAAAAGAGGATAAATTGGAGAGGAGAATAATGAGAACCAAAGCAAGGTGACAGACCCAACACATCCAATGGGTGTGGTCGGGAACAATGCATGCAAGCCAAAAATGACAATGATACCAAAAGTTGTTTTAGAAGATATGCAGACACAAGAATATAGAGATTAGATGAGGGAGCACGCCTTGATCTACAAGTTTATGGGCCTATGGTCAACCAAAAAAGTCCTACGAAGTTGGATCAAATACCATTGGAAACCATGCGGAGAGGTGGACCTACACCTAGAATCAAAAGGATTTTTCATAGTTGTCTTCATGAATCTAGAGGATAGAGACAAGGTTTTTAAAGGAGGGCCCTACTTTCATGCCTCAATTGGGCAGTATATGTGACCCTAGAAATAAAATTTCTCCTCGGAAAATGAGACTTTCAAGTGTGTGGCAGTTTGGATTAGACTGTATTCTCTACCTTTATACTATTGGCTACCTACCACCTTTGAGGTAATAGGGAATAAAATGGGAAAATTTGTCAAGGCATCAGATGCGACCTTAAAAGGAAAATACACCTCATTTGCAAGAATCTGTATTGATATGGATGTCTCAGGTGCACTCCTAGAAGCAATATGCTTGGAATTTAGGGATGAGGAATGGATCCAAAATATCGATTACAAACAGATCTCGTTTAGATACAGGAAATGTCATGAACACGAGAATCTATTCAGGGAATTCTCTCTAAATAAAACAATGGAGAAAGAAAAAACAAAACAACCCCAAGATGAGGAAGGTTTTGTTCGACCAAATTACAAAGGTAAAGGAAATATACGACAAAATAACCCCCCCCCTAGGCACTCTTGAAACAAAGAACAACTTTGAAGGCCTGGAGGAGAACCAAACTCAGGTTAGAGACACAAGACAGGAGAAGGAAAGGGAGAAGGATATCAGAAGGAAGGAGGCAAATAAGGAAATGGAGAATCAACCAACTTAAGACACCTCCAAGAGTTAGAGAGGATTGACAGAAGATCAAAATCTTGACATAAACACCCCAATGCAGGAAGGGGATGGAGATTCTGAAATGACACCCAATGAGGTTGGAACGGAGGATCCAAATCTTCACGACATCGTGGAAAGGGAAGGGATTGACCTTCAAAATATTTTGGACCAATGGAAAAAACAAGGTATGGAAACCATCCCTTCGAACCAACTAGATCGTATTCAGTATCTCTTCCTAATGAGGGAGGAGGAAAAGTTGAGAGGAATCAAACACATGCATGGAGAGATAGGCAACCTAGGTATCAAACCTTGGGACAACCAACAACCTCAGTCACCAAAGCAATCTAAGAAAAAGAAGGGTAGAAAACCCAACAATGTTGTGTTGCAGGAACTGTGAGCGCTTATGACAAACTCCGGTAAGATCAAAACATTGTTACCTAACTCCCCTCCACCTGGTTTAAAATGAAGATTATCACTTGGAATATAAGAGGCTTGAACAACCCTAGGAAGCAAAAAATTCTCAAAAATAAGTTAAAAATGGAAAAAACATATATGTGTTTTATACATGAAACTAAATGTGCAACAAAGAAGTTGTTACAAATAAGTAGGAAAAGTTGGAATACTCACAATGTTTTAGACATTGATAGTTAAAATTATGTCAGGGATATTCTCACCTTGTGGAACCCCCAAAAAGTTGACCTTATCTCGGCATAAGCTACAAGTTATTATTTATCATTTGATTTGCAAGTTATAGGGATTCCAGACAAGGTAGTGTTCACTAATGTGTATGGCTCTCAACTTCTGGATGATAAGAAAATAATGATGACAACCTTAGAAAACCTCAGAGACCAAAATATGAATTCTCACTAGATTTTAGCAGGATATTTCAACACAATTGTTACCCTGTATGAGAATAAAGGGGGAGTTTGAAGATTGGATAGAGATGTTGAGGTATTCTCAACCTTTATATAAAAAACAAACCTAGTAGATATCAGAACTAGTAATGGAATTTTTACTTGGAATAATAAGAGATCCTTGCATAACCAAGTAGCATCGAGATTAGATAGAATTTTAATCTCAGAATCTATTTTAATGCAAGGTATTGACATGGAAGGAAACATCCTTCCTTGGGGGGGCTCAGATCAGTGGCCAGTTCTGTTAGAGGCAAACTTCCAAGGGACTCCAAAAAATAGACCATTCCATTTTGAAAGTTTTTGGACGGAGCACCCAACCTTCAAGGAGAATATCAACCTATGGTGGACAGAGAACATCCAAGAATAGGGGACAAAAATGTATAGAATTCATGGAAGATTGAAACACGTAAATAAAAAATTAAAACAATGGAATAACGAAGCCTTTGGGAACATTGGTCAAGCAAAAAAATATCTACAAGAAAAGATGGACCAGCTTAAGGAATTATGCATTCAAGAAGGCTACAATAAGGAGAGGAAAGTGGAGGAGAACCAACTTCATCAGGAATGGGAGAAAAGATGTAAGCAAGAGGAAATATTATGGAGACAAAAATCCAGAGTTCAGTGGTTAACGGAAGGGGAGAAAAACACAAAGTTCTTTTACAAGTCAATAATATCACACAAGACTCATAATAGAATCTTGAAAATCTGAGAACATGAAGGTATAGATCGAGAATCTCACCATGAAATTGAAAATGATCTCGTTCACCACTTTTAGGACATAACTAGAGAACCCAACATAGATTGATTAGAGGCTATACAAAGAATTCTAAGGCATATTCCTAGATTGGTTATAGAGGAACATAATCAAAATTTAAGAAAACCAATCTCACGAGAGGAGGTTGACCAAGTTGTTCAAGAGATGCCAAATGGAAAGGCCCGAGGACCTGATGGATTCACATTGAACTTATTCAAAGCATGTTGGGATGTGGTAAAATATGATATCTATGGTATAGTGGAGGATTCAATATGCTCTTATTCTATTCTTAAAGCTCTAAATTCAACTTTGATCACCTTTGTCCCAAAAGAAAATGAAGCTAGAACTCCGGATCGATTTAGACTGATAGCTCTTTGCAATGTGGTGTAAAATATAATCTCCAAGGTTATTGCAAACATAATGAAACCCCTCCTACCCATTATAATCGCAAAGGAACAGTTCGGCTTCATGGAAGGTAGGGAAATTTTAGACAACATTATTCAAGCTCATGAAATAATCCACTCCTTGAAAAGTAGGAAAAAAGAAGACATGATAATACAACTGGATTTTGCCAAAGCATATGATAAAATAAGTTGGCATTATATGGAAAAAAACCATGGAAGCCTATGGATTTAATAATCATTGGATAAAATGGGTAATGAATCTGGTGTCTACGACTAGCTTCTCAATACTGGTTAGTGGATCCCCTGCAAAACCTTTCGACCCATCCAGGGGTCTTCAGGAAGGGGATCCCTTATCCCCTTTCAAGTTCATACTCATGATGGAAGGATTGAGTAGATCTATCAGTTGCAACCACTGAAGCAATTATAAAAGGTTTTCAAATGTATTAAGACAACGCCACAACCACTCATCAACAATATGTTGATGACACAATGCTACATGGAATTTTGACAGTCGAAGAGGCAACAAATTACAAGGAAATCTTAGTAGACCTTGGAGAATCTTCTGGAACATAAATAAATCACTCAAATTCCATGATTTACTTTTTTAACATGAACATTGTTGTATAAAGGAACCTATCCATCATCTTGGGTTTTGAGAGGAAGACCCTCCCTACCAAGTATTTGGGAGTGCTTCTAATGGATCAGGTAGGTAAGAAATCAACCTGGGAAAGTATTATAAACAAATTGCAAGGCAGATTTAAAAGATGGACCTACCGAATTAAGAGTTAAAAGATGGACCTCACGAAGACAGTTTTACAAGCAATTCTAGCATATTTACTGTTAGTTTTACAAGCAATTCCAGTGTATTTACTGTTAGTTTTTCCAACTCCTGCAGGAATTTTACAAAAAATCAGATCAATACAGAGGAACTTCTTATGGAGAGGTGCAGAGGACAAGAAGAAATGGGCACTTGTGGCCTGGGAAAAACTATGATGGCCAAAAATCAAAGGTGGTCTAGGTTTGCAAGACCGACAAACAACAAACGTCACTTATGGAAAAAAAAATTGGTGGAGATGGGTCAAAGATAGTTCTACCTCGTGGGAAAACATGTGGACAGAAAAATATTCCCCCGGAAGTATCCCTCGGGACCTCATTCGTTTCACAAGTACAGGGGAGGGTTCGACCATCTGAAATTTGGCTTGGAGAAATAAAAACTGGGTTCAAGATCATAGTTTTTGGGAAATTAGAAATGGTCAAACCGCTCGATTTTGCTCGATTCCAGGAAGACGCATGGTATTTGGAACCCTAACTAGAAAAACAAGATAGATAAGGTATTAAACAAGAGTTACTCAGACAAGGAAAAGTAAATGTTTTTTAGTATTGGGAACAAAGGGACAACATCCCAAAATGGAGAACTTGGGACACAATTCAAACTCAAGACATAAATCGGAATTCCATGTTGGTTAAAGATTTAGAGGAGGAGTTATTGAAAATAAATATTATGTTCTTTGATGAGGAAGACCAACTTCGATGGGGCATGCAATATGGAGGAGAATTCACTCTAAATGAAGCTCGATACTATATAGCGGGTCATGATCAAAGAAACACAGAACCCCAATGGGAACGACTATGGAGTCTCCCACAGTGGCTGAAGATAAAAATATTTGAATCACTGGTCATACATAAGAAAATTCTAACGTGGGAGAATCTAGTAAAAAGAGGCCTGAATAGCCCCTCAAGATTCCACCTTTGTGAAGTTCAAGAGGAGACAACAAACCACCTACTGGATGGTTGCACCTATATAGCAGAGGTTTGGGATTGGGTAGTTATTTTGTACCGATAGACTGATAGAGTGAGAGATGAAATTCGAGAAACTTTGGGGAACTGGAGGGGACACTACACTGAAAATGAAATGGGCAACTTATGTTGGGGATTAACTCTGGGGTTATTCATTTGGGCAATATGGAAGAAAATAAATAGGAGTATCTTCAACAATGAATCCCTCCCTTTCACCAAGAAGGTGGATTCTATCAAAACTCAAATAAGGGAGATGGTTAGAAGGAATGTCCTTTCTTCCACAAACAAACCTTCATCCAAAGATCTCTGAGTTATGCAAATGTTACAGTTGAATGATCAGGGATTCAACATACCTGCTCATCGTGGCCCGTAGGTCCACAGTGAAGCCAAATATTGGACTCTACCATGGGCATGTTTCTTGAAACTGAATTTCGACGGAGCATCAAAAGGAAATCCCAGAAAGGTTGGTGTGGGAGGAGCGATCCGAGACAACAGAGGGACAATTATGCATTCAACGTTGGAAACACAACAAATAATGCAACATGATTTTTTTCATTGGAACAGGGGATGAAAATTATGATAAGAGAAGGCCATGTCAATGTCACAGTTGAAGGAGACTCAACTCTGGTTATAGGAACGATGAGAAGACTACAATGTGGAACCAAAATTGGTAAGTTAATAAATAACTAACACCTAGCTCAAATCCTTCAAAAAATACAAAATCACCTATAAAACATGTTCTCAATTGAATTCAGGTGGGTGAGAAGGTCTGCAAATGCAATGGCAGATAGGTTATCCAACAAGGGAGTGAACCAAGAAGGAAAAATGTTGGACGAGGCTTGGAAACAAATTCCAGTTGGACAACTCAAAACAGATTGTGAACACCTGGAAACACAAGACCATCGTGGAAGTAACCGAGAAGACAACCACATAGATGGAAATGAGTGCCACACGAATCCAGTGTGGGACCCAGATTGGATAGGGGAAAGAGTCCACATGCCATTTAGACCTCATGTGACGATTTGACAAGATGGGGATAGCAAGGCAGGTAGAGGTACAAGATAGAAGGAATGTTAAAGCTGGTAGATTTGGAGGTAGCCACAGGCGGGGCAAAGGAAATCATAAGCAGAAGAGGTGAGCAAATTTGGGGGATGACTCTAAGTAGAGAACTTCCTCAAAGGATCGGGTCGTACCTAAAAGGACTAGATGCCTTTCTTGTAACAGGGGAACTGATAGGCGAAGTACCAAAGGAAGGGTAATGACATGAGGAGCCACGCCTGGTATTAATTTCTCCCATATATATCATATAAAGGGAGGATCATTAATAGATATAAGCAATCATGCAAGAGGCTGTTATATTCAGGTTTTTGTTTTGGTTATCCACACCTCACAAAGATCTTTTCATGAGTTTAGAGGTAATGCAGAGGATAGGAGCAAGAGGCATATTAGCGTTTTGAGCCAAGTGTGCGCCAGAGGTTTATAGAGAGGAGAGAATAGAAAGATGGCACACATGAAATATACCACCAGGAAGGGAATCCCGCTCGGGGAATCCCAATTAGAGAGTTCGCGAAAAAAGACAAGGATTGAGAATGCAATAAGGGATGTTGCTAGGATGTATCAATCCATAGTAGCACATAAAGGAAAATAATTAGTGGAAAAATGGGAAGAGGAGCTTAAGTTATAACGAGAGAGAGAAAAGAAAAAAACAAATTTTCTGAGGAGGTGGACTGGAATATAGATACAGAGACAACTCACACCTCAGAGACTCTTTATCATAAAACTCTAGAGATGGTGTGGCATACAAAGATGTTGATAGGAAAAGTGAAGGAAGGCAACCAGGAAACTCGTATGGAGGACCAGCGGGAGCTGAAGTCCTTGATGGAAGATATCCAGTGTCACGTTAGTGGGTGGGAGATCATAGTGAAGCTTTTGGTAAATATCGAAAATATCTAGCAGAGCAAGCAAGAGAGAATGGCAACATAGTTCAACCTATACCTGTAGTATGTCCACCACATGGACATTATTCCTGCATACGACCATGGTTCACAAGATCAGATATGAAAGTTTTGTGTGGCGTCTCCCAAGGAAGAAAACAAAGGACAAGCTAGAGGAGAGGAATGGTCCTAGGTTCTCTAGTTTAAATTTGAAGAACAATTTAGTCAGCTCATACCTAGAGTGTAGGTGTATAAGTTAGTTTGGTCCCTTTATTCTCTCTAGTAGTTTCTATGCATGTTTTTTCAATCTGGAAGGTTGTAATATGTCTAGTATATGTAGAAATAGTATAGTTATCAAAGTTGTAGCCAACTCAAAAGAATCTTGATTATGGATAAACATGAAAAAACAATGACTGTATACTACTGGTCTGGTTCCATTTTGGTAGACCAGCGACCATATGTTTGTACGATGTTTTTGAGGACGTAATATAAAATCTCATATTGAATTACAAAAAAAAATGATGTAGACTCTTTTACGGATTTCAAGAAGGTTTTTCTAATATCAAAACCTTGATTATGAATGTTTTGATGGTATTGTCTATTGGTGTAGGATAAAGAATTATATAAAACTATTTTGATGAATAAAACATGTCAAAATTCAATTGAAATTTAGATATTTGTTATAACTTTATAGAATTAAGGTTTTAGTGTAGTTCCTCCATATTTTAAATGTTTTGATGATTTAACAAGTGTCATTGCAATGTTGATGTCTCTACCGAATAGTTTTGTCACAATTGTTAGAGTCAGTTCAAATTTTTATTTCATATTCCAGTACCAAGAATATATCTCCAATTTTTATTTTTATTGAGTTATGCCAACTAATTATATGTTTTTTTTTATAAGAAGTGAATGCCTATAAGCATGCAGATGATTTACATATTTTCTTGACCAAATAACATATTTTTTCTAAATAGTGATGTAATATCCTTGACCCAAATTATTAATTCTTCCTATGTGAAAATTATATTAAACCCTTACAAAAATTTGCTCAATGAGGAATATTATCAAACACATGGAAAGCACACATAAATAGAGCAGAATAATATGAAATTTTATTATGAATGGGAACAACAATACAAATATCTCTAGTGGCTGTAAAAACAACTACAGAACAAGACTAGGAATATAAACTATTGGCTTCTAGGCAACTACACATTCTGCTACAAAACACACAAGGAAACATGGTATGATGCCAACATAGAAACCAAGGCTCTCCAAGCCTCCCACTACTCTACTCCAGTATACTTCAAGATCTTCAGAAAATACCACAAGACAAAGACTCCAAATGAATTGAACTCTAGCTAGGGTGGGTATTGCACCACTGAAACTAAACCTGCATTGGAAGGGTTTTTCCCAAAATCCTAACAAAAATGTTGTCCACAAAAGCATTCAATACATATCAAATCATAATGCACAAAGAGGTAGGCTCCCCTTCTATTTATTCTTCTTCTCTGATTCTTCTAGATATTCCTTCTTGACCAAATCAAGCACTCACTTGATTAAAATATAATTATTTATTTTATTTAATATCTCTTTAGCGTTTGATACTTTGATTCCCCTTTTTCTTTGTTGAATATATCCTACAGGAGTCATGTAGGCTAATGAGTCATTAATTGGAGGGGAACATTATAGTTCTCCCTTCCCGAAATTGCTTGTCCTCGAGCATTTTTAGATCAGGGTGTTGTAAAATATGTTCACCTTCCCATGTAGCATATTTTGCAGGCAACCCCTTCCATATGACCAGATACTCTCGAATAACTCTTCTTCTCAGTCTTCGTTCTTGTACATCCACAATCTTTTCAGGTTCCAAAACCAATTGTCCTTCGTCATCTAGCGGAGGAAGATCTGTCAAAGCGATGACCTGTTGGCCCAATGCCTTTTTTAGGCATGACACATGGAATGTGTTGTGGATTTTTCTTCCCTCTAGTATCTCCAACTCATATGCCACCTCCCCAACTCTCATGATTACTCTGTAGGGTCCATAAAAATAAGGTTTCAACTTCTCTGCACCACTCTTCTTTAGTGAATACCGTCAGTAAGGTTGTAGCCTAAGACATATTAGGTCCCTGACCTCAAAAATATGCTCCACCCGATTCCTATATGCATACACCTTATGTTGGTTCTGAGCAACTTGCAAATCCTCCTTTAGGATCCTCAAGATGTCCAGACTTTACTGCAACCAATATTTTTCCTTGGGAGCCCTTCTCTCTCCAAATTCCAAATCTACAAATGATGGGGCATCATAGCCATACAACACCCTAAATGGACTCGTCTCGATGGGCATGTGATGAGTGGTGCTGTAATAGTGCTCCCCGAGATGTAACCATTTTATCCATGCTCATTTCTTTCCTGACACATAGTTCCTCATGTACCCTTCTACCCATCTGTTCACTATCTCAACATGTCCATATGTCTGGGGGTGATAGCTAGTATTAGGTGTCAACTATGTCCCAGATAACCTGAATAGCTCTTGCCAAAACGCACTGAGAAACCTGCTATATCGGTCATTGACTATGTTCCTCGAAAGACCATGGAGTATGAACACTTCCCTGAAGAAGAGATCTGCCACCTGAGATGCGTTATATTCTGAAGGAATCGCAAAAATGTGTGCATATTTGGTCAACCTGTCTACCACCACATAAATACAGTCCCTACCCTAGGCTTTTGGTAACTTTGTAATGAAATCCATGGAAATGCTCTCCCATTTCCTCTCTGAAATAGGTAGTGGTTGGAGTAAACATGTTGGATGTGTCATTTCTAACTTGTTCTACTGAAAATTCTTGCACTCCGTCACGTACCGTAGTACATCCTCCATGAGACCCTTCCATGAGAATCTGTCTCTCACATGTCTATAAGTCTTCAAGTACCCAGGGTGGTCGGCTAAAGGGGCATCATGAACTGCCCTCAAGATATTATCCTTGAGCATGGATTCAGGGACAAGATAGATCCTCTCCTTGTAGTAGATGATATCATCCACTACTTTGCATCTATCATCCTAGTTGGTACCTTCCATAAACTCACATGCGAATGTATTTATGGAATATTCCACCAAGAGGGTAGACTTCCAATATGTTGAGACCTCGGCAAGGGAAACAATTGAAGGCCTCCTATAAAGGGAGTTAGAAACTACATTCTTCTTTCCCTTAACATATTCAATATCAAATTCATAGTCTTGTAACTTACTCACCCACTTATGATGTCTTCTGCTCAAATCCTTTTTCTCCAGAAATTATTTCAAGTTGTTGCGGTCGGTCCTCACTACAAAACATCCTCCCACTAGGTACTGTCAGAATTTTTCTAGTGCATGCATAATAGAAAACATCTCCTTATCATAGATGGAGTATATCATTTTTGGTTCCCTCAACATCGACAACTACATTGTTCTTTCCCTTAACATATTCAATATCAAAGTCATAGGCTTGTAACTTACTCACCCACTTATGTTGTCTTTCGATCAAATCTTTTTGCTCTAGAAATTATTTCAAGCTGTTGTGGTCAGTCCTCATTACAAAACGTCCTCCCATTAGGTACTGCCAGGATTTGGCTAGTGCATGCATAATAGCCAAAATATCCTTATCAAAGATGGAGTATATCTTTTTTGGTTCCCTCAACTTCCTGCTCTAAAAATCTATGGGACAATGGTTTTTCATCAGTATCGCTCCTATCCCTTCTCCGGATGCATCACACTCTAGTACAAATGGCTAAGAGAAATTTGGAAGTGCTAGTACTGGGCAAGTGATCATTACCTTCTTCATTCAGTCAAATGTTGCTTGTGCTTCCTCAGTCCACCTAAATGCTCCATTTTTGGTCAGATCTTTCAACGGTGCCCCGAGTTGTGAAAACCCTTTCACAAATCGTCTATAATAGATGCATATCCCGAAGAATATTCAGAACTCTGTGATCGAACTGGGGTTAGGCCAATCTAAGATCTCTTGCATCTTTTCTTGATGCACCTTCACTCTCTCAACACCTATTATGTTCCCTAAATACAAGATCTCCGTCAATCCAAATTCACACTTTTCCTCCTTGGAAAAAAATGATTGTTCCTCCATAATGGTGAGAATCTCATCCACATGCCCCAAAATTTCCCTCCATGTCTTACTGTAGATCATAATATTATCAGAGAACACCAATAGGAATATTCTCAATTGTTTGTTGAAGATATGGTTCATACACAACTAGATGGTAGTTGGTGCATTAGTCAACCCAAAGGGCATGACCACAAACGCATAGTGACCATAGTGACATTGAAATTTTGTTTTGTGGATGTCTTCCTCTCTCACCCTGATCTGGCAGTATCCTGATCGAAGATCAATCTTCGAAAAATATATTGCTTCATGTAGCTCATCTATCAACTCGTCAATCCTTGGTATTGGGTATTTTCTCTTGATAGTCTTCTTGTTTAGATCCCTGTAGTCAATACCAATTCTCCATATTCCATCTTTTTTCTTTACAAATAATACTGAAGAAGAAAATGGACTAGAGCTAGGTCGGATGTATCCCATCTCCAACAACTCCTGTATGCCCTTTTCTATATCATCCTTGAACTTATTTGGGTGCCTCTATGGTGTAGTAATCACTGGCTTGTTCCCTTCCTCTAACTCAATGACATGTCGAATCCTCAGTTTGGTGGTATTCCTGCTGGTAGTGGCCCAAATATATTATCATTCTTACCCAATAACTCTTGTATGTCTACATGGTAATGCTGACGATCCTGGGATGGCTTCTGCTTTGTGACCAAACACTTCGCTAGGCATATCACATCTCCGTGTCTAAAGAGATCCTTTATGCATCTGTTGGATACAACTTTGGGTTCTCCTGAAGACATACCCCTAAGGATAACCCGTTGACCCCTAGTGTCTATGAATTCCATCCTCATCTCCTGATAATTCATTTTGAAGTATCTAAGGGAATATAGTGATTGTACTCCCAATACCACATTGGTGTTTGCTAGTTCCACCTCATAAAAGTCATCAGTCAACGTGTAGTTTCCCAATGTCACATCCAACCCTCTAATCGTCCGAGTACACGTCATGTTGTACCCATTTTCCACTACTACTTCAAAACCCTCAAATTCCTCTGCGGGAATTTGTCTCCTAGTAACCAATGTTGCATCTATGAAATTATGGGTGGCCCCTCCATCAATCAGCGTTGCAATTCTTTGTCTTTGCATAGTTCCCTTGATTCAGAAGGTATAATACGTAGGGACTCCAGACAATGTGGCTATGGTTACCTTATTGACCCCTTCTTGTAATGGTGCATGTTCTGTAATTTCAAGGTGTGGTGCCTCACCATTGTTCTGACTCTCATCTGGACTATGTGGGTTATCCTCCTCATATTCATATTCTTCATCAGACAGTACATCAATATAATGGACCTTTCCCTTGACCATACATCAGTGACCCAGTTCCCATGGGTCCTTGCAACTAAAACATAGTTTCTTTCTTCTTAGCTTTCTCCGAGTGTCTTCATCCAACATGTATTTCCTTGACCATGTTTGTTGGGGAAACTTTGTCGTCTACCCCTTCTGGGGAATGAAGGTATTTACTGGGGCCTTTCTAATAATTGTTTCTTCCATATCCTGAGTTTTCTTGATGGCATCCTGTAATGTGGGTGGCCTAAAATCCTTAACCAACCTTTCAATGGTTCATTCAACCCCTCTGTAAATAACATCACTAACCTTTGTTCTGATATATCAGTTACCTTGAAAACCAACCTCTGAAACTCTATGATAAATTCCTCCAATGTACCTATCTGTCTCAACTGGGCCAACTCCATGAAATGAATTTCAGGATCCTTCCTTTCGAACCTGTCCATCACCCTATGGATGAATTGTACATATGATGCAATGTTAGCGTGTCTAAGGGTAACCAATCCATAATGCCATGATTCATAAGCCTCCTCATCCAAATGTAAGGTGGCAATATTGATTGTCTCTGCCTCAGTCATTGGCTTGAGTTGGAGGTAAGTGTCCATCTTCTGCACCCAAGCGTTAGCTGAAATCTTAGTCGATCCACTGAAAGAGGGAATAGTTAACCTTCCCACCCTGTGCATAAAATCATAGTTTTTCTAGTATTGCACTGCTTTGTTCCATTCCCTTGGTTGTTTCTATCTTTAGCATTGTAATAGTCTTGGAAATAAAATTCTTCTTGGAAACCTTCTGGTGTGGCTAGGTACTCTTCGTAACCCTTAAGGGGATCACTATCCTCGTCTTGATGTTCTGGAACTTATGTCTGCTGGTCCTTAAGAAACTATGGTAATGATGGACTTGGTATTTTACTGCTACCTGTCGATGAACCACTCTGTATTGGAATATGAATGTTTTTATTCTCCCTATAGGCCCTACTACTTTTTTGAATTCCCTCTGTCTAATTCCCATTGTATCCTCCTTGCATTTGAATGAGTTGTGTCAAGATTTGTGTTGTCTGTTGTTGTCTAACAATCATCTGTAGTTGTCCTGCAAATATAGATTCCAACAATTGTTGGACTTTTTCTTCAGCCTTGTTTCTCATGCTTCCTTCTGGTTCTGATTCTAATGGGATCTCTTCTAAATTCCTCTCCAGTGATTTTTTAGAGGTTTTTCCTCCACCCCCCTTCTTCATTAGCATTACAGGTTGGCAAAATCACCAACTCTGATACGACTGTAATATCCTTGACCAAAATTATTAATTATTCCTATGTGAAAATGATATTAAATCCTTACAGTAATTTTCTCAATGAGGAATATTATCAAACACGTGGAAAGCACACATAAATAGAGCATAATAATATGGCATCTTATTATGAATGGTAACAACAATACAAATATCTCTAGTGGTTGTAAAAATAGTTGCAGAACAAGACTATGAATACAAACTATTGGGTGCTAGGAAGATACACAATCTACTGCAAAACACACACGGAAACCTGGTATGATGCCAACATACAAACCGAGGCTCTCTAAGCCTCCCACTTCTCTACTCCAGTACACTTCAATATATTCAAAAAATACCACAAGACAAAGACTCCAAATGAACTCTCCTTTGTCTAGCTAGGGTGGGTATTGCACCACCAAAGCTAAAACTGCGTTGGAAGGATTTTTCCCAAAACCCTAACGAAAACACTGGCCACAAGAGCACTCAATACATATAAAATCATAATTCCCAAAGAGGTAGTCTTCCATTATGTTTATTCTTCTTCTATGATTCTTCTAGATCTTCCTTCTTGACCAAATCAAATCCTCACTTGATTAAAATATAATTATTTATTTTATTTAATATCTCTTTAGGGTTTGATACTTTGAATCCCATTTTTCTTTGTTGACTATAGCCTATGGGATTCGTGTAGGATAATGAGTCATTAATTGGAGGGGGAAATTACAGTCCTCCCTTCCTGAAAATTGCTTGTCCTCAAGCAATTTCAGATCAGGGTGTTGGAAAATATGTTCACCTTCCCATGTAGCATACTCTACGGGAAACCCCTTCCATATTACTAGGTACTCTCGAATAACTCATCTTCTCAGTCTCCATTCTTGTACATCCACAATCCTTTCAGGTGCCAAAACCAATTGTCCTTCCTCATCTAGCGGAGGAAGTTTTTTCAAAGTGGTGACCTGTTGGCCCAATGCCTTTTTTAAGAATGACACATGCAATGTGTTGTGGATTCTGCTTCCCTCTGGTATCTCCAACTCATATGCCACCTCTATAAATCTCTTGATCACTGTGTAGGCTCTGTAAAAATGAGGTTTCAACTTCTCTGCACTACTCTTCTTCAGGGAAGACCGTCAGTAAGGCTATAGCCTTAGAAAGACTAGGTCCCTGACCTAAAAAATACGCTCCACCCAATGCCTATCTGCATACACTTGCTTTTGGTTCTGAGCAACCTACAAATCCTCCTTTAGTATCCTCAAGATGTCCTGACTTTCCTGAAACCAGTCTTTGGCCTTGGGAGCCCTTCTCTCTCCAAATGCCAAATCTACAAATGACGAGGCATCATAGCCATACAATGCCTTGAATGGATTCATCCCAATGAACATGTGATGAGTGGTATTATAACAATTCTCCTCAAGATGAAACCATTTTATCCATGCTCATTTCTTTCCTGACACATATTTCCTCAGGTACCCTTCTACCCATTTTTTCACTATCTCAGAATGTCCGTCTGTCTGGGGGTGATAGTTAGTACTAGGTGTCAACTCTTTCCCAGATAACCTGAATAGCTCTTGCCAAAACACACTGAGAAACATGCTATCCCGGTCATTGACTATGTTCCTCAGAAGACCATGGAGTATGAACACTTCCCTGAAGAAGAGATCTGCCACCTAAGATGCATTGTATTTTGAAGGAATCACAAAAAAGTGTGCATATTTGGTCAACCCGTCTACTACCACATAAATACAATCCCTACCCTAGACTTTTGGTAACCCTGTAATGAAATCCATGGAAATTCTCTCCCACTTCCTCTCTAGAATAGGTAGTGGTTGGAGTAAACCTGTTGGGTGTGTCATTTCTAACTTGTTTCGCTGACAAATCCTCCACTCCCTCATGTACCATAGTACATCCTCCTTGAGACCCTTCCATGAGAATCTCTCTCTCGCATGTCTATAAGTATTCAATTACCCTGGGTGGCCAGCTAAAAGGGCGTCATGAACTTCCCTCAAGATCTTATCCTTGAGCACGGATTCAAGGACAAGATAGATCCTCTCCTTGTAGTAGATGATATCATCCACTACTTTGTATCTGTCATCCTGGTTCCATCAACTCACAGGAGAATGTATTTTTGGAATATTCCAACAAGAGGGTAGACCTTCAATCTGCTGAGACCTCGGCAAGGGAAATGACTGAAGGCCTCCTAGAAAGGGAATGGACACCTACATTCTTCTTTCCCTTAACATATTCAATATCAAAGTCATAGGCTTATAACTTACTCACCCACTTCTGTTGTCTTTCACTCAAATCCTTTTGCTCCAGAAATTATTTCAAGTTGTTGTGGTCGATCCTCACTACAAAACGTCCTCCCACTACGTACTGCCAGAATTTGGCTAGTGCATGCATAATATCCAACATCTCCTTATCATACTTGGAGTATATCCTTTCTGGTTCCCTCAACTTCTTGCTCTCAAAAGCTATGGGATGGTGGTTTTGCATCAATACCGCTCCTATCTCTTCTTTGGATGCATCAAACTCCAGTACAAATGGCTGAGAGAAATTTGGAAGTGCTAGTACTGGGAAAGTGATCATTACCTTCTTCATTCGGTCAAATGTTTCTTGTGCTTCCTCAGTCCACTTAAATGATCCATTTTTGGTCAGATCTGTCAAAGGTGCCCCAAGTTCTGAAAACAATTTCACAAATCGTCTATAATAGTTGCATGTCCTGAAGAATCTTCACAACATTGTGATCAACTTAGGGTTAGGCCAATCTAAGATCGCTTGCATATTTTCTTGATGCACCTTCATTCCCTCAACACCTATTATGTGCCCTAAATACAGGATCTTCATCAATCCAAATTCACACTTTTCCTCCTTGGAAAAAAATGATTGTTCCTCCATAATGCTGAGAATCTCATCCACATGCCCCAAATGTTCCCTCCACATCTTACTGTAGATTATAAGATTATCAGAGAACAACAATAGGAGGCTTCTCAACTGTTTGTTGAAGATATGGTCCATACACGACTAGAAGGTAGCTGGTGCATTAGTCAACCCAAAGGGCACGACCACAAACACATAGTGACTATAGTTACATCAGAATGTTGTTTTGTGGATGTCCTCCTCTCTCACCTTGATCTGGCAGTATCCTGATCGAAGATCAATCTTCGAAAAATATACTGCTCCATGTAGCTCACCTATCAGCTTGTCAATCCTTGGTATTGGGTATTTTTTCTTAATAGTATTCTTGTTTAGATCCCCATAGTCAATGCAAATTCTCCACGTGCCATCCTTCTTCTTCACCAATACTACTGAAGAAGCAAATAGACTAGAGCTAGGTCGGATGTATCCCATATCCAACAACTCCTGTATGGCCCTTTCTATCTCGTCCTTGAACTTATTTGGGTGCATGTATGGTGTAGTAGTCATTGGATTGTTCCCTTCCTCTAACTCAATGACATGTCAAATCCTCAGTTTGGTGTTCTTCCTGTTGGTAGTGTCCTGAATACCTTAGCATGCTTACCCAGTAACTCATGTATGTCTGCATGGTATTGCTGATGATCCTGGGATGGATTCTGCATTGTGACCAAACACTCCTTTGCGCATGCCACATATCCTTGTCTAAAGAGATCCTCTATGCATCCATTGGATAAAACCTTGGGTGATCTTGAATACATACCCCTAAGGATAACCCACTGACCCCTAGTGTTTATGAATTCCATCCTGATCCCCTGATAATTCATTTTGAAGTCTCCAAGGGAATATAGTGATTGTACTCCCGATACCACATTGGTGTTTGCTAGTTCCACCACATAAAAGTTATCGGTCAACGTGTAGTTTCCCAATGTCACATCCAACGCTCTTATCCTTCGGGTACATGTCATGTTGTACCCATCTACCACTACTACTTCAAAACCCTCAAATTCCTCTGTGGGTATTTGTCTCCTCGTAACCAATGCAACATCTATGTAATTATGGGTGGCCCCTCCATCAATCAGTGTTATAACTCTTTGTCCCTGCATAATTCCCTTGATTCGTAAATACATGGGGACTCTTGAAAATGTGGCTATGGTCACCTTCTTTACCCCTTCTTGTAATGGTGCATGTTCTAGAATTTCAAGGTGTGGTGCCTCACCACTGTTCTGACCCTCATCTGGACTATGCAGGTTCTCCTCCTCATCTTCATCCTCTTCATCAGATAGTACTTCAATATAATGGACCTTTACCTTGACCATACATCAGTGACGCGGTTCCCATGGATCCTTGCAACTAAATCATAGTTTCTTTCTTTTGATCTCTCTCAGAGTGTCTTCGTCCAACATGTCTTTCCCTATCCATGTTTGTTGGGGAAACTTTGTTGCCTACCCCTTATGAGGAATGAAGGTATTTACGGGGGTCTTTCTTGTTGAAATATTGTAACTGCGAAGAATATTCTACTTATTATTGAGTTATTATCTTATATATCAATCCCCTTTTGTGGATTGATCATGTTGGGACTTATGGATGACCAAATCCTCTATTGTTGATTGGTCAAACCCTAATTATATGATGCTAATTGAGAAGTCGGCTCCTAGGGATAATTAAAGTGGTTTTAGCCACTAAGTGAAGAAGTCGTCCGTGCTTGATGAAAGGTCAAAACCCTAGCACTCCCTAGCTAGTATAAATAAGAGAGGCTAGCGCCTCATTCACTCACTCAAGTCACTCATATAGTGCACAAGTTTGAAGGAAGTTGCAGTTGTCGGAAAAAGGAAGAGAGAGGTGCATTGCTCAGTTTGGATATTCTCTAGTGCTTGGTTTATTATCTTGTCATTGTATTGGAAATCTATATTAAGGAATTTTTTGTTGGGTTTTCTCCCCCATGAGTGTTTCACAGGATAAATGTTGCGTACCTTGTGATTTTATTTCTTTCAGTGATCCTGCTTATGCTATTATTGTCTAGTAATATGAAAAGAACTTAATATAAACTCTAAATTTAACATATTATCAGAGCTTGACTGAATACAACATCTTTCACTTGGTAACCAAAAACGTCACTGTTGTTGTACAAGAAAATTAGGGCTTTTGTTTGAAGAGAATTTCAACCTAAAAACTATCTAGGGAAGTGCACCCTAGCCTAGAAACTCATTGGCAACTTGAGTGGCCAGAGCCTCCAGAAATTGAAACCCAAGTTTTCATCGGTACCATAAAACCAAAAAACCAAGAAACCAGAACCAGTACTAGATGTACCAGTCCAGATTTGCGCAAGCCTAATTTCACGGGGTAAAATTTGGATTTTTTGAAAACAGACTGCACCAACCTACTCGCCTCAGCCAAGTGCACCTCCTCGTAAGTTCAGATTTAATTTCTGAGAACTTTCAATTTTTGGTCATTTTTCCCAGCTCCAGGTCAAGATGTCTGCAAGCACCAAGATTGTTGATAAGTTAGAAGGTGTGGATAGCCTCCATGCCTAGAAGTATATGATTGAACTCATTCTTGAAGAGAATGACCTTGCAAGATTCATTAAGGAAAATTTACCAGAACCCGCAGATGCTACAACTAAAACAAAGTACCAGAAGGATATGGTTAGGGCCAAAAGAATCATTGCAGACTCTATTAAAGACCACTTGATCACTTAAGTGTATTCTAAGAATACTCCAAAATAAATGTTTGATGCCCTAACCAGAATGTATGAAGCAAGGAACATTAACCAGAAGATGAACTTGAGAAACCAACTCAAGAATACAAAGATTCAGAAAGGAGAAACCGTTCATGACTATTTCTCTAGGGTTTCTCAATTCAAGGAACAAATAGAAGGAATTGGAGAGAACATAGATGAATATGAAATCATAATGACAACTCTTAATGGTCTCACAAGACCTTGGGATGCCTTCATCCAAACTATCTGTGTAAGAAAGGAGAAAATCCAATTTGACAGTCTTTGGGAAGAATGTGTTCAAGAAGAAGCAAAAGTAGCTAACCGAGACGCAGTTCATTTAAGGGATGAAGATTAAGCCCTAGAATCTCATGCTAAAGGAGGAAAGAGAATGTCTCACTTCAAGAAGGAGACCCACCTACATAAGGAATCTCACTCCCCAAATAGATTCACCCATTTCAATAAACAATCTCACCCTCCAAGGAGAATCTAGAAGTTTCAGAAAGGTCAAAGAAGAGAAAAGGATTTCTCCTCTTATCAATGTTACCATTGTGACAAGATGGGGCATATTGTTAAGAATTGTCCAGCTAGAAGAGAAGAATACAAGAAGAGAAATAAAAAAAGACACCATGTCCATGCAATTGAAGATGATGAGCCACCCACAAAGATGAATAAAGAAAAGATTGAAGACTATGTCGTATTCTCTACCCTCTTAGGATCAGTGTCACTTAGAGAGGACACTTGGCTAATAGATAGTGGTGCCTCTAAGCACATGATAGGTCAGAGAGACATTCTCTCTAGCCTTACGGAAAATAACTTTCCCCATAAAGTTACACTTGGAGATGATTAAAAGTACCCTATCAAAGGAGTGGGAGAATCCACCTACAAACTTGATTCAGGGACCCCAATGAAGATGAAGGATGTACTATATGTACCAGGTTTGACAAATAACTTACTTTCTATCTCAACCTTAGATAAGAAAGGCTTCAAGGTTGCATTCATAGATGGCGAAGTCCTTATGTGGCCTAAATGAAAAACCATAGAAGATACAATTATTATTGGAACAAAAGAAGGTGGCCTATATAAATTAAAAGGTCACTCAGATGCAGCCTTGACTCACTCCACCGAGAGTCCGTGCGAACTTTGGAATAGAAGAATAGCTCACATAAACTACAAATCCTTACCATATGTGATCAGGGTAGTTACAGGTCTACGAGATTTCAAGGTTGATCATGAAGGTGTGTGCAAGGGATGTGCACAAGGAAAGAACATAAATAATCCTTTCCCTAAGAGTGACAATAAAGTAGAAGGAATATTGGAGCTCATCCACTCAAATGTATGTGGG